>JANHGO010000063.1:61021380-61040233 GCA_024606505.1 Aquila spilogaster
GTGATAATTCTTCCATTCTTCACTAATTTGACTGGAGAAAAACTTAATGACCTTAAGAATGCTCTTGATCAACTTGTAGCTTTCAATTTTCCCATGAGTTCAGATGAGTTTCCCAAAGGAACCTTGAAGCACAATAACTATGTAGACTGCACTAAGAAGGTTAGTATCTTTCAGAAATGATTATGTAATTAGCAGCCTAATTGAACTTTGCCTGGAAACAGTTGTCTGTATAACACATGGGGGTGTGTGTGTATGTGTATATTGCAGGGGTAGATGTGTGGTTATATATTACATAGTCTGTAATTAGAAAGAGAAGCTGAGTTTCTTTAAGGAAATCAGCTATTAGAGTTCTTAGTTAAATTTTTACCCAGTGGTTGGATTTACATATACAGATTACTTACATATATCTTGAGTATCTGCTTCTGATTGATATGGAAAAGTTGGATGAAACTGACTTGATTCCATGTAGCTCCTTACTTTGTGTTGTATCTTTTTTCAGTTTTTAGATGCTTTAGAGTTGTCTCAGAGTCCAATGTTGTTGCAGTTGATGACAGAAGTCCTCTGTAGGGACCACAGGCATTCTATGGAGGACTTATTTCAAGCCAGCTTCAAAAGGATTTCCAGAAGGTAAGTTCTGGTCCATTGCATTTTGCTCTTGGTCTCAGCAATGTTTTGATGATATAGATGTGCTTCTTGTATTATATTGTCCATATAACGGTGATAGTTAGCATCATAACATTTTGTGTAATATGTTTAAGTCATATAGTACTTTTGTCTTCACTATTCCAAAATATTTCTGAAGTGGCACCAACTTACAGATGACACTGCCAATTCCTGGACAAATTCTGTAAAGCCTTCTGTAAATTGGCTCATTCTGGTGGAATGCAGTTGAAGATAGTATTTGTGTGCAATACCTATGTTTGCTATCACTGTGAAACCACAGTGCTCACATAAGTAAATAACACTTAAATTGTCGGTGAGTTAAATTGTTCAGCACCCTTGAAAATAGAACAACACATTTATTTATTTATTTTTAATTAAAACATTTCCAGAATGATAAGTTTTTGACAAAAGCATACTCTGTCCACAGAACAGATCTTCAGTCTAAAAACCAAACATTCCTTTTTATGGTGGGCTACTGAGTAATGACTGTTTCGAAGCATGCAGTTTCCTACATGGAGTCATTTATCTTCTGCCCAAGTCCCACTTTGTGGAGTTTTAGCTACTGTAAAGTTATTCAGAACAGTGATTCACCTAGAACCATAGAATATCCTGAATTGGAATGGACCCATAAGGATCAGTGAGTCCAGCCCCTGGCTCCACACAGGACCACCTGAAATTCAAACCCTACATCCGAGTGTTGTCCAAACACTCCTTGAAATTCAGCATTTTGGGACTGTGGCCACCACCCTGGGCAGCCTCTTCCAGGGCTTGACCACCCTCTGGTGAAGAACCTTTTCTTAACACACAACTTGACCCTCCCCTGATGCAGCTCCATGCCGTTCCCTCAGGCCCGGTCGCTGTCACTAGAGAGCTGAGCTCAGTGCTGCCCCTCCACTCCCTGTGAGGAGCTGCAGCCACCATGAGCCTCCCCTCAGCTCCTCTGCTCTGGGATGGACAAACCCAGGGACCTCAGATGCTCCTCACACACCTTACTCTTCAGACCCTTCACCATCTTCATAGCTCTCCTTTGGACGCTTTCTAATAGCTTTATGTCCTTATACTGTGGTGCCCAAACCTGCACACAAAGTTCAAGGTAAGGCCATGCTAGTGCAGAGCAGGACAATCCCTTTCCTCATCTTCTTCCAATTTGCCTCTACCTTTCGTGTGTACCAGATGCAATTTTTTATTTTTTTTTATTTTTTTTTAGGTTGGGACTGACAAAGTTAGTGATGGTTTTTGTATTAAACCATCAGAGATGTACAAGCAAGTTTACCACTTCTTGCAGAGCAAGAAGCTGAGTCTTTAGAGAGTTTCAAACTGATCTTGCATGTCTTGTAGGATACGTAAGCGGGTATGAACAAAGACAATAATAATTTTAAATGTTTTAAAATGTGAATGGAGTCTGGTACAAATGAGATTTCTATCTTATTTAGGAGCAGCACTGAAAAACAAGTGGTACTGCTGGACACTGTTCACAAGATGTTCCAGAATGAAGACCTTCTTTCAAATACTATCCGTCAAGCTTTTGTGGATCGCTCCCTCCTTACTCTCATGTCACACTGCAGCTTGGATGCCTTGAGAGAATTCTTTTGCAAGATTATAGTGCAGGCTATGGATACACTTAATTCCCGGTTTTCAAAGGTATGAATTATAAGTAAATAAACTGGGAAACATAAAGTTGACTGTCTCTACATACATTTTGCTTAACTTTGATTGAAATGTTATAATTGAAACCACTTGCTTCCAGTTGTGCCATTTGTGTATATCTTGCAGCATGAGTTTTTCCTAATTACATTTTGATTCTGTTGCTTTGAAGTTAATGTATGTGTATAGTTGAAAAGTCATCTGTAAAAAAGGGATCTGAGGTTCTGTCAAAACCCATTCTAACTTAAGTATAAAAAGTGTATAAAATGGTAGTCTACTATTACATTGTGAAAGAGGGGTATTAGACCTGTGTAATGAAAGCCCTTGGAGAAAGGAAGGTAGGTCTTTGCTCTTAATCACTTGCTGAAGGATCTTGGCCACAAGCAGAAGATTGATGACAAGTAGTATATAGAGAAAGAAACACATCTGTCTTAGTTGAATCCAATGATTTTGTTGTCAGTCTGTGTACTCTTGCTGCAGTTCTCTTCCACTCCTTAGTTTTTCTGATGCATCTGTTTAAGAGCAGCAGCACAGACAAGGTGCTGTAATTATCCAAATTTAGAATAGAATAGTTCTGTTGGAAAGGACCCACAGAGATCCATCTGGTCCAACTTCCTGACCGCTGCAGGGCTAACCAAAAGCTCAAGCATATCATCAAGGGCATTGTCTAAACGCCTCCAGAATACTGACGGACATGGGATATCTACCACCTCTCTAGGTGTTTGACCACCCCCGCTCTTCCAGTGTTTGACCACCCCCACTGTAAAAAAAGAACTGTTTTCAAATGTTCATTTGGAACCCTGTCTTGTGCAGCTTTGTGCCATTCCTTTGCATCTTGTCTTTGGTTACCAGGAAGTATTCTAATAGCAGTCATTAAAAACAAAACACTGAAAAGACTTTACGTGTAGACTTACACACGCTTTCATGTGTGTTTCTGTTGCTGTAAGTGTTGAGAAGTGAAGTGCATAAAGAAACACACTAATTCCATGGATCTGTTTTTTGAAATGGTAGCAGTAGTGGTGTGATGTTTTATTTTGTCTGCTTGTCAGTTACGGCTTTTTTTTATCTTTGTTTCAAAATGCGTACTTTGTTTAAAAACGAGTCGATCCTTGTTTTCATGGGGAAGGATGTTCTGTGTTTTCAGCTCCTGTTGAGCTGAAGGGCTTTAGGTATCTTCAAGTTGCACAAATTGTTGTTGTTTCTCAGCAGACAATTCAAACTGACATATTTCTTTCATCACCAAGCGTATTTGTCTCCTTGCATTGCTCTTACAGGTGTGTTTTGCTTAAGGTGTCCCGAGTCTGAGACATTATTTGATAGTCTGCATACGTCACTCCAGTATCACTCCAATTATTTAGTCAATTGTAGTTAAGACAGTTTACCTGATAAACAAATCAATATAGTTTTAATAACTGTATTACACAGGAACTCTGAACTTAAGTTATTTTCTTGTTGCAGTAGATAAAAGTAATCTGAGGGCTTTTTAGCAGTAACTAGAGTAACCGTGGACCTCCTTAGCAAGGTCAAAATCTAGGATGTTTTTCTGAGGCTTTGCTTATTTGTTTTCAGTCCAATGAATGTGTTTTTGATACACAAGTCACCAAGAAAATGGGTTATTACAAACTGCTGGAAGTAATGTATATACGGCTTTCAAAAGAGGATGTTCACTCCAAGGACTCTAAAATTAACCAAGCTTACCGCGGCTCTGTAAGTGTAGAAGGAAATGAACTTACCAAGGCACTAATGAAGTAAGATTCTCTTTTTCTTGTATTTCCTTTCAATTTCTAATTAGATTTTGGATAGATACTCTTTTTAGGTATGTCATATAAAGCAGAAGTATGACTTGATCAAGGATGAGCACTATCTGTGATGTAGCTTTTGGTTTTAAGTGAAATACTCAGTATTTAATTTACATTTGATAAACTGATCTTGGACATGGGGGTTGGAACTAGATCTTTAAGGTCCTTTCCAACCTGAGCCATTCTATGATAATCTACAATCCCATGTCAGAATGACTTCTACCTTCCCTTTTTCCCAGGTTATTTTCTTTTTATTGCTTTTCAGTATGGTTCTTTGCCTTTAAATTTCAGTTTGAGTATTCTTAAACACTTATGACAGAATCATAATGCACCTAAGAGGGCTTAAACTTTTTTTTTCTTTTTTTTTTTTGCTCTGTTTAGCTTAGTATTATAGATGCTTATGGGCAAAAGACCTATAAAAATTATCTAAACTAGTTTTCTCTAGCTAATTTGTAGCGTAGCTTAGCATGCCTGTCCACTGATAAGTTGCTGGGAAAGAGCCGTAAGGCTGGTTTGTGTATGAGTTGAAACGTATCTTCATTTTCTATGAAAATACCCTACTGTGTCCTTGACATTAAAGATAGCTGTGTAGATACCAGTGGAAGTTGGCTGTGCCATTGGTGAATGGTTCAGTTGTGATTTAATGCTAATACTGCTATAGTGATATAGATCTCTTGAAATTCTGTTGATTCTGTCTTTGGTTGGAAGGCTTTTCCTGTGCTCATTAAAAAGAAGGAAAAAAATCAACAAAGACTTTGGTGTTTACATGTCCATTTTTGCCTGTTCTTATTTTCAGGTCGTGCTATGATGCATTTACAGAAAACATGGCAGGGGAGAGTCAGCTGCTGGAGAAGAGGAGACAGTATCACTGCGCAGCATATAATTGTGCTATTGCTGTTATTAGTTGTGTCTTCACTGAAAGTAAATTTTATCACGGATTTCTCTTTACTGAAAAATCAGAAAAGGTGAGAATCCATTATTGCTGCTAGAAAGCTTTCAGAGCATGAAATGTGAAGAGATGTTGCTTGATGGCAATAAGTCAAAGAATCAAAGTTGAGTGACAGGCAATTATATAATGAACTACCCAGTGAGGCAGTAGAAGGAGAAGTAGTTGACTTTCTTTCCTCTTCATGTCATTTGAATTGCTGATAAAGGCTTTGCCATCTGTTGGGAGTGGATGAAGTAGGGGTAGATTTACCACTTTCTCTCCATGCTCAATCAATTTTCTAAGATACAAGAAAACATCTACTAAGATTTCCAGTGCTTGAAATGTACATGAATAAGAGAAATCCTTTTTACAGAGTGCATTGCCCGTGCCTTGAATTCTCAAGTAATTGAGTAGCAAAATTTTCTTAGGTGTTGATCTAAAACAGAACCGTCTGTGTTTTCTGTACTTTGAACTTTTACAAGAAGCAAGAAAATACGTCAGAGCAATTGTTATTGAGTGCAGCGTTATAACTTTGATATTTTCAAATTTTCTTTGGTTTGCAGAACTTGCTGATTTTTGAAAACTTGATAGACTTGAAGCGTCAGTACACATTTCCTGTAGAAATCGAGGTGAGTGGAAGTTCCGGATTTTAGTATTCCTGAGTAAAAAAAAGTGAGTATATCTTTAAGAGCGTGCTCGCTGTTGAACTGGTTTTTGTCACATGTGGAGGAAGAAAATTCTATAGCAAGAAAACCATGGAGTACTTCTCTGACGTTTAAAATTACCTTTTTCTGAAGGAAATGTAGACATCATATTCAGAACAAACCTTTGGTGCACATAACTTCAGTATATTGTTTAGCAGGCTTTAGTCTGGTATTGAGTGACTGTAGAAATAACTGATTTAGCTGTTACGCTGTAGCTTTAATAATCACCACTTATAATGTGGAATTGCATTTCTAATTATATGATTTTTGGATCATTTTTTGACAATTTTGAGAAGTCACACTGTAAATTTAAATAGAAAAACTAGTAGTAATTCAGAAAATTTTCCCTTCTATTGTTTAGGTTCCTCTGGAAAGGAAGAAGAGATATATTGCTATTAGAAAGGAAGCCAGGGAGGCGTGGAATGGTGGTCAGGGTATGAAATTCATTTATGACTTTGAAAAAAATGCTCTCTTACCTTTCATACGCTGTTTACTGATGTGCTGCTTAATTGGCTTCTACAGTATCAGGAACAAGTAATAGCATTCACAGTAGTTTGTCATATGACCAATTGCTATCCACTCTCAGATTCCAGTGGTCAATAAAGGCATGTTTGTTTGTAATTGCTTTGATTAATGGTCTATTCTTTTTCCTATTTAGATGAACCCAGGTATTTAGCTTCTGCGTCGTACATGATGGATAGCAGTTTGAGTGAGGAAATGAGTCAGTTTGATTTTTCTACTGGAGTCCAAGGTTTTTCTTACAGCTCCCAAGATGTTACAGCTAGCAGTGCTCACTTCAGGAGAAAGGTGATTTAGTGACTTATGTGCTATGTGTAACAAGTTTTTATGCTTTTTAGCAATAGTGTGTGTATTTACTGAAGCTGAGAAACAGAAATGCTGTGTTATGTTGAGAAAAACAGAAGGTTCTCTGTTAGTAAAGTGGAGCAAGGCTTATTTGTTGTTAGTCTTACTGAGTTGGTTCTTCAGCTGTTGGTAGTAAATGTATCAAATAACAAAGTCAGTCACTTACAGACTTTAAAGGTGCCTAAGTTAAAGAGCTTGCCCCCTGTTCTACTTGAGGATGGATTTCTCCAGATGAGGGAGAGGGCTCAAGCTGTGTTCTGTTAGTTTTCTTCCTTTCTTTTTCTCTGCACTATAAGCTGGAGAAAAGCCATGCCCCATGGTGGTTTTCTAAGGCTGAGTGGTACAAGCCAACAGAGTTGTTAAAAGGTGGCTTTTGACTTTGTGTGCATTAAGGAGTGGCCTGTGATGATTCTGTTTTGCTCTTAAGCACCTGTTTTCCCCATGTCCTTTAGTTTTCAAAGACACTTGACCTAGCTGGCTTTATCAAATGCATAGAATAAATTATTGTTGTTATTATTACGAAGTTATTTTGTATCTCTGTTATGGCACCTTGTCTTTAACTGCTGTTGGAAAATGTTAAGTGCTGTTCTTCCAAGTCTTCAGCTATGAAACAAAATTGTTTCTGTGAGCTTCAGAACTCTTCTTACTTCCAGCAGTTGCCCCACCTATACTAGCAGGTAGTAATGTCAGAGCGACGTGAAACTGACATCTCTAGGCAGACAAAGTGAAAGCAATGCACTGCTGGTACATCCATCTGGGAGGCATTTGAACAATACATCTGATTTATTCCCTACTGCAGATTGAGTGTATAGTCAAATCTGTCAATACTGACAAGATCAGAGTGAGTCACGGTGTTACCACAATTTAAAAGAAAACACATTTGTATTAATCACAGTAAATTTTTTTCTCAGGAGACATCAGAATACATGGTTTTAAATGATGAGATGGAACTGGAAATGGATGAACTTAACCAACATGAATGTATGGCACCGATGACTACGCTGATTAAGCATATGCAGAGGAACCAGATCACACCCAAAGTGGAAGAGGCCAGTATGACCCCAAAATTTGGCATTGTTTCCCCAGTTATAACAAAACAATGGAGCTGTGACTGATTGAATTCCTTCATTTTGTATTTTTCGTGTCTGTACCTATGTGGCTCAGGCAGGTTGTTTTTTTTTGGTATGGTAAGCCTGTTTTGTTCTGTAATTGAATTGATTTTTGCTCGTTTTCTTTAAATTTCAGGGCACGGTTCCTGTAGACCTTCCTCTTTGGATGAAATTTCTGCATAGTAAGTTAGGAAATCCATCAGTACCACTAAATATTCGCCTCTTCATAGCAAAACTTATTGTTAATACTGAGGATGTGAGTATTTTTTTTTTCCCTTTTCTGTTAACATAATAGGTTGTTTTATCAACTCCATAGCTCTTATGTGGTAAAATATGTTATCAACTGAGACGTTTGGAGGAGGTTCAAATTTAATAGTTTTTCATGATGAAAGGGAATGTGTTCATAGCCCAAAAATCCAAGTAGTGCCAGCATTTGGAGTATAAAAGAAATGCATTTTCTTCTAAAATCTACTTCTGGAAGTAGAGTGTATCCACAACACGCGTCTTGTGTATTCTATAAGTAAGTGATTCGTTGATACTGGTTAAGGGATATAGCTGATGGTTTGCCATCTTTGCAGGAGTAAATGCAGTGTGTGTTTAGTGGTCACAGATGTTCCAATTGGTAAATCTAATGGTAAAAGATGTTCTAGTTGCAGAAAGGAATAACATAACATAATGTGTCTTTGCCTGAGGAAAAAACATTCTCTAACTCTTTCTAGTCCTATTTCAGACACTTATTTTAAAGTATAACACTTGAAATATTCTGAATCCAAAATACAAAACTGAATTTCAGAATTAATTAAGGAAGTCTTAACACTCACTTAATGCTGCTTTCTTAGTAAAACTATCTGAAATAGAGATTTGGAAGAGCAGATGAATGGCGTACTCTTTCAAATTCTATAGGGACAGATTTTCTGCATGAAGAGCTCTTACAGAGCTGTATTATGGGGCCCTACTGAAATAATTACAACTTCACATGAAGATTTGTGCAAAGTGCTTCTTTTAAGCAGAAGTGAGGAATATAGTTAGGAAGGCCTTTCATTTTGAAGCTACTTTAAAGTTGTTTTATTTGGTTATCATTTCAAACTAAGTTAAACAAAAGGCTAAGAAATTGATTTAGCAGTCTCACTTGTAATAATTATTGAACAGGTTATTAAATAATTGGATAATCTGTATGTTGTCCTTGATTATTTTTTTTCTCTTTTCCCAAAGGTTTTCCGACCTTATGCAAAGCAGTGGCTTGGTCCGATGCTGCAGCTTGTTGTTTCTGGCAATAATGGAGGTGAAGGGATTCATTATATGGTAGTGGAAATAGCAGTTACTGTTCTTTCTTGGACGAGTGTAACTACTCCCAAAGTAAGGAAATGTAAAAAATTAGTTTTTGCTGTTCTAATGACTATTTGATAGAGTGAGTTTATTTTCATGCACTTCTAATCATTTTCTACATCAGTCCACTGTTTCATTTAGATACTAATTTTAAAAATAGCTTACTTACTTATTTGGAAAAAGCAGAACAGATGTCTGCATGTTGGAGTTGCTATGTTTATTTTTGCTTCCATTCACTGTAGGGAAATATTAAGGATGAGATTTTGGCTAACAGACTGCTTGAATTCTTGATGAAGAATGCCTTTCATCAGAAACGAGCTGTGTTCAGACACAATCTGGAAATCATAAAGACAGTTATAGAGTGTTGGAAAAACTGCCTCTCCATACCTTACAGGTAAACAGTGTAGAACTTTATTTTGTCAGTATTTCATGAGTATTAGTTGAACGTTATCAAAGCAGGTAAGGTAAATTCAGCTGCACTTGTGAATTTTTTTGTCCCTAGAACTATCAGTAAAACTTCAAAACTGAACTCTCCAAAGGTTGAAACATAATTTGTTTAAACAAAGAGAGAGAACAGAGAACATGTAGAGAGTTACAACAAGCAACGAAAGCGAGAGTAATCTTTGCAAAGACTTGCTTTTTGTTTGAAATATATTATTACTGAATATTAGTGCGTTCTTAGTAAGACTTCTGTGATCTGATGTGCTTCTGAACTGGAGAATTTGTGTAGGCTAACAATCTTTAATCTACAAAGACTTCTTCATTGGAGCTAATTTTTACTTCTGCTTTTTACTTTTTTGGTGGAAATATATACGAGTGTGTATATATATGTGTGCTTGTTTTCTATAGAGTTTTTGGGTTGTGTGTGTGTATATACGCATACAAAGAAAGTGATTGGGTGATTTGGGGTTTGTCATATATATCTTTACTTCTATGTTTTTATCCAACAGCTTAATATTTGATAAGTTTTCTAGTGGAGATCCTGATACAAAGGACAACTCAGTAGGAATTCAGCTGCTGGGAATTGTTCTAGCTAACAATTTACCTCCCTTTGACCTGAAGTGTGAAATAGATCGTGTCAGGTGAGAAATGTAACTCTTTGAAGAGCAATTTTTTTTAAAAGCTTGAGACAAAGAGGGCAATTCTTAACTTGTCAGTATAAAATATTGGAGTTATATTGTTCATTTATTTGGAACTTTTTGACCCATCATCCCTCTGCTATAGTCTGTCACCATGCTTTTTTATCTGCCAACTTGGTGATACCTTCTTAGTACAGGTACTGAGGGAACCAAGTAGGAAATATGCCCTCCTTGATTTGTTGCTTGTAGAGACAGTTTTGTAGGTAAAGTGGTGATTAGTGGTCATCTTGGCCGTAGTGCTATGAAGTCGTTGAGGTGATAAGGGGAACGCTACCATCAAAACTTTAACCCTGGATATGGGAAGTGTAGACTTTAGGCTGCTTGGGAACTAGTTGACAAGATGCCCTGAGGAGCTGCTTTTGAAAGCATAGGGGTCTGTCAGTGCTGGTCACTTTTGAGTTATCAATGTCAAAAGTTAAGCAGGCAGAGCAGTAGGCTGACTTGGCTGAGCAGACTTTTTCTAGAGCTTAGGTGGAAAAAGAAAGTGTATGATCATTGGAAGCAAGGCTGGACAATGTGGGAGGACTGCAGAAATTCTGGTTGCTGTTGTAGGAAGAAAATTTGTGTGGCCAAAGCTCAATTAGTGTGGATGCTGGTCAGTACTGTGAAGGACCAAAAAAAAAGGGCTTCTTTAAAAATGTTAACAGCAGAAGGAAGACCAGAGATAATGTTGCTCCATTACTTCATGAGATTGATCACCTCGCAAGTAGGGACACAGATAAAGCAGAGACATTTAATGCCTTCTTTGCCTGTCTACGACACTGGCAGTGAACTCTGGAATCCCTGGAGCCCTGAGTTGGAAGACCCTACTGCAGTAACGGTAAATTCCCAGCCAGCTCCAAACTTGTGCAGGACTTGCTGCTCTGGCTTGATGCATATAAGTCCATGGAGCCTGATGGGATTCATCCCAGGTTATGGAAAGCTGGCTGATGTCATTGTGAGACCTCTGTCAATTATTTTTCAATAACCTTGAGAACAGAGAGAGGTTTCACTTGACTGGAAGCTGACAAACATTATTGCAGTTTTCAAGAAGGACAAGAAAGTCCTAGTAATTACAGGCCTGTTAGTCTTAGTGCAGTGTGATGTGAGTCAGCAGGGTGCCCTGGCAGCCAAAAGGGCCAACCGTACTCTGGGGTGCATCAGGCCCAGCACTGCCAGTGGGCGAGTTAAGGGATTGTTCTGCTCTGCTCTGCACAGCCTCACCTCCAGCACTGGGTGCGGGTTTGGGCACACAATATGAGAAGGGTGTAGAAGTTTTAGAGAGCATCCGGAGAAAGGCTACCAAGATGGTGGAGGGTTTGGAGGGCAAAGCGTATGAGGAGTGTCTCTGGTTTGTTCAGCCCCGAGCAGAGGAGGCTGAGGGGAGGTCTCATGGTGGCTGCAGCTCCTCAACAGGATTTGTCCGGAGTGGTGGGCCCTCCTATGCTAGCAGTGCTACTGTAGGCAGCACTCAGCTCTGCTCTCTGCTGACAGCAACAGGATCAGAGGGAAGAGCATGGAGCTGTGTCAGGGTGAGTCAGGTGGGTATGATGGAAAGGTTCTGCTCCAGAGGGCCATGGGCATGGAACAGTCTGCCCAGGGTGGTGATCATAGCCCTGAGCTGCTGGAGGAAAGAAATATGGTCTGAATTTTGGGTGGTCCTGTGTGGAGCCAGGAGTTTGACTTGACGTTCATTTGTATCCCTTCCAACTTGAGATATTCTAGGCATCTGTGAAGTGGAGAGCTAATTTATTTTGAAAAATACTGAGAAGGATGTAGGCTTTATTACAGTGGATCCAAGGACTGCGGAGTTAGGAGCTGCCAAAGCAAGGACTCGAGACACTGTAGGTGGGAATCAGTATTGTGCCGTATTGATCTCTTTTAAAAGTAGTCACTGTGCTGTTAGGCAGCTCAAAAGTTTTTCAGTGTGAAATCGGCTGCTGAAGTGATGGCTTATAAAGCATCTGCTTTTTGTGATAGGTATTTTCAGGCTCTGATCAGTAACATGGGCTTATTACGGTATAAAGAAGTTTATGCAGCTGCAGCAGAAGTATTGGGACTTGCTCTTCAATATATCGCTGAGAGACAAAATGTAAGTAGCTATATTAGCTGTGTGACTGTTACTGTCTTAAATATGTTTACATCTTTTATATGGCTACTCAGTTCAGCTACAAAAGTAAATGTTTTTAGAACGCCTTGTCCAACAGATGAAAAGATTAGCTAAGTAACTTGAGATGAAAAATGCTTTAGATCACACTAAGAGTTATGTTTCTGCCCTGCTGTTTTGGAGCTAGAGGTGAATGAGCTTTGTTCAGCTTCTGCATTTCAGCAACACTGGTGTGTACATCTTCAAGTTTGGGATTTCTTCTTGTTTTTATTGTTTTTTGACTAAAGAGGAAAATTGAAAGTTGGAAGGTTTGGGGCTACATCCTGATTATCTGTAACTGAGGATGTTTAGGAACTGGCAAGTTTTGATGTAAGATTCAAGGCTACTATATTTAATTTTGAGTTTTTAGCGATCACATGGATAATGAATCCACTTATTTTCTAGAAAGCGGATGAAGTGAATGCAAACCTGTTACTCACTGAATTTTATAGTACTGGCACCAAGGGATAGTACTTGATGTTCACTGAAGTCAATTTGAGACAGATACTGGAAGTATCTCTTTACAGAACCGTTAGTAATTACAGTGGGTTCTGGAGGTCAGTAACATCAGCACGTTCAAAAAAAAAATTGAGCAAATTTAGACACAAAAGAAGTCCACTGACTACTTCTAAAAGCAATAGGCAACAACATATACTCTAAGAGCTAATGATGGATATGTGCTGGGATGTATGAGAGAAAAGACACAATGCTGCCAGGCTTATGAACTTCTAAATATCATTCTGCAGCTGCTACTACAGAAATACCAAGTTATTGGCTCGGTGGATTATTACTCCAATCTTGCAGGATATTCCTGCATTATTCCCCACTAAATTGCTTTCTGTTTGTTCTTTTACAGTTTCTAGAGCACATTTCCTAAACTGAATTCCTGCAATCTCCTCTTCCAGTTTTTCAAGTTCCATTAAAAGCAATGTTTTGAATAAAGTAGCAAAGATGGTTGAAATATTATATCCTATTCAAAGCTAGTTTCTTTGACACTTAGTGAAGATTGCTGCTTCATTCACTGAATGTCTTCAGTAAAAATGTCTTTTTCTTACATTCACTAGTTAGAAATCTGCCATACTCAATATTCACTATTTATATAAGCTTGTATCTCAAATTTAAGATGTTGGTTCAAAACCAAAGAAAGCTCAGAAGGGCATTGTGAAATGGCTGTTTCAGCCAGGCATTGCTGTACAGCAGCTGTGAAGCACCATAAAGGCAGTATGTAGCAGGTGATTCTTACCTAGCAAAGTGCAGTAGAAACAAACAGTACAGCAGCAATACTGTATGTCATTAAAGTGGTTATGGATTTCATGGCTATGCATGTCATACTGTCTTTCTAATTCTCAGATACTTGAAGATCCACTTTATGATTGTGTCATAAAGCAATTAAAACATCATCAGAACACCCAACAGGATAAGTTTATAATATGCTTGAATAAAGTTGTTAAGAATTTTCCTCCTCTCGCCGACAGGTATGTCATGATTTACACGGTGAATTCATTGTACATCTAGAGCAATACTAGAATCTGTCTTGTTTTTCTTCATGGGCTTATGTTCATGTTAAGGTTTATGAATGCAGTATTCTTTTTGATACCAAAACTTCATGGTGTGATGAAAAACTACTGTCTGGAAGTAATTATGTGCCGAGCGGAGGAAATACCTGATCTCTATTTGCAATTGAAGAGTAAAGACTTCATGCAGATCATGAAACACAGGTAAGTCGTCACGTGGTTGTAAGTGTAAATAAAAAGTCTGAGCTTTTTGATAACACTGCCTGTGGTGGCCACAAAAAATTTACACCTCCAGATGCATTTGGGGGTTACGTTTGGATTTGCTCATTGCTCTCATAGTTTGAGCAAATGGAATCTGAGTGTTAGGTATAAGATAGTTAACTCAGTGTGAAAAACAAAACAAAGTCCTATATAACATTAAGGTAAAACATTAGCTCCTATTCACTAGGGTGTGAATTTCACCCTTAGCATGTATTGCTTTAGTTTTATTCTTACTTCTAGGTTGAACTCTAAAGTATTTACCTGAATCTCTTTACATGAAAGCAGATACTGGTAAAATCTGAGCTGATCTTCTGGTTCTCTGTGTAGCAATGAAAAGAGAAACGAGGTAATAATTTTTAATTTAATTTTTGTTTTCTCTCCCTTTCTCATCTATAGGGATGATGAAAGGCAAAGGGTTTGTTTGGATATAATATACAAGATGTTGTCCACACTAAAACCACCAGAACTTAAAGAACTTCTTCATGGAGTGACAGGGTTCGTTTCTCACCCTTCTGTAATATGTCGACAGCGCATGTATGATATTCTCATGTGGATTTACGATAATTACAGGTATGTACTGCAGATGTTGTCTTTCAGTGGTTTGAAAGCACCTGTTAACACTGTCTTCCAGCTTCAAGTCCCTCTGTGAGGGATTTTCTAGTTCTCAAACAGATAGCTCCTGTGGGTTGCTTTGGACCTTCTTTCGTGGTGATTTTATCGTTTAAACTAAGGGACAAAGACTTGGACCTGAACTTAAGCCCAGAACTAGAATGCTGCATCAGTATAACACAGTGGTGTAAAAAGTCTTAGTTCTGATGCTCTCACTTATTTTCTTCCTTTTGCCAGTGTTTATAACGGTAGTAAGAATTGTATGGTAGAGAAAGTTGCTTGTAGCTAGGAGGTGTATTAAGCCACTTTGACATGATCTGGATCTGTTCAATCTGATGGTATGAGGATGTTCTTTCTGTTTGGCTTATAAAACAGTGTATGACTGTTCTTGAAGGAGGGTGCTGTTGTATCGTCTGTATTGGTTGGGTTCTGTTGTGTGCTTTTACCCAATATAACTGTGTACTGTTAGAATGGATGATTCTGGTGAAGAACATGCAGGCAGTTTTACTGCAGTGTCTCATCCTCTTGTTTGTTTTCTCTTTAACGGGCTGTTTGAGAGAAATCACTAAGAGACATTTTTCTCCTAATATCAGTGATCCAGAAAGCCAAACAGACGGTGATTCTCAGGAAGTACTCAGACTGGTGAAAGAAATCCTGCTTCAGGGACTGATTGATGAGCATGCTGAACTGCAGTGAGTAAACAGTGTTGTGACAGCTGAAGTAATAAGTCCTTAAATGGCTCCTCCTTTGTTTGTAATACCAGATTCAATAATCAGATGTTTTAAGGTATTTTAATATTAAAGAGTGACCTTTTCTTGCAATGAGTTAATGTATAAAATTGTGTCCCATAGCTTCACACTGAATTACAGAATCATAGAACTTTTAAACAAATCTCTAAGCCGTGGAGAAATTGTTTCACTGGGTTGGTCCTAATTCTGTGTTAACATTCTAAAGTTTTTGAATAGGGCCCTCACTATACACAGGTGCATAAATAGATTCGGTGTTGGAGGATGTTGAATTTCTTGTTTTTAGTGAAGCAGAAGATAGGAGATCTCTGTGCTTAATCACCCATAGCACTTCTTGAGAGGAAAACAACACAAATATTTATTTTTTTAAGAGTAAAACTTTATAATATTAGTTAAATGGTGTAGAGCATGGGAGATGAATGTGGAAGTCCATGTAATTCAACGGAAGATCCATGGCATGAAGGGTTTAACTGTTGACATTGTTATGTTATTGTTTTATTTAAAATTGACCTTTTTTGATAATGTTGCATTTTCTGTTTGCAGATAAGAACGAGTAACTTAATTCCTTATTGTTACAGATTAATTGTTAGGAATTTTTGGAGTGACGAGACAAGATTACCTACAAATATTCTTGATCGTATGCTGATGTTGTTAAGTTCTTTATATTCTGCCAAGATTGAAACACAGTATTTAAGTCTAATCACAAATTTTCTTCTTGAAATGACCAGCAAAAGCCCAGATTATTCCAGAAAAATATTTGAGCATCCACTATCAGAATGCAAATTTCAGGTGAGTAGTAGTGATGTGTTATCCTGTGCACAACCTTGTGACAAATTCCAATCCCTAATGTAGCTGCTGCTTTGACAAGAATGACAGGGTGAAGACTGTTGAAAGTATGTTTTGGAATTCATAGTTAACACTTGCAACAGTGCTGGGTTATGCATGGCAAATGTATAAATCAATCTTGACCTAACCAGTCCAAATTTCAGCTTTTTTGCTGAGCTGTGGGGAGAGTTTGTGTTGTTGTTTTTGGTTTTTTTTTTAATAACCAAGTTTTGCCCATGTGTCTAGGACGATGTTTTAGATTCTGTACTTCCATTTCTGCTATCCTGTCTTTCAAAGGCAAAAAGCCTCCACTCTTACTGTTCCTATTACTTTTTGTGTGTGTTTATAGGACTTTGTAATTGATTCCAGTTGGCGTTTTCGAAGTACCATGCTCACACCTATGTTTGTGGAGACTCAAGCTTCACAGACTACTAACAGGAATTTATCACAGGAAAGATCCCTTTCCATTTCTGGGTCAGTAGGTGGTCAAGTGAGGGCTACCCAAAGGCAATATGAATTTACACCTACACAGAATGTCAGTAAGTCCAGACTTGGGGCCTCTGAAATTTTTTTGCGTACTGGAAGAATAATTCCATTCTTTTTATTCCTGTTGCAAGTGGTTTTTTAATGTAAAAGCGTAAATGCACTTAATACTTAGTATTCAGGAGCTTTTATTTTTTAATGAGAAAAAAACTTATTCACGTTTTTATTCGTCTGATACACTTTAATGTTCTGCCTAATGTAAAAGTGTTTCTTGCAATCTGTTCTATTATGAACGCTGGGAATTATATTCTTGGGGGGGGGAAATCATGTGCTTTGTAGAAGTTTATATTTGGGTTATGCTGATGTGTTACTCTTTTTTTTTTTAAAGGTGGTAGAAGTTCTTTTAATTGGCTAACTGGAAACAGCATTGACACTTTGGCAGACTATACAGTTCCTTCTTCTTCTGAGTCTTTGTCCTCATCTATGCTGTTAGTTAACAAACGGAGTGAAAAATTTAAACAAGCAGCCTTTAAGCCAGTGGGGCCAGATTTTGGGAAAAAAAGGCTGGGTTTACCTGGAGATAAGGTGGACAGCAAAACTAAAGGTGCGTAGGCCTTACAGTGCAATTTCTACGTTACACTTTGGCCATCTTCGTCAGTTATTTGGCTGACAGTCTTTTACCATTCTATCTCAAGTTGAATTTTACAGATCTGGTTTCCAGGAGTGTGTGTTGATAGCTGTGCAAAGTATGGCAAAACACTAGGATTGTGCTAAGAATTGCCAAAACTGTGTGCTGCGAGGTAAAAGAACTGAATCCTTAAGGTGATGTTCTATTTTATGCTTAGGTATAGATGAGCGAGCAGAAATTTTAAGACTGCGGAGACGTTTCTTGAAGGACCAAGAGAAAGTCAGTCTGATTTATGCCAGAAAAGGTGTGACTGAACAGAAAAGAGAGAAGGTTTGTTGTTTCAATTAAGCTTAAAACCTTGAGTCTCAGTGCCATCTACAGTCTTTTCTTTATCTCTGGAAGTAATTGTGTGAAGAAAGGGTAGGTATAAAATACTGGTTGCTACTGTAAGAGCTTTAAAAGGCTTTATTTGAAAATCATGCTATTTTTGTGCTTAAAGCTATATGATGATATTTGACAAGAGCAAGAATAGAGCACTTCTATTCTTCCACTTAGTGTGTACAAAGTGATTTTATATGATGGAATCCATAGTAGCAAAGGGAGATGCTCACAGTAGAAGCTCTTCAGAGTTGTCATCCGAGAAACTAGAAACCTCAAAGTAGGAGTACTCTGCAGAAGTATTTGGCGAACATTATCCATTGTCTGAAGGTAAACTCAAAACTGTGATACAGCCAATGGGCTAACATGATCTGTTAAGGACTTCTAATCTGAAGGAAACTCGGTAAGTAATAAGCATTTACTGAGTATTTGTTAAAGCTAGGAACTTGGTACTATATGGATTTCTTGGTTGTTACATATTCATGATTAGTTTAAGTAGATTCTGTAGCAGTTTTTCAAAGGTTCGTGTGACTAAAATAACAGGTATTATCATCCAAAAATGATAGCAGTTAAACAAGAATAAAGGAGCCCAGGACTGAGAGTTAATTTTTGAGACATACTTGTAATTCTTTGCAGCTGCAGACAGCTCTGTAAGTTGAACTTATGTCTGGAAGAACCACACAAGCACCTATTTTTGTCAGTTTGTTTACTTGTAGACCAAAGTTCCCCTTTCCTCCCACTCTGCAAGAGAAAGAACATGTAAAAAAAACGTTCAGTATGACAGTCCAAAAACAAATGAAAAAAATCTGGTGTTCCAGACCAAAAGACTGGAGGAGGCCATGAACACAGCCAAGAGCCCTTAAACTTTCCAGGAGAATCTATTGCACGTTAAAACACATGGATCTCTGTGCCTTACGTTACTACCATACCTGATGGAGCAACAGGAAAATGTAGATCCTGAGCAAGAAAGTATTTGGAGATAGCAAGAGACCTTAAATTCTCCAGGAGAATCTATTGCACGTTAAAACATGTGGATCTCTGTGCCTTACGTTACTACCATACCTGATGGAGCAACAGGAAAATGTAGATCCTGAGCAAGAAAGTATTT
>JANHGO010000063.1:61040333-61056831 GCA_024606505.1 Aquila spilogaster
GGAGATAGCTGTAGCAAAGCCCTAATTTCTCCCAGGATATTTCTCTTGGAAGTTTTGAAAATCATCCCTTTCAGGTTGTATAGAATAAGAATAGTTTCAAATGACAACATCCAAAATGTTCTAAGGTAACTAATAATAGTCAGGCTTTCTTTTCTTTCTTTCCTTTCCCTCTTTCATTATATCAGTGTAAGCATCCATCCACCGTCTGCTGGTTTAACTGGTAAAGGCAAGAGTTAAAAGTGAAATTCTGGGCTCTAATCTCACTGATTTCCTTTATAGCCTGTTCATGCTGAGAAAAGAAAAAAAAATGATGAAGGGATAGGTTTTTTGTCTATATATGTGTTAGTAATTCTTGTTCAATTTAAAGGAATTTTTTCAAGCCTCAGCAACAGGCAAGGCAGCTTTTTAACAACTAGTTTACAACAGTTTTATTACAGTTCAGTTAAGTTTTACTAGGAAGCAGTTCTTCCTAATCATCCTCCTTCCTTTCCCTTTTATCACACTGTGTGAAATAAAACAGTTACTTTAGCAACCTCATGTTACTTTGCTCATGTTTGGCCGGGCTCTGAAAACCTTCATCTAATCGAGTGGTGTGACTCAGCTGGCAGGCAGTAATTTACTGCACTGTAATAGCTCACTGGCTTTCAATAGTCATTATTATCTGTTTTAAAAAAATATGTAAAAAAAAAAAACATTTTAGTACAACATGTGTGGAAGCAGGAACTACAGGGCATTAATATTAGAAGTTAATGGCTAAAGTAACTCTGTGGAAGAAGCTTTGGAGTTCTTAACTGATTAAGATTATTTTGCATTTAACCGTATTTCAGCTTTAAGGTATTTGTTGAATAATCATGGCAGAAGCTTATAGAACACTTCAAAAATACTCTTGCTTATTATGTCTTGTTCAGATACAGCTCTTTCTAATTAATATGACTTTTTTTTTTAACGTGAGCAATGCATTTCAGGAGATGAAATCTGAGCTGAAGATGAAGTTTGATGGCCAGGTTACTTTGTACAGAAGTTACCGTGTAGGAGACCTTCCTGACATCCAGATCGAACATTGCAGCCTCATTGCCCCTCTGCAGGGCCTTGCCCAGGTCTGTCCGCTTTTCAAATGCCATTTTGAAGTTGTTTGTTTTGGTAGAAACAAGGATGTGTGGTTGGGCAACTGCTTTCAGAATTGAGTTGTTGTTTTGTTGTCAGTCACCATGATGACTGACTCACTTTCAAAGAGCCTGCTTTGAGGGACAGTGTTTCTCCTACATCTGAGCTGGTGCAGTGATGAGAGAAGATGCCTTGTAGGTTGCCTTACCTGAGCAGTTGAACACAGAGGATCTAAGATATCAGCCGTTGTTGCTACTGAGTTCCTGGGCTTGAGAAACAAATGGTGGATTTTAGAGACATTATTGGGAACGGACATCTCACTGTATAATAACAAAATTGTCATTTTTGTTCTTTCACGTGGCTGCAGTGGAGTGGTAAAAGTACAGGTGAAGTTGCTGTGGGTGGACTGGGCATAGACGAGTCAGTAAAGCTGATCCAGTATTCCTTTTCTTATCTGGGAATGGCAGAAACTATAGGCTGTACTTACATTTTGAAGTGTTTGAGAAGTCACAGTATTCCTGATTATCTTTGTGTTTAATTTCTTTTGATGATCTCTTATTTCTGTTTGAAGGGGTGAAGTAATGCAATCATGAGTTATCTGAACAACATTAGATCAAGAGTTAGACCAGTCTCCAGTCCTGCAATAGACCGGTGTACGGGATTATATTACATTTGCAAGTTTGTTTCTGGGTTGAAAAAATGCCTTTAAATCTCAGATGGCACCATCTATGTATATATATCTCTCTCCACTAGCTCCCTCAATGTTTGGGGCTGGATTTTCTCACACATTGGTGTCTTCTGGGGTTTTTTGTTTATTTTTCCTGAGGCCCTCTTCACTGACCGTGGTGTCCATAAGATGATATTGAGTGTCTTGATTCCTGTAGCAGGAATTGTGAATATGTGAAAACTAAATTCTTTTCTGACCACCAACACTCTGGCATGAAACCTACATTGTCTTCCAGTTTATGTAGAAGAATTCAGATAGAGTTTGAATTTGTTGTACAGAAAGTTTGAAATAATTGCCAGTATAGAAGCTGGGCGCACCAGAGCAATTTTTCCACTCCCAAACAGCGTCCATGTAGGAGCTAGGTTACAGGGTGGGTCATATTTCTTAATTTAATTATTACTTTACTGTGTCACAGCAGAATTCATTGACTGTATTGCTTTTCTTATGATTTACAGAGAGATCCAACGTTTGCCAAGCAGCTTTTCAGCAGTTTGTTTGGTGGAATTTTTCATGAGGTGGAAAAATCTAAAATTCCTTCTGAGAAAAAAGTCATCATCCAGAAGCTGCTGAAGGACTTCAATCATTTCCTTAGTGCAAGCCTTTCTTACTTCCCACCATTCATTGCATGCATCCAGGTAAATCTTAGTCTGTGATGTGAAAGTAGTGGAATGTAATGTCTCTGTCTCGGTGTGTGATAAAACCAGTGGTAGATGTTACTGAAATTTAGGCAAAGGTTGGCGCAGTAGTCCAGATGTGACCTTACAGTGGCAGAGTAGAGGGGGAAGATCACCTCTCGGCCTGCTGGCCACTCTGTTGTTAATGCATTCCAGGATCCCATTGGCCTTCTTGGCCACCAGGGCACACTGCTGGCTCATGGCCAACCCGTTGTCCACCAGGACACCCAGGTCCTTCTGTGCAGAGCTCCTTTCCAGCACATCAGCCCCTAACCAGTGCTGATGCATGAGGTTATTCCTCCCCAGGTGCAGGACCCTGCACTTGGTGTTGTTAAGCCTCATCCCGTTACTCTCCACCCAACTGTCCAGCCTGTCCAGGACTCGCTGAATGGTAGCACAGCTTTCTGATGGGTCAGCCACACCTCCCAGCTCTGCATCATCAGCAAACTTGCTGAGGGTGTACTTCACCCCTTCATCAGCTGTGAGAAAAATTGAAAAGGCTATGTAGATGTTGTGTTAATATTTCTGTTTCTGGGAAGTGCTTATTGAGGAATACTTTAATATCTCAAGGATAGCAGTAGCTGTCAGATGGATTGTTGTTAGCATCTCTTGTTTATTTTTCAGCAACATTTTCAGTTAGGTCTTCTGAGGTAGTTGTTGGGCAGTTTTCACTAATGAGGGAGACTTGTTTCTGCCAAAGACTGAGTGGGTACACCACAGCTCTATCACTGAACAGTAAACTCGCGCCTCTCTGCTTTGTTTCTGTGTGCTTCTGTGCTTCTAAAGCTGTAAGAATATGCTGGCTTGGAATAGTTTGTGAGCTTCATAATCTACCACAAGTTTTAGAGATTAAAAAATCTTGTCCAAGCACTGTTACATAACCACTGTCGCTGTATTTAATGTTTCACATCATCTGTGTTGATCTTAATGCTGTATCTATCAATTTTTTTTTGAGTGACAAATAGTAGTTTCCTCTTTCTGTTACGCGAGTGTACATACTCTGAACTCTGACATTAGACGTCATTCATAATACAGGAGGAATATGTAGTTCAGACTAGCTTTTCAAATAGTGACAAACTGCTTCTAAGTACTTGTATTTACACATCTGAGAAAGTGTAATTTGTTGTTTACTTTCTTCTGTGCAGCTGCATAAGAGGTCAAATTCAGTGGGGATATTTCTGGGCTGTCTTGGTATTTTTTGAGCCAGCATCTCACAATAGCTATCTGTTAATATTCCCTTTTGACATATTCCCTCGTTCCCATTATTTGCGTTGAACTATGCTCTCTATTACACTCTATTAAAAATGCTTTTGTGTAGGGCTACGTTCTTACCTGAATAGATGGAAAATCAAAATTGAGAAAACAGGTAAGTTATCGATCAAAAATGCAGACTTCATAACAGTGCTGAGAGCATCTCACTGTCATCCCTGCTGAATAAAAAAAAGAACAGCAGCACGAAGGCAAGGCTCAGCTTGTGTATTTGAGCATCCTGCATAACTGTGAGAGGAAGCCTTTTTCCCAATCTGAAACAGAGTTGATATTGTTTAGGAGAGAGGGCTGGGAGAGGAAGAGGGAGTGAGCATGTGATGAAGAGATTGCCACTTTTGTTGGCTTGGCCAGTTGGAAGCAGAGTTTCTGCTTCCTGTATACCAACAGCATAATAAATATTGGCTTGTGTCAGAAAGGCTGCCTGCAATTTCCTTGTGGTTGTTTCACTTTTTGGTCTTCTACAGGTTAAAATCCCATCAGAAGAGTAACTTGATGATAAAAGGAGCTGTTTCCTTCTCCAGGGATAATCTTAAAGTTGCCTGTGGGGCTCTGGGGGTTGGCCTTTTTAGGACGGGTTAAAAAACAGCTGAAATACTGAGAAAGAACCTAAATCCATGACATAAGTTTATACAGACTCTGTAGAAGTACCTAGCCTCTGAAGAACATGTAACTGTATATAAATACTTCAGCCATCAGGCTGACTTGGATGCCGTTCCTCCTTATCTTGAACATATGGTGCAAGCAGAGGCAGAAAACACTGTGTGTGAAGCAAAGAACATTCTCTGCTTATAGAAGATAAGCAATGATACAGTCACCTCCTTTGATGTGGGACGATGTCTGTAAATTGTGAATCTGGGAGAGTATTCTCCAGATACGCTGTTATATTTGCACAGTTCTTGCGCTTTTCCTATGAGTACTTGGTAAAGTGCTTTTAGTTTTACCTTAACACAGCTATTCTTAATTTTTTAGATTGTGCAGTTGGCATTACATCCCTGACATAACCTCTAAGAGTTGGCAGAGGAGGGATATATATGAATATATATGTCTTATGTAGGAACGTCTGAGACGTCATTGAAATTGCCTGAAGAGCATTTGAAGCATATGCAGGCCCCTCATTGGGATCCACATAGTCTGTAACACAGGAAGCTACAAGAAACTGTTCTTTTTCTCTTTTGTGTTGAGTACAGTTAGAATTGGCAGGAGTCTCAGCAACACAAAATGTGTAATGAATTTGCTTAAGCCAGATTTGTATTCTGGTGTTTCTGTGGCAGCTACCATTATCAAAGCAGTGTAGCTGAGTTGTTCTCACAGTCTCGTGCTACAACTTCTATGCAGTGATTTTTCATTTTGTATTCTTGCATATACCATCTTGCAAGAATCAAGCATTTATTTTTCTCCTACAATTCTGTGCTGTTTCTGTAATTAAAGTCTTAATACCTTCTCCTCCTGGTTGTAGATTTTTTTTTTTCTTTTCCTTTGGTTTAAGGTATTATTGCAATTTACCTTTAGGTTTTAGGAGGAAAAAGATGGTGCTCTAATAAACTTATCTGTGTATATTTGTCTCTACTGGCGATAATGATTTAAGTATTAAAATGAAACTTCAGGTAGCCAGGAAGGTTTATCGCTGAAAAAAGGGTTATTTTGTAGTTGAACTGATGTCCAAAAGGGTAAAGATCTCAGAAATCCTGTCTTTAAATCAGGCAGGACTAGATGAGCACCGGTAAATGAGTTTAATGAGGATCTTCAGTATGGTAAAACAGGGTACGTGTGTGGCTAGCACCTGTGTAGCAGGCACTACACTATCAACAAAAAGAAGGGAAGATTCAGACCCTTAATGTGTTCATTTGTCTCTCCTCTCTGCCAGTTTCAGTGTGTTTCTGTTTAGAGGATTGTCTGGAAGATCTGCCAGGTGTAGCAGGTTGAAGTGTATGTGCAGAACAACTGCTCCTCATTACATCCAGTTTCCTTGTGTAGAGGCAGCTTCAGTCCTCATGCTGGAGAGACCGGTGAAGTGCAGGGGTTGTTCTCTGCTGTTCTCTGTCCTAAGAGCAGCAACACAGCAAGAGAAGCACTCCCATTTTTGTCAGAGTTGGGAACTTCTGGAGATTTTACTGCCTCTTTCCAGAGTTTCCACTGTAAGAAAGGGATAGCAGATGGGTGGTCTGTGAAAGTTAGCTGTCAGCGTCTGTACAGTATATATTAGACCACGTAGACGACTGTTGTTTTGTCTTACAGGAGATAAGTTACAAGCACAGAGAGCTGCTGGAGCTGGATTCAGCTAGTGTGAGCACGAGCTGCCTTGCAAGCCTACAGCAGCCAGTAGGCATCCTTCTTCTGGAGCGCGCCCTGATGGCACTGTCCCCTGTAGAGGAGCCCCCTTCAAAGCGGATGCGTGGCAGGACAGAGCTCCCCCCAGATGTCATCAAATGGATTGAGCTCGCTAAGTAAATTCTTGCTTAAGTTACTCCTGCTCAGGTTTGCCTTGTGAAGAGCTGTGTCTTTGTAGCTCCTGGGATTTCTTTTTAGTCATTCCCTTCATTAGAGTTCAATGTGCTTTTAATTTCTTGTCAGTTAATGACTATCTTTCAGTAAGAGCAGTTAGACTTAACACATGTGCACCCTGGCGATGCTGTCATGCTGCTAAAAACAAAAACACCAAAACCTCTTATTCCTATCTTTCCAACTGCAGGAGTTTCCAGTGTTCAAGTGTTCCCCTACAGGATGAAATGTCTACTTACATATGTATTTATGGTCTGACAAAAGAAATGTGATACTGGCTTGTAATATTTTTTAGAAAGTAATGTTGTTGCTGATTGAATGTAGGCTTTTTAAATTTTATTTTCAATGGTTTACATTTGCATTAATTTACCTCTGCTCAACTGATTAAAATATTTCCCTTTTCCTTATTGCTAGGCTTTACCGGTCTCTGGGAGATTATGATGTCCTTCGTGGTATTTTTAGCGGTAAGATTGGGACTAAGGACATTACACAGCAAGCATTGCTGGCAGAAGCACGGAGTGATTATGCTGAAGCAGCTAAATGTTATGACGAGGTAAAATGACAACAAGAATGTTTTGTTTCATGAATCTTTCTCATGGTTTAAAACTAAGAAGCCAAAATTGAACATTTAGAGAACAAGCATATTGTTTAAAATGTCCTTCTGTTTTGTTTGATTGGTGGTTGAGTCTGTAACAACATGGGAACAGATGCCACAAGCAGTCACAACAGAGCAGAAAGCGTGCTGCTCTTTAACTGGTTGTTACAAAGCTTCATGTCTGTCCTTACTTAAGCAGACAAGTAAAACTCCATAGGCATGCAACCTCTGTGAGAGCAACCTGCCCGTTTTCATGGCAAATCTCAGCTATAGTGGGTATAAATGAAGAAGGAACTCTTGTCTTTCTTTTAACGACTTTCCAAAAATGCAGGTTTACTGAAGATGGGTGTCTGAAATGAGTTTGTATATAAATGCTGAGTGCATAAATACTGACTAGCTTCAGTTTTCTGCATTTAATATTGCTGTCACATTCTGGCAAATGGATAAATGTTTTTATGAGAGATGATTAATTGTTCTGAAGTCACTGGTGACGTGGTCAGAATCTGACATGAGTTTAAACTCTGAGAACCTTCTTTTCCCTTAAATTGATTCCCTAGGCACTCTCCAAAGAAGAATGGCAAGATGGGGAGCCAACTGAAGCAGAAAAAGACTTCTGGGAACTTGCATCTCTGGAATGCTATGACCACCTCACAGAGTGGAAGTCTCTGGAGTATTGTGCTACTGTTAATATTGACAGTGGTAAACCTCCAGACCTGAGCAAAACATGGAATGATCCGTTTTATCAGGTGTTTACAAATCATTTTGATATTGCATGGGTATCTGTGCACGGATGTCCTACAGTAACATGATTGTAGTTGGAATTCAGCGTTGTAATTTGGGTTACTTTATGGAAATTAGCAGAGAGTCTTAAATATTAGAAGAAGTTACTTCTATTTTTAGGATGTCTAATTTTGACCTAGAGTCTATGGCTGATCATACAGCACCAGGTTTAACTACCGCTGCTACTGACACTGTCTGTGTTACTTCTTCTCTTGCACAGTAAGCAGATCACTGGTTCTGAAACTCATGGAATTTGCTGAGCACTTTCTGAGCCTATCAGAAAAAGCTGCCTGTGATCTGTTTGCAAATTGAAATGTATCTTCATGGAATTTAAGAAAACAATTCAAAATATAATCATATATATTTGATTTGCCACAGATAATAAAAAGTTCATCATCTAATATTCAATGCCTAGAAATAAAGCCTATGTTTTCACCTTCTAGGAGACATATCTGCCCTACATAATACGCAGTAAGTTGAAGCTGCTGCTCAATGGGGAAAATGACCAGTCTTTGCTGACTTTCATTGATGAGGCAATGAAGACAGAACAGAAGAAAGCTCTGATAGAAATGCATTACAGCCAAGAGCTTAGTCTCCTTTACATTCTGCAAGACGATTTTGACAGAGCCAAATATTACATTGGCAATGGCATGCAGATCTTCATGCAGGTAAGAATCGCTGCTACTCTTGATGTGATTTTTCTGTATGAACTTAAGAAATAATGAAACTTGCTGCTGTTGCTAGATTATACTCTTGAGATAAATGCTCAAATGCAGTGAAATCTAGGTGCTTTCCAATCATAAGACAAAATTTCCATTGAGTTCGCTGCTTGCAATGATGAGAATAGAGCCAGACAGTGGAATGCATCCTCCCCTGTTCTCATTTGCTTTATTCTGCTGAGTTCATCTGTTAGAAGTTTTTCAGAGTAATTGTGCAGAGAAATGGCAATTTTACTTAATCCATCTTTTCAGAAGCCTGTGTTGTTCCCAGGACAAACTGAAAACTAGAGTATTAAACTGGGAGGTTACAACTTCTGTCTGTTACCGGGGTTTGATTAGACTGTAAGACTGTCCTAACTCAGGGGATAGAGAGTGCAGCTAGAATATGCTTCTGTACTTGTTTAAATCAGACTTGTTGTCACATTACAGGTCTATTAAATAACTCACAAAAGATCTGATTGTAGAGCGTATTCTACAGTAGCATAAGAGGAATAGTTTGCAGAGCATTAAATAGACCATGTTGTAAGTTTCGTATATAAAATCTTTTATCCTTTGCCTTTCAGAGCTATTCCAGTATTGATACTTTGTTATACCAAAGTCGAATGAGCAAACTGCAGTCTGTACAAGCTTTGACAGAAATACAGGATTTCATCAATTTTATGACCAAAACAAGTAAATATATATTTTTAAGTTTATTTTGTGTTCATTGTATCAAATAGTTCTGATTTTTTTTTCTGAAATCGTAATTTGTTTCCAGACTCAGAGGACTGAACTCCTGTTTGGAGGAGCATGGGTCTGGAATTATTTTGTACTGTCTTTTTGACAGTAAGAATTATCATAGTTGTGTAAGATAGGCTTCAAGGTAATTCAGTGTTCTTTTGCAAAGCTTTATTAGCCTAGCTGTTAATAAAAGTATCTCTTTAAATGAGTGAGTAATGAACTAAGTTTTTTGTCGGGGTCTCTTCTGGTAGCAAATAGCAGCAGGGATAAAAGATGGATCAAATATGTTATTTATAGCTACTGTGGTTGGCATGAAATATAAATTCATGCATATGAATATAATTATATATTAAATTTACTTAATAGTTCCACTATATTCCAGCATACTTCTGTATGGAAGGTAGCTGCCACTGGTGATTTGCAGTGATGGTTGACCTTGTTGTCCACATTGAATCTGCTGTGCTTCAGCAATAACCTAAAATAAAATCATGAAAAAACACATTTAATGCAAATTCAGAAATGCAACTGCACTTTTGGGGTTTGAATATTACATTTTGTTTGGTTTTAGGCCTTTTTCATGCTGTTTGGATCTAGATGCTTTTAAAGTATTCCATGTTGATTTCTAGGTAACTTAGCTTCACGGGCTAAGTCCCTGAAGAGACTTCTCAGAACTTGGACAAGCAGATATCCAGATGCTAAAATGGATCCCATGAACATCTGGGATGATATCATTACAAATCGGTAAGATGAGATTTTCAGTGAGCTTTAATTCTGTGTGCCTGTTGTCTTCTTAGAGATGCTTTTTCTAACACCGTTTGTTTACGTGGAGGGTGTCACAGATTCGGTGTATTCCTTTTCCTTTAAGTGATCTTAACAGCTTTATAACGGATTGCTTTTTGTGGGACTAACTTGTGGTGAAAAGCAAAAGGAACTTCAGAAGCGGATGGGGAGTTAACGATGTTTTGATAGGGAAACAAGTGTTACTTTAGGCATTTTTTTGCATCAGCAACTACATACACTGTACAAAAATGCTGATGAGAAGTCAAGCTGTCCCACTTCAGCAGCCCTCGAACACACCCGCATGTAGTTGAGTAGGTTAGCTGTATTTAGCTCAATAAACCACCACCCAAAGGGCCCATCCGTTATGAATAAAAATGCTTACGTACTTCGTGGTCAGTGTCAAAGTTAGGGAGTGTGCAAGAGAAGCCCTGTCACACTCCATACTTCTGATGCTTATAGGAGAGTTAATGACCATTGCAGTGATCAGAGCAGTGATCTGCTCCACAACTGATGCTAGAAAGAAGAAAGGTTCTCTAGAGGCTGTTTTGGATTAGCTCAGAAGAAACTGGGATGTTGTTTCAAATTTGAACATTTTCTGTTCTCATCTCCATCCCAATCCAGTCTTCCTGTGTAGATCTAGTTTTTCACTTCTTGTGGGGGTGGTTTCTTTAACAGCTCTTGTGATACCCTCTGTGCACTGCAATTTACTGTTTCTGGGTGTCAGGAAAGCATGGATATAGAAAGAGTTTATCTTAATTAAATATTAGGAAGAATACATGGTGTACTGCCTTACAAAGTCACAAAACGTTTATGATTTGAGTGGTTGTCAGAGTCTTAAACAGTTCTATGTGCTTTTAGAAAAACTTTGTCTCATCTTAAATCAGTTAGAAAAGATGTGCCTTTATTCAATGCCAAGCCCTGCTCCAGACTCCAGCAGTGATAGAATGAGAGAGAATGGCCTCAAGTTG
This sequence comes from Aquila spilogaster, assembly GCA_024606505.1. Classification (NCBI taxonomy): domain Eukaryota; kingdom Metazoa; phylum Chordata; class Aves; order Accipitriformes; family Accipitridae; genus Aquila; species Aquila spilogaster. Next base: position 61,051,169 of record JANHGO010000063.1, read on the forward strand.
TGCCAGGGGAGGTTCAGGTTGGATATTAGGAAACATTTCTTCTCTGAGAGAGTGGTCATGCGCTGGAATGGGCTGCCTAGGGAGGTGGTGAGTCACCGTCCCTGGAGGTAATCAGCATGGAGATGTGGTACTAAGGGACATGGTTAGTGAGGAAACATTGGTGATAGGTGGATTGTTGGACTGGATGATCTTGGAGGTCTTCTCCAACCTTGGTGATTCTGTGATTCTTTTCTCCTGCGCTGAGTAGCAGTCTACATGATGAGAGATGCTATTAAATTAGATCAGATTAATTGTAGAATAAAAGGACTTAGCACTGGTTTGTGGCAATTCTGTTTTCAGAAGCTGAGTACAGTCACTTTCTTTTTTCTGCAATGCAGATTTTAAAGTGCCTTCTTTACATGTCTCAGCATTGTATATACTGAACTGCAGATTTGCATAAATGCAGCCTGGCACACTTCTGTCAAGTTGGAAGAGAAGTTACGGCTCAGTGAACTTGGAGGTTGTAGTTATGCTTAAAAGAACAAACCAGCAAAAGATCCCACTCTATTTGTGGATGTTTTCTAATACTTAATCTCATTGATTAAAGATCCTGGAATGCTCTCAGGGTCAACCTGTCCCTGGTTGTTACTTTCAGACTCTTCGTGGAATACGTTTATCTTTGCTAAATGTGATCACTATAATTTGCTGTTCCTTCTTAGCTTTTTTTTTTTTTTTTACTGTCAAAGTTCAGTGCTTCTGAGTACATGTTCCTTTGCCTGAGTGCCAGAGTGATTTGTACTCTTGTCACTGTGCAGGTGTTTCTTTCTTGACAAGCTGCAAGAGAAATTTCTCTGTGATCAGGCCAATGATAGTATGGAGGTGGATGAAGAAAGTGGCGTTGGAGACCAAATGGAAGTAGATCAACAGGATGAAGACATTCACTCAATGATTAGAAGCTGCAAATTTAACATGAAACTGAAGATGATAGAAAGTGCCAGGAAACAGGTGACTGTACTGTCTGCTAGCTTCCAATTTTGTGAGAAAATATGAGCTGAAAACCTCCTAAGTCTATGTGTGTGCATTTCTGCAAGGGCAGAGCTTGTCTCTGCTTGATCGTGCTGTCCAGGTCGTTTTGAAAGCTCAAGAAATTCAGCTCTTTAGAGAGAGAAAACAACAGATAAATGTTAATTAAAAACTTGATGATAATTTGTCATTACTGGAAATGTGCCTGAAGGCCCTTTGATCCACAGATGGTTTCTGATGCTGAAGTGCAGATAAAGTATCTTCAGTCATTAATGGATAGAATGCTTGTTGCCAAACAATATTCTCACGTATTTACAAACGAACCCTTCAATACAAGAACACAAACCAAATTCAGACTGAATCAGTACCATTTGCTTCAATCAAGAATGGGGAAACATTTTGGGATTTATTTTCATCATGTTTTTCATTAATATTGTGATTAAATATTGGGATTAGTGTTTATATGAAAAGCTAAAGCTGACCAACTTAGACGTTTTGTTTTGGATCTGACTCTTACAATTACTTCGGTGTTTCAAGCTTGAGACAACACCAATAATGTTGAAGTCCAAGTCTCCCTGCTCTTCGTAGAGCCTGCGGAAAAATACAGTCAGTGTCAGAGTAAAGGCCAAATACAACATCAATGCTCTGCAGGCTCTTCACTCCTAAAAGAATAAATAAATTTTAAAAAAAGGTATCCTTTAGTGCTACTATAGAAATGTTTCATCCAGTCACAGGCATAATGCATAAGCGATGTGCTTAATAGTATTATAAATCGAGTTACACTGTCCATACATGTTTGTGCTGCAGAACAGTTAATATCTATTTCATCATGCAGGTAAAGTTATTTTAGTTTCCTCCGTTTGTCAAACCTCTGTGCTTTTTTCCTTTTCTCTATTAGCACAAGTCTGTTCTTTCAGTATGAGACCAATCAAGTAGCTGCCCTCTCTTCATGGAATCATAGAATCCTTAGAGTTGGAAGGGACCTCTGAGGGCCATCAAGTCCAACTCCCCTGCAATGAACAGAAGCACCACAGCTATATCAGGTTGCACAGGACCTGATCCAGCCTGGCCTTGAAAGTGTCCAGGGATGGGGCATCAACAACATCTTACCATAGCTTTGCTTATTTTACTGAAATCCTCCCATCTCTTAATCTGGTTGCAGAAAAATTTTCTTTTCAGACATATTATCTGAAAATTCTGTCTTAATCTGAATACAGAACAGCTTCTCAGTTGCCAAGAAACTTCTGAAGGACCTGCGCAGAGAGGCCAGAACGAGGGAGGACTGGCTGGTGAGGTGGAACTATGCCTACTGCCGCTTCATGCATAGCTGCAGCCAGAGCCAGAGTTGTCCTGAACGAGTGCTGTCCGTGTTAAAAACCATCTCCCTGCTCGGTAACTCTCTTTGCTTCACTTTGTTTATTATACAGAGCTGCTTTGTTGCCAAATTGCTGACTTTGTTTTTGAATTCCAACAGAAGATACCAAATCAGACTACCTTAACAAGAACATAATGGCCTTCCGAAACCAGAATCTTCTGCTAGGTACTACATACCACATCATGGCCAATGCTCTTAGTCAGGATCCGAGATGCTTTGAGCAAATAGAGGAAGAAAAAGCTGGAAAAATACTGGAACTGTCAGGAGAAAGTTCTGGGAGTACTGAAAAGGTAAAAGGAAGGGCAGGGGGGGAAGACTTGGTATTTCAGTATTGTATTCATATATAGGGAAGGATATGGATAGGTATAGAGAATGTGAAATTCTGCTATTAGCACTGATACCTGCAGGAATAGCAGCTGTGGAGGGTGGGGGCAGCCTGTGGCTGCCTTTATGGCTTTATGGCTTTTTGCTCTCTTGGAGTCACTTGAACTGGGAGAATATTCTTGCATTTCTCCATTCCTGCATTTTATTTGGAGAAGAAAGACAGACTGAGTGCACCTGCATGACAACGGTAAGAGAAAGTTGAGAACATGAAACTCAAAGAATCCTTCTATTTCTGCTGGGCATTTCTGAGCTGCTTCTTGTTGTCAGACTATCTTATCTCATAAAGAGATCTTTATAATACTGATAACAATACTGTTATACTTGCTTTATCTGAGTAGTTCTAGTGATAAAGGGTAGAGTCTTTTCATTTTGAAACAGAACATATGCAGGACATCTTTGTCCCTTTTGGAGAGGTACACGTTTGAAGATTACAGCAGTGGACTGAGCTACATCTGGAGTCATGCTGTGCCCTCACACAGACCTTTTGTCTGTCAAATTGTGCTAAGTAAGAATTTGAAGTACCGTGGCTGATTTATTTCTGTTAATTCTTAAAGCCACCATACGGAGTCTTAGATATGAACCATATCAGTATAAAACAGCAAAAAAACAATTCTTCATTTGTGACTTTAATAGATGTTGAAGAAAAGCGGATAAAGACAAGGTTCCTTCGAGTAAGATTCTAATTTCTCACGTTTGTAGAAGCTTGAGCAAAAGCTTAAACTTCATTTATATATATTTATAAATATTTTTTTTCCCTTATGGTTAAATTTCAGGTGTTAGCAGGTCTGAACAAGAGAGCTTTTCAGTGTTTCAGCAGCGCTGCAAGGAAATCTGAAGAGGAAGTGCAGTCCCACTCCATGGAACACGTTGATGTGAAGGGAGTTATCGATGCGTACATGACGTTGGTTGTTTTCTGTGACCAACATCTGCGTAAGGAAGAAGGTGGCTCACTTGGTTAGTTGCGGTTTCCCCTGAACATGTGAGATGGATTTATCTCTGATGCGTGAGCGTTTTACCCAGGAGGTGATCTCCCTAAGCAACACAGCTTGGGTTTAAATGGAACACTTTGTCCTCTGGTCCAACAGTATTGACAGTCCTATTGTTCTTTTTTCCCCCCCTACAACTGCTAGCTTCAGTGCTAGTGAATCACCGGTAATCTCCCTCTGGTGAGATATATATCATATCCAGCAGATGCTTCCCTTGTTCATTCCCAGAGCACACCAGCTCTGTATTTAAGGCAGGCCGGTTACCAGCGGTGATGCAGCTTCCCCATAAAGCTAATCCTTACCATCCCCAAGTTGGTGGTGTGCACAGTTCAAATAGAGGGGAAGGAGAACAAAGTAAAAACACAAAATGCAATGGAAAAAAAAATGCTGAATAGTGGAGATGAATGTTCCAGATGATCAAAGGCACGAAACAAGTGATGGTGTTTCTGGTAACTGTTGTTTAACGTCTATTGGCAGAAATTAACGCTGCAGATCTGCAGCTATTCCCAGCTATTGTGGTGGAGAAAATGATAAAAGCTTTAAAACTGAACTCCAGAGAAGCCAGGCTGAGGTTTCCTCGACTGCTGCAAATAATTGAAAGATATCCAGCAGAGACACTGGGTCTGGTGACACGAGAGGTGAGTTGCTTCCGTTCTCCTGGCAGCCAGTGTTGCTGCAAATGGAATTTAAAAGGTCGAAGGTGGGGGTTGGATGGACAGAGAGGTTATGCTGGTAAGTTTCGCTGCAAGCAAACCAGGTAATTTTTATCCTATCGTTGTTCCTTGTTCTTCTCTGTCTTGTTGAGTATGATTAATATGAACAGAAGCTTTTCTTAAAAGATGATTTTTTCGTCATTGTACTGATTCCAAATATTAGTTTGAGAGCTGCTGGAGAAAAATGTCTTTCTTTTTTTTTGAACCATCTAAGTGGGCTGATAAAGCTGGATAGGATTAAGAGAGTTGTGTCTATAAGCTGTCCCCTATGTGCAGGAAACCACGAGCTTCTTCACTCATTTTCCACTTTTTCGATCTCTCTCCGCCTTGCTTCATTTCAGAGCTTTACTGCAGCTTCATCTCCTTTGTATTTCCTATTTTCTCCCTTCCATTTCCTGTTCCTGTGTTGCTGCTGGATATCAGGATGCCATGTACCTTCCCTTCTGTCGCGGCACAGATGAGCTGAGCTCTCTTTGGCTCACGCCCACTCCTGTCTTGGCTTGCCTATGTTTTCAAGCCTGTTTCATTGTGCTGGTGCTCAGAGTGCTTCCTCTACCCTGTCAGAGGGAGAACTTAAGGTGTGAGGGAGACAGAAATATGGCACAGTTATCAAGATAAACCAAAAACATAGCAAACACGGTTGAGATGGACAAGGTGTGGCCACAGTGGAGCTCCAGTGGTAAACCAGAACCTGACTCCTGGCCCAGCCAGCAAACCTCACCTCACCCAGCAGAGCAGAGAAGTTCTTTGGGTGTTTTTGTCTCTTTCAGTACAATCAATCCTGGCAGTCTGTGAAACTCCATTAGAAAGGTAAGAAGCAAAGAGATGGGAAGAGGAGTCGGAGTACATCCTGTTATCATCACAAGCAAAGAGAACGCAGTATTTGTTGCAAAAGCCCATATCGCTTTTGAAATGGGACACTTATGTAATAGTAGCAGTAGTAATAGTAATGAATCTCTGCTTCAGTGGGAGATGTTTTGTGGAGGTAGTTGATGTTCTCTTTTTTTTGTGTGTCTGTCAAGCTGGGACACAGGGCGGTTTTGGTTGTGTTTGCTCTGTTTGGTATCTGTAAGGAAGACCAGCATTGAAAGCAGTGTCTGTCTTGCAGCTTTCTTCAGTTCCCTGCTGGCAGTTCATCGGTTGGATTAGCCAGATGATGGCACTCCTTGACAAGGATGAGGCAGTGGCTGTGCAGCACACTGT
>JANHGO010000063.1:61056931-61112085 GCA_024606505.1 Aquila spilogaster
TACTGAACTCAAAACATAGCACTGTACCAGCTACTAGGAAGACAGTTAACTCTATCCCAGCTGAAACTAGGACAGAAGTTCATCTATGTTTGCATATCTACTGTGTATAAAAATTGAAGTTGGAAAGTTACCTATATATGTCTAAAGGGGTCTGGAGTTCTGTCAAAAGCAAAAACCCATTCTAACTTGAAATATAAAAGCTGTATAAAATTGTAGCTTGTTATTACGTTGTAGGAGAGAGATATTCAACCTCTGTAATGAAAGCTCTTAAATTAGGTGCCTTACTTCTAGAGAAGGAAATGCATCTTCTAATCATTGCAAAGATCCTTCAGCAAGGGATTAAGAGCACAGATCTTCCTTTCTCTGTTTACAGCCTATCCTCCAATTTAGAGTATAGTTACATGCAATGATTTTGTTGTCAGTGGAGGTCTCTGCTCTTGCTGTAGTTCTTCACTCCCATGGTTTTGCTGATGCAGCTCTTTAAAGGCAGCAGGACAAACAAGATGCTGAAATCGTCCAAATTTAGTAATAGTTATTAAAAAAAGCTAAACCCAAGACTTACGTACATGTTTCTGTTGCTGTAAATGTTGTCACCAAAGTGAGGTTCATAAATAAACTGATGAATGATATCCAGTATGGTGACAGGTATGTATGTTTTGCTTACAGGTGTCATGAGTCTGAGCTTTTACTTGGTATTCTACTTATTTTACTCCAATATCACTATAATGATTTAGGCCAATTGTAGTTAAGACAGCTCACCTCATAAAGAGCAGGTCAACATAATTTTAATAACTGTATTACACAGGAACTCAGAATCTGTCAGTCTTATTATCATCAGCTCTTTTCTCTGTTTTAGAAGGTAGAAGTAAGCTGAAGGCTGTTCAGTAGAAACTAGAGTAACTGTGGAGCTACTTAGGAAGGGAAGGATCCAGGAAACCTCTTTCTGAGGTTTTGCTTATTTGTTTCCAGTCCAATGAATATGCTTTTGATACACAAGTCACCAAGAAAATGGGGTATTACAAGCTGCTAGAAGTGATGTATGTGCGTCTTTCAAAAGAGGATGTTTACTCCAAGGACTCAAAAATTAACCAGGCCTACTGTGGCTCCATGAGTGTAGAAGGAAATGAACTTACCAAGACACTAATAAAGTAAGACTATTATTTCTTTTATTTCCTTTTAATTTCTAATGAGGTTTTGGGCAGATACACTTTTTAAGTATGCCATATAAAGCAGAAGATTGATTTGTTCAAGGGTAAATGCAATCTGTGATGTAGCTTTTGATTTTTAAATGGAATACACGATATTGAATTTGCATTGATAGAATGATCTCTAGCATAGACTACAATCCCATGTCACGATAACTTTTGCCTCCTGTTTTTGCCATTTTTTTTCTATTTGTTAAGCTTGTGCTTTTATTTTTGCTTTTCAATATGATTCTTGGCCTTTAATTTGTGTTTTCACAATTTCAGTTTCAGTATACTTACAGTTTTAGGAGTATGGTTCTGTGCTGTAAGATAGGTATTTATACGATTGATGAGAAGATGGGATGGATTTAATTTAAATTTTATAATACAGCAGCACACCCAGTAGGTGCAATTTGGTTTAATCACCACTGCAGAGGGGGACAAAAGGTTAATAATATATATGCTACTTTAATATTTTTAGTTTGTTTAATATTCTGAAAAAAAATAAGATGCTTGAATTGCTGTTAATTTTTTTTTTTTTTGTTTAAATTTTATTTTACAATACTGTGTCCTATGAGGATTTCAAAGAATTTGTTGGCTATGATTTGCAGAAGATCTATAAATGGCTATGGGCACAAGACCTATAAAAATTGCATCTAAACTGCTTTTCTCTGGCTAATCTATAGCATAGCTTAGCATGCCTGTCCGTAATTTCTTGGGAAAGGGCCATGAGAAAGATTTATGCATGTGTTGAAACATAACTCCATCTTATCTGAAAATGGCCTATCATCATGTTCCTGACATTTAAGGACTGCTACGTAAATACTTGGGGAAGTTGACTTGTCATTGCTGAGTGGTTCTATTTTAGCATGATACACCTGTGGAGAACTTGAACAAATCTGAGGTGGTTTAATGCTGATACTGCTATAATAATAAAGATCTCTTGAAATTCTGTTGATTCACTGGTCTCTGATTGGGGCCTTTCCTGTGCTTCTTAAAAAAAAAAGACTTCTGATGGTGTTTTCTTGCCTGTTTTTATTTTAAGGTCATGCTATGATGCATTTACAGAAAACATGGCAGGAGAGAGTCAGCTGTTGGAGAAGAGGAGACAGTATCACTGTGCAGCATATAATTGTGCTATTGCTGTTATCAGTTGTGTCTTCACTGAAATTAAATTTTATCAAGGCTTTCTTTTTACAGAAAAATCAGAAAAGGTGAGAAGCTGTTCTTGCTGTTAGAAGGCTTCCAGAGCATGAGATGCAGGTGACTTTACCTGATTGCAATAAATCAAAGAATCAAACCTGAATGATATGCAATTATATTAACAAATTACCCAGTGAGGCAGTAGAAGAAGTCATAGCTGACTTTCTTGCATCCTTCATGCAATTTGAATTGCTGATGAAGGTTTTACCATCTGTTTGGGAATGGGTGAAGTAGTGATATATTTACCCTGTTTTCCCTCCACTCTCAATCAGTTTTCTAAAATACGAGAAAAAAAACCCTCTTGTTTAAGTTCTCCAGTGCTTGGAATATACTTCAATAAGAGATACCCTCTTTACAGAGCACATTGTCTGTGCTGTCAATTCTTGAGTAGTTGAATAGCAAAATTTTCTTTAAAGTTTTGATCTAGAAGAGAAAATGTGCTGTATTTTCTATATTGTACACTGATCTGTTGTTTTTTAAGAAGAAGTAAAATACATTCAGAGGAATTGTTGTTGTGTGCAGCATTATAATTTTGGTATTTCCAAACATGCTTCCGTTTGCAGAACTTGCTGATTTTTGAAAATTTGATAGACCTGAAGCGTCAGTATACATTTCCTGTAGAAATTGAGGTGAGTGGAATTTCTGGGCTTTAGTGTTCCTGAGTAAAAAATGAGTAGGGCTTTAACAGTGTAGTCACTTTAGACCAGGTCAATTCTCACATAGAGAGAAAAAGGATTCCATAGTGAATAAAAAATGGAGTATTCCTCAAATGTTTTAAAACAGATTTTTCTGAGAGAAATCCAGACTTGAAATTTAGAACACACCTGCAGTGCATGTGACTTTAATATACTTTTTAGCACACTTACTCTGGTAATGAACAGCTGTAGGAATAAGTAAGTTAGCTGTTGTTCTGTAGCATTAATTATAGTTATTCACAACATGGGATTTCTGTTCATATTAAATGGGTTTGATAATTTTTTGGCAGTTCTGTAAATAAATAATTGTAAATAAACAGTAAATAAAAAACCTTAAATTAATTTTCAAACTTTATTTCTTGCTGTTTAGGTGCCTCTGGAAAGGAAGAAGCGGTACATTGCTATTAGAAAGGAGGCCAGAGATGCAGGGAATGGTGATCAGGGTATGAAAGTCATTTATGACTATGAAAAAAATGCCTTCTCATCTTTCATACATTGTTCATTGATGTGTTGCTAATTGGCTTCTACAGTAGCAGGAACAAATAAAAGCATTCAATGTACTTCATCTAACAACCAATTCCTACCTACCCTCAAGTTTTAGTGGCCAATAAAGCCTTGTTTCTTGTAATTACCTTGATTAATGGTCTATTCTTTTTCCTATTTAGATGAACCCAGGTATTTAGCTTCTGCATCATACATGATGGATAGCAGTTTGAGTGAGGAAATGAGTCAGTTTGATTTTTCTACTGGAGTGCAAGGTTTTTCTTACAGCTCCCAAGATGTTACAGCTAGCAACACTCATTTCAGGAGAAAGGTAATTTAGTGACTTATGTGCTGTGAGGAAGAAAAGTTTTATGCTTTCTAGCAATTGCATATGTCTGTTGGGGTTGAGAAAGACATTTCTAGTCTCTTATATTTGTTCTACTTGACTGAGAATGGGTTCCTCCAGAAGATGAGGGAGGGGACTTGAGCTGTGTTCTGTCTGTCATTTTTCTTCTTCCCTGTCTCCACTGTCTACAGCAGGAGAAAAGCAATGCCCTACCTTGGGTTTCTAACGTTGAGTGAGTCAAGTCCAGGCTGAGTGTAAGAAGGTGGCTTGTGACTTTGTGTGCACTCAGGGTTATCCTGTGATGGTATTTTGCTGTTAGGCACCTGGATTCCTCATTTCCTTCTTTCGGTCTTTGAAGGCACTTGACCAAGCTGGTTGTATCAAATGCATAGAATAAATGATCAGACATGGTGTTATTTTTATATCTCTGTTGTGGCACCTTGTATGTAACTGTTGCTCTTGGAAGAACAGCATCTAATATTTTCCAAGACTTGAAGTTGTGTTCCTTCTGCAGTCAAGAAGTGTCTCATCAACAGTAATACTGATAGGATAGATACCTGCTATAAAACAGAAAGAAAGCTTGTAAAAGTGTCATAGGCACTGAAGATGAAATCTATCAAAATAACTGTTAACATTGGTAAAAGATAAACTGTTTCCAAGTTTTGGAGCAAGGAGGTATTTTAGCTGCAGTGAAGCTAAGGAGAAATGTACTTCCTGTCTGCTTTGTGTAGCAATGTTGTAATTTCTAACTATGAACAATTTTCTTTTGTGATTTACTCTGTGTAGCAAAAGAGAGAGCTGCTGTGGTTGCTAGTCAGCATGAAACAGCACATCCATAAAAATAAGGCTTTCCCCCTGTCAAAGGTGTTAACACGTTCATTCAGCTATGAAATGAAATGATTTCTGTGAGGTTCAGCTAACTCTTCTTGCTTCCAGCAGTTGCCACACCTATCCTGGCAGGTAGTAAAGTCAGAGTAACATGAGGTTGACATCTGTCGGCACAGAAAGTAAAAGATGGGCACAGCTGGTACATGTATTTGGGAGGTGTCTAGTTAAACAACACATTTGATGTATTCCCGGTTGTGCATACTGAGCATATAGTCAAATCTGTAAACACAGATAACATCAGAATGACTCATGGCATTATCAAGATTTTTTTAAAAATAGTGTTGTTAATCATAGTAACACTTTTTTTTCAGGAGCCCACAGAATACATGGTTTTAAATGATGAGATGGAACTGGAAATGGACGAACTCAACCAACATGAATGTATGGCTTCTATGACCACTCTGATTAAACATATGCAGAGGAACCAGATCACACCCAAAGTGGAAGAGGCCAGTATTAACCAAAAAGTTGGCATTTTTTTCAGTAATTATACCAAAAAAGGGAGTCATGATTGAATCCCTTCATTTATTAATTTTCTTGGCTGTGTTATAATGAGACCTGTGTGGCTCAAGCTGGAGGCTTTTTGGTTTGGTAAGCCTGTGTGTTCCAAGAAGTGAGTTGATTTTGGTAATCTCTTAAATTTCAGGGGACAGTTCCAGTAGATCTTCCTCTTTGGATGAAATTTCTGCATGGCAAATTAGGAAACCCATCAGTACCACTAAATATTCGCCTCTTCATAGCAAAACTTATTGTTAATACTGAGGATGTGAGTAATTTCTTTGTCATATGTTTTCTGTTCACATAACAAGTTGTATTACAATATCAACTGCGTAATTCTTGTGGGGTAAAATATTTCATCAGCTGAGACATTTGGGGCATTCAAATTGAGTAGTTTGCCGTGATAAAAGGGAGTGCATTCATAGCCCAAAATTCCAGATAGTGCCATTATTTTGAATGTAATATAAGTACTTTTTCTCCCAAACTCTATTTCTGTAAGTAGAGGGTGTCCACAATATGTGTCTTCTGTAAACTATAAGTAAGTGATTCATTGATACTGGGCAAGAGGTATGGCTGATTATGTTTGTCATCTCTGCAGAAGCAAATATAATGGTTTTTTTAATGGTCACAAATGAGTCTTATGGAAACCCTTAGAGCTAAATGATGTTCTGGTTGCAGAAAGATATTAAGATACCATAATGTGTCTTTGCCTGAGAAGAAACGTTTTCTAACTCTCATTCTTGTGTAAAACATTCTCTCCCTATTTCGTTTTAAAGTATAATGTTTCTGTCTGAAATATTCCAAATCCAAAATACAAAAAGGCTGAATTTCAGAATTAATTCAAGAAGCTTTATACCCTCTTAATACTACTTTCTTAGTAAAGCTGTCTGAAATGGAAGGGTAGATGAATGGCATACTCTTTCAAATCCTTTAGGGACAGGTTTTCTGCATGAGCGCCATATTATGTGGGCCCAAGTGAAATAATTTATGTGAATATTTGGTTAAAAGTTTCTAAGCAGAATTGAGGAATGTAGTTATGGATACTTTTTATTTTAAAGTTATTTTAAAATTTTTGTACTTGTTGCTTCAGAGGTTAAGCAAAGTGATAAGCAGTTGATTTAGCAGTCTTAACCTGTAATGATTATTGAATAACAGATTATTGAATGGTTGGATAATTTGTACTTGATCACTGATTATTCTGTTTTCCTTAGGTATTCCGACCTTATGCAAAGCAGTGGCTTGGTCCATTGCTGCAGCTTGTTGTTTCTGGGAATAATGGAGGAGAAGGGATTCATTACATGGTAGTGGAAATAGTAGTTACTATCCTTTCCTGGACGAGTGTAACCACTCCCAAAGTAAGGAAATGCGAAATTCATTTTTATTATTATTGTGAATATTTGATAAGGAATGAGTGAGTTTATTATGCATTTATAATCATTTTCTACATGAGTCCACTGTTTCTTTTAGATATTAACTTCAAAAATAGCTTATTTTCTTGCTTTGTTTCATAAAACAATATATGTCTTCATGTTGGAGTCACTATGTTTATTTTTGCTCCTATTCATTGTAGGGGAATATTAAGGATGAGATTTTAGCTAACAGATTGCTTGAATTCTTGATGAGGAGTGCCTTTCACCCAAAAAGAGCTGTGTTCAGACACAATCTGGAAATCATAAAGACAGTTATAGAGTGTTGGAAGAACTGTCTCTCCATACCTTACAGGTAAGCATTTAGACAATTGCTTTCTTTTATCAATATTTCAAGAATATAAGTGAACGTTATCAAGGGAGATGAAAAGGTAAATTCAGCTGCAATAGTAAACTTTTTGTCCCTAGAGTTGACAGTAGAACTTCAGAACTGAACTCTCCAAAGGTTTTAACTTAATTTGTAAAACGAGGAGAGAGACAGGGAAAACCATATAGAGGATTACAACTGCAACAACAAAAGCAGGAGTAATATCTGCAAAGACTTATGTTTTATTTGAAATTTTGGGTATTGTCACTGAAAATTGGTGCACTCTTACTAAGACTTCTGTGATCTGCTGTGCTCCTGAACTTGTTGCAGAGAATTTGTGTGGGCTTACAATCTCTTTTTAGGTTTGGGGTTTTTGGTTTTGGGGTTTTTTTGTGCAAAGACTTCTTCGTTGAAGCTAAATACTTCTTTCTGAATATATGCTTTCTACTGGTTTTGGTGGGAGTGTATATGCATATATACATACTTTCTACTGGTTTTGGTGGGGTTGTATGTGTGTATATGTCTGTATATACACAGAGAGTGAGTGATTTATGGTGTGTATATTTTGGGGGTTTCATGTATATAATTACTTTTATGTTTTTATCCAACAGTTTAATATTTGAAAAGTTTTCTTGTGGAGGCCCTGATACAAAGGACAATTCAGTGGGAATTCAGCTGCTGGGAATTGTTCTTGCTAACAATTTACCTCCCTTTGACCCAACGTGTGAAATAGATCGTGTCAGGTGAGAAATGCAACTTTTTGGCGAATGATTTTGATAAAAGCTTAAGACAAAGGGAGCAAGTCTAACTTGTCAGCATGAAGCTGGATGGGAGCTGAATTGCTTGTTGGAATCGTTTGTCCCATCATGCCTTTGCTATTGTCTGTCAGATGTAATGCTTTTCTAGCTGCAAACTACAAACCACACTTATTTTGGAAAATATGGAGAAGGATGTAAGCTTTTTAAAGTGGGGCCCAGGCTTGCAGTTTCATGGGAATTAACAAAGTCGGGAATTGCTAAAGCAGGGATTTGAAACACTGCAGGTGGAAAATCCATGTTGTGCTGCATTCAGCTCTTTTAAAAGCAGTTACTGTTCCCCTAGGCAGCTCAGGTGAATTTTTTCTTTCAGTTTAAAATTGGATGCTGGAGTAGTGGCTTACAGCAGGTCTACCTTTTGTGTTAGGTATTTTCAGGCTTTGACCAGCAACATGGGCTTATTAAAGTTTAAAGAAGTTTATGCAGCTGCAGCAGAAGTGTTGGGACTCGCTCTTCGATACATTGCCGAGAGAGAAAATGTAAGTGAACTGTTTTGTGGGTTTGACCATTCCTGTCTTAATGCTGTGTACATCTTCTATATGACTACTCAATTCAGCTCCAAAAACGAATGTATTTAAAACTGAACAGTCTTTGTCCAACAGATCGAGTTAAAGGTTTAAACTATTAACTCAAGAGGAAAAGAACTTGAGAGCAGGCTAAGTGCAGAGTTTTTGCCCTGCTGTTTTGGAGCTAACACTGAATGGTCTCTTTCTGAGGCTTTGTTCAGCTTTTGCCAACCAGCAACACTGGCAAGGTACATTTAAAGTTGGGGGATTTTTAAAGGGGGGGGGGGGGAAATGCAAGTTGGTAGGTTTGGAACTACCTTTTGAATATCTGTATCTGAGGATTTTTAATAACTTGCAAGTTTTGATGTAAAATTTAAAGGTATTTCATTTAACTTGGAATCCAGCTATTTTCTAGGTAGTGGATAAGGTGAATGCAAAACTTACTCGCTAAATTCTACAGTATTAGAACTAGGGATAGTGCTTAATGATCACAGAAATCAGTTTGAGATAGATACTAGAAGTACTTACACAACAGTTAGTGAACTTCGGGGAATTTATTGGCAGAAGAGGTTCTAGCGGTAAGTAGCATCAGCAGGTTCAAAGAGAAATTAGGCAAATTGACACACAAAAAAAAATAAATCCATGAACAGTTTCTAAAAACAATAGACAACAATGTACACTCTCAGATCCTTAATCTAATGATGGATGCATGTTGGCTTGTATGAGAGAAGAGGAGGACAAAGTGCAGCTGGGCTCATGTGCTCCCCCTAAATATCATTCTGCAGCTGCTGTTGGAGAAAAAAATACCAAGATATTGGCTAGGTGGATTATTAGTCTGATGTTGTAGGTTATTCTTACTTCTCTTGCTACTATTCTTACTTCTTTCCTCACTTAATTGCATTCTGGTTGTTCTTTCACAGTTTGTAGAGCATATTTCATAAATTGAATTCCTGCAGTCTTCTCTTTCAGTTTTCCAAGCTCCATTATAAGCAGTATTTTGAATAAAAGAGCAAAGATGTTGCAAATGATTTATCCTATACAAAGCTTATTTCTTTGACATTAAGTGAAGGTTGCTGATTATTTTTCACCTTTTCACTAAAAATTTCTGGTGTTTTATATTCATTACTTGGAAGTCTGCTATACCGAATGAGAAGCTACTTACTATTTATATAAGCATACTAAGGAACTTGTATTTCAAAATTAAGCTGTTGGTTCCAAACCAATCAAAGGAAGCTCACAAATGTATTGTTTAAGCAGGTAATCACGTGTTCCAGCCAGGCACAGCTGTACAGCAGCCATGAAGCACTGTAAATGTCAAGACGAGGCCGGTGGATCTTGCCTAGCAAAATGCACTAGAGTGAAACAGTACAGCAGCAGAACTATGTGTCATTAAGGCTATGCTTGTCCTACTGTCTTTCTCATTTTCAGGTACTTGAAGATCCAGTTTATGATTGTGTCATAAGACAATTAAAACATCATCAGAACACCCAACAGGATAAGTTTATTCAATGCTTGAATAAAGTTGTTAAGAATTTTCCACCCCTTGCTGACAGGTATGTCATGATTTACATGTATGTTCACTGCAGATCTAGAGGAATAATAGAAAATAACTTGCTTTTCTTTGTTGGCTTCTGGTTATGTTAAGGTTTATGAACGCAGTGTTCTTTTTGATACCCAAACTTCATGGTGTGATGAAAACCTGCTGTCTGGAAGTAATAATGTGCCGGGCAGAAGAAGTACCTGATCTCCACTTGCAGTTAAAGAGTAAAGACTTTATCCAGATCATGAATCATAGGTGAGTGGTCATGTGACTACAAATGTGGATGCATAGTCTAAATTTCTTGATAATATTTTCTGTGCTGGCCACAACAATTTTACATTCAGAAGCATTTATAATTCATGTTCACTTTTTGGTCACTGCTCTCCTAATTTGAGCTAATGGAATCTGGGAGTTAAGTATTAAGATGGTTAGCTCACTGTGAAAAACAAACAAAAAACCCTAAATAGCGTTAAGCTGAAACACCACTGGGATGTGAATTTCTGTAGTATGTATTAGTTTAGTTATATTCTTACTCCTAGGTTGAACTCAAAAGTATTTACCTAAAGCCCTTTATGCAAAACCAAATATTATTGTTAAAACCTAAACTGATCTTCTGGTTCTGTGTGTAACAGTGAAGAGAAAAGCAATGTAACTATTCTTTCGGTTTTTTTCCCCTCTCTTTTTAGGGATGATGAAAGGCAAAGGGTTTGTTTGGATATAGTGTACAAGATGCTATCTAAACTAAAACCACTAGAACTTAAAGAGCTTCTTCCTGGAGTGACAGGGTTCATTTCTCACCCTTCTGTACTATGTCGACAGCGCATGTATGATATTCTGATGTGGATTTATGATAATTACAGGTGTGTATTCACTGCAGATGTTGTCTTTCAGTGGTTTCTCACAGGCAAAGTGAAAGTGCTTGTAACGCTGTCTTCCAACTTCATGTCCCTCAGTGTGGGATTTTTCCAGTTCTCAGAAGAATAGAGCCTGTGGTTTGCCTAAGTAGCTCTGGCCTCTGGTGGCAATTTTATCATTTCCACTAAGGGACAAATACTTAGACCTGAACTTTAGCCCAGAACTGGGGTGTTGCGTCACCACAGCATAATGGCATAAGAGGTCTTAGCTCTGATGCTTCCACTTTTTCTTGTTGCTGGAATTTGTAACTAGTGAGAATTGTACCCTAGAGAAATTTGCTTGTAAGTAGAAGGTGTATTAAGGCACTTTGGCATGATCTGGATCCCTTCAATCTGGTAGTATAAAGGCCTTCTTTCTGTTTGACCCCTTAGAGTAGGGAACAGGCATGTACTCAGTTTGACAAGCGGATTGCTGTTGAATCATCTAACGTAGTTGGGTTCTATTATGTGCTTTTTCCCAAGATAACTTAACTATTTGAATGGATAATTATTGTGAAGAAAAAGTATAGTCAATTCTTCCTCTAGCGTCACTTGGGAAAAGCTAATTCTCTGCCTTTTTCTCAGTTTTAACTTTGCAAACTCAGAATTACTTCTGTTTGGCCTTTGTAATAAATACCTAACATGTATTACTTAGATTTCTGATTTTTTTCTTTTCTAAGTAGTGGAGAGACAAAACATTTTTGGCAATTAAGACCTCATGTTATGAAAAAAATGCAGTGTTGTCATGCCAAGTTGAGATTTTTGAGAAGGGCAAGTTCTTCCTTTTCTCCCACCATCCTCATCCTCTTATTTTACTATGGATTGTTTGAGAGAAGTCATTAAGAGACATTTTTCTCCTACCATCAGTGATCCAGAAAGCCAAGCAGATGGTGATTCTCAGGAAATACTCAAACTGGCAAAAGAAATGCTGCTTCGAGGACTAATTGATGAGAATGCTGAACTGCAGTGAGTAAACAGTCTTGTCAGGACTGTCTGAAGTAATGAATCCCTAAATTGCTCTTTCTTTGTTTATAACAGAAGAGTTGATCCTTGGAGGTTTTTAAAATATTTTAATATTAAAGCATAACAGTGAGATAACATTATTTCCCTTTCTTCCAGTAAGTTAATTTATAAAATTGCGTCCCATACTTTTACACCAAATTTAAGTGAAGCATAGAGCTTTTGAACAAACTTCTAAGCCATGGAGAAGTTGTTTCAGTATGTTAGACCTAAGTCTGCATTAATGTTCTAGTGTTTTTGAAAAACAAGAAGGCCCTCATTATACACAAACACACAAAAATAGATTACATGTTGGAGGATGTTGGATTTTTTTAATTTTTTGGTGAAGCAAAAGACAGGAGATCTCTGTGCTTCTCCAGCCATAGCACTTCTCAAGAGGAAAACAACCGAATAGAAATAATTTCAGAGTAAACCTTTAATATTAGTTGAATGGCCTAGAGCATGATAGATGAATGAGGAATTTGGTGTAATTCAATGGAAGATCCATGGCATGAAAGAGTTAGTTGAAGGCTTTATAGTCTTACTGTGGTTTTGGTTTTTTTAACTTGACTTTTTTGATAGCATTGTGTTTTCTGGTAGCAGATAACCACGAATAACTTTATTCCTTGCCTTTACAGATTAATTATTAGGAATTTTTGGAGTGATGAGACAAGGTTACCCACAAATACTCTTGATCGCATGCTGTCATTGTTAAATTCTTTATATTCCACCAAGATTGAAACACAGTACTTGAGTCTAATCACAAATTTTCTGCTTGAAATGACTAGCAAGAGCCCGGATTATTCCAGAAAAATATTTGAGCATCCACTGTCTGAATGCAAATTTCAGGTGAATTGTAATTTGTTATCCTGCCTGTAAGCATGTGTCAAATTCTATTCCTTAATGTAGTTACCACTTGGACAAGAGTGGCGTAGCGAAGGACATTTTTGAAACTGCGTTTTGTACTCCATAGTTAACAGATACAACAGTCATGGGTTATGCACAGTATCAGAAGTTTGATTTTTCTGGGGGCAATAATTTGGCTTTCTTTTCAAAAAATAATTTAACTAAAATAATTATATATACCAAGTATGGTTGATGTATAGAGTTCTGAAATACCTAAAAAAGAGGGTAGTCAAGAGAAGCACCATAAGCTGGAGAAAAATTGTGAAGAAAAAGGAGTACTGGTACAAGAGCTGTAAATCAGTCCTCAGCTGACCAGCCCAAATTAGCTCAGCAGAAAAGCTCACTGTGGAGAACTTTTATGTGTTTGGGGTTTTTTTATAGTCAAGTTCTGCCCCTGTACCTGGGATGAAGTTTTAAATTCTGTACTTTAATTTCTGCTATCCTGTATCAAGGAAGGAAGGCAAAAAGCCTCCATTCTTACTGTTCTTGTTAAAATCTTTCTGTGTTCATAGGACGTTGTAATTAATTCCAGCTGGCGTTATCAAAGCACTGTGCTCACACCTATGTTCGTGGAGACTCAAGCTTCTCAGATCCACAGGAATTTATCACAAGAAAGATCCTTTTCGGCTTCTGGGTCAGTCAGTGGTCGAGTGAGGGCTACCCAACAGCGATATGAATTTACACCTACACAGCATGTCAGTAAGTCCAGACCAGTGTCTTCTGAAATTTTCTTGTTTGCTATGGGAATGATTTCATTCTCTTCATTTCTGTCACTTATGAATTTTTAATGTGAAGGTGTAGATGCATTTAATATTTTGTTTTCAAGGGCTGTTTTTTTTGTTTTGACATCAGGAGAAAAAACATCCAGTCACGTTTTTATTAGTCTCATATGTATTTTATGTTCTGCCTAATGTAAAAGAATTTTGTTTCTTACCTAACAGCTTGAAATCTGTTCTGCCCATAAACACGGGGAATTATATTTTTGGGGAAGGAAAATTACCTGCTTCATAGATGTTTTCAGTTGATTTCTATGTGGATATGTCACAGCTTTTTTACAATTTATGTTTTTTTACAGGTGGTAGAAGTTCTTTTAATTGGCTAACTGGAAGTAGCATTGACACGTTAGCAGAGTATACAGTTCCTTCATCTTCTGAATCCTTGTCTTCGTCCATGCTGTTGGTTAACAAACAGAGTGAAAAATTTAAACAAGTAACCTTTAAACCAGTGGGGCCGGATTTTGGGAAAAAAAGGTTGGGTTTGCCTGGCGATGAGGTGGACAGCAAAACTAAAGGTCTGTAAGCTTTATGATGCGATTTCTGTGTAAATACGACATTTTTATAGACAATCTTTGTCAGTTATTTGGCTGACAGTCCATGATCTTTGATATATTCTAATTGAGGTTCAATTTGAGAGATTTTGTTTTCAGAACTGCGTGGTGATACATAATGTGTGGCAAAAAGCTAGAATTGTGCTAGGAACTGCAAAACTGTTGCTAGACAAAAGAACTGACTAGATAAGAAACCAGCTGATGCAATCTTTGCATTCCTACCTCTCCCTAAGATAATTGTAGCATGAATGTCAGAGTTCTGTCCCTTCTGTTTTAAATTTAACTGCTTTTCTCTTTAAAAAAGAGATCTCTTTAAACATACTTTTTCCAAACAATTTCAGCTGTGCTGACATGATCTGCAACATATTGCAATCTGTCATTAAACTACCTGCTATTTTCTGAGACTGCTCCTTCATCCACCCAGTCGATAACTGAAAAATATCAGTACTGTTCTGGAATGGCTTAGGCTCCTTCTCCCCATTTCCTCCCCATTTCACCCTTGCCTACTTTGTCATTAAAATTTTGACTGGAAGGATGAGAGTAGGAGTTCAGGCAGAGAGCTATAAAGATTGACCTTTTCAATACCTGAGAGGTGTTTCAGGGCAGTTTTGAATGGACCATGCTGAAGTACAGAAACAGAGGGGTCAGTCTACCTTCCAGTCAGTCCCTGATCTTCTACCAGGACAATACCAGTTATAGTGGTATGTTTTAGTTAGCTCATTCTTCTTTCCTAGGAAATGGACTGAAGTGAGCAATCTGTAAAGTCGCCTTTCTCCATGATTGTCCTGAGCAGGAGTTGATCCAGTGACAGCTCTGAAATAGTGACTTAAAAAATATAGTACTGTATTTTTATTACCCAATCTTTGAATATATTTAGCACCTCTTCTATGTAGGAAGCTATATACTTTATGGAATATGGTGCAAATGCCATACTTGCCTTTGAGAGCTTGAAATAAATCTGTCATATGGGACAAATTTGTTTATTAATTTTATTGCCTTTCCCAGTACAATAGTTTGACCCCTATACCTCATCCATGTGCTTAAAGTTTTTATGTAAATGCTTATTACCTCTTCTCCTAAGAACACTTTCATTTGTTCTAATTTGCTGTCTTGTTGAAAGGCCTTGCCTTGAGTTGTTGGATATGAAACTTAAGAGACTAGCTCATAAGCTAGTAAATAAAAAGGTGATGTTTGTTGTTATATGATGCTCTTGCCTTAAATGTGAAGTTTGCTTGAGAAAGGAAAAGCTGTGGACATGATCGTGTGTTCCCTAGGTATAGAAGAACGAGTAGAAATTCTAAGACTGCGGAGACGTTTCTTGAAAGACCAAGAGAAACTCAGTCTGATTTATGCTAGAAAAGGTGTGGCTGAACAGAAGAGAGAAAAGGTTTGTCAATTCAAATAAGTTTAAAACCTTAAATCCCAATGCCATTTGCAGTCTTGTGCTTCATCTCTAGAAGTAATTCTGTGAAGAAAAGGTAGGTGTAAGATACGTGTTGCTACTTCAAGAGCTTTAGAAGGTTTTATTTGGAAATCATGCTATTTATGTGCTTAAAGTTAAATGATGTTACTTAGCATGAGTGAGAAAGGAGCTGGATGATAATGCTTCCAGTCTACCACTTAATGTGTATGAAGTGATTTTATGTGATGGAGTCCCCAGTGGCAATGGGAAGCTCTTTACAGTTGTCATCCTGGAAACTAGGCACCTTGAAGCTACAGTGCTCTGCAGAAGTAGTTGGAGAACATTATCCAGTGTCTGAAGGTGAACTAAAAAATGCGATACAGCTGATGGACTAACCAGAACTGTTGCGTACTTTTAACCTGAAGGAACATCAGTAAAGTAATTTGCTGAGTGTTTATCAAGGCCAGAAACTTGGTGTTGTGTTATGTACTTACAATAAGTTTAAGTATTTTTAAGCTCTGTAACAGTTTTTCAGAGGTTCATGTTACTAAAAATAACATAGATTATCGTCCAAAAATGATAGCAGTTAGACCAAAAGCAAAGGAACCCAGGATTGAGAGCTACCAGTTTGAGACACTCTTATAATTCTTTGCAGCTGCAGACAACTGTGTAAACAGAATTTACGTCTGGAAGAACCACACAAACACCTATTTTAGCCAATTTATATTTACTTGCAGGCTAAAGCTACCATTTCCTCCCACCCTGCAAGAGAGAACCTGTAAACATGTTCTGTATGACAGTCCAAAATACACCAACAAAACCCCCTGTGATATTCCACAATAAAAGACCAGAAGAGGCTATGAATGCTATCAGGACCTCTTAAACTTTTCAAGAGATTTGTTGCACTTAAACACAAATGGAACTTGGTGGCTTGCATTAATACTATACCTGATGGGGCAAAACAGGAAAAAGTAGGTCCTGAGCAAGAAAGTATTTGGAAATAGCTTTAACAGTCCTAATTTCTCCCAGCATATTTCTCTTGAAAGTTTTTTGAAAATCATCCCTTTGAATTTGTGCAGAGGAAAAATGGGCTCAAACAGCAAAATTACAAAGGATTTACAGAAGAGAAAAAAAATCTTCAAGCTTTCTCCTGTTTCCCTCTTCCATTCTACCAATGTATATATTCACCCATTGTCTGCTGGTTTAACTGGTAATGGCAGTAGTTAAAAATAAAATCCCAACCTCTAAATTTACTGCTGATTTCCTTACAGCATATCAGTGCTATGAAAAGGAAGAAAGAGGAAGAGATAAGTTCTGTCTATATCTGGTAGTAGCTCTTATTCAATTTAAATGTATTCCTTTAAGCCTCAGCAAAAGGCAGGGCAGCTATTTAACAGCTGCAGCTTACAACAGTGTTGTTATGGTTTGGTTTAAATTTTACTAGGAATCAGTTCTACTGGGTTCATCCTTCTTCCTTCCCCTTCCGATCCCACTGTGTGAAATAAAACACACTAGCTTTAGGAATTTCATTTTACTTTGCACCCGGGCCAGGCTAAGAACCATCATATTATGGACTACCGTGGCTCAGCTGGCAGGCAGTAACTTATTAAACCATAGCAGCTCACTAGCTGTCAGTCATAATCATTCTCTTTAAAAATGACTTAAATACTACCTGTATGGAAGCAGGAACTACAAGGCATTAATATTAAAAGTTAATTGCTGAAGTAAGTCTATGAACAAGACTTTGGAGTTTTTAATTGACTAAGATAATTTTGGGTTTAACCATTTTACAGCTTTATAGAAAAGGTATTTGTTTAACAAGCATGGCAAAAGTTTATAAAACACTTCAGAAATGCTCTTGCTTATTTTGTCTTATCTAGATATAGGTCTTTCTAAGTAGTATTATTTTTTTTAACATGAGCAATGCATTTCAGGAGATGAAATCTGAGCTGAAGATGAAGTGTGATGCCCAGGTTACTTTGTACAGAAGTTACCGAGTAGGAGACCTTCCTGACATCCAGATTGAATACTGCAGTCTCATTGCCCCTCTGCAGGGCCTTGCCCAGGTCTGTCTGCTTCTCAAAGGTCATTTGTGAAGTTTTCTGTTTGTGTAGGGAAAATGACATGTAGTTGGGCAACTGCTTTCAAAGTCAACCACTGTGATATGCATTTAAAGAGTCTGGTTTGAGGGAGTGTTTCTCCTACCCCTGGGCTGGTGCAGTGATGAGAGAAGATGCCTTGTAGCTTGCCTCATGTGAGCAGTTGAGTTGAAAACGGAGGACCTGAGACATCAGCTGCTGTCCATTGCCTCTGGGTTCCTCTGCTTGAGAAACAGATGGTAGTGGTCTTTACAGACATTATTGCAAAGGACATCTATCTCACTGTACAGCAACAAAACAGCCATTTTTATTCTTTAATACGGTTATAGTGGAGTTGTAAAAATACAAATAAAGTTACTGTGACTAAGACTGGACTCAGACTACTCAGTAAAGCTGATCCAGTGTTCCTTTTCCTACCTGAGAGCAGCAGAAACTGTAGGCTGAATCTGTCCCATTTTACAGTGTTTAGGAAGTCACAGTGTTCCTGATTACCTTTGTATTTACTTTCTTTTGAGGGTCCCTTATCTCTCTGTAAGGGGAGGAAGTAGCACCTTCATGAGTTATCTGAATAGCATCAGATCAAGAGTTAGACCAAACTCCAGTCCCACGATAGACCAGAATGCATAGGATTATGTTACACATACAGATGTGTTTCTGGGTTGAAAAAATGCCTTTAAATCTCAGATGGAACTGTCTGTCTGTACAGTCTGTTTCTCTGTGTTAGCTGCCTCAGTGTTAGGTCCAGGTCTCCTCACACATTGACATCTTCTGTTTTTTCCTGAAACCCTCTTCACTGGCAGTGGTGTCCAGGAGATGATATTGGGTGTCTGGTTCCTGTAGTGGGAATTGTGAATATGTGAAAATAGTAAATTCCATGCTCTCCACCAACACTCTGGCCTGAAATCTACATTGTCTTGGAGTTTCTTTATGTAGAAGAATTAAGATGGGATTTGAATAGGTAGTACAGTAATTCCCAGCATAGGTCTGATGCATGCCAAACTAATTATTCCACTCCCAAAGAGTGTCCATATAGGGATTAGGTACAAGGTGGGTCGTATTTCTTAATTTTATTTATTGTGTCACAGCAAAATTCAGTGGCCTTACTGCTTTTGTTGTAATTTACAGAAAGATCCAACATTTGCCAAGCAGCTTTTCAGCAGTTTGTTTGGTGGAATTTTTCATGAGGTAGAAAAATCTAAAACTCCTTCTGAGAAAAAAGCCATCATCCAGAAGCTGCTGAACAACTTCAATAATTTCCTGAGTATGAGCCTGTCTTACTTTCCACCATTCATTGCGTGCATCCAGGTAAATCCTGCTCTATGGCATGAAAGTAACTGAATATAATGTCTTTGTCTGTGTGATAAACCCAGTGGTAGTGAAGGTTAAATACCATTACTGAAATTTAGACGGAAACGGAAAGAGAATTGTTAACCAAATGGATATTTCAAGTGGCTCTTGTTAAGGTGAACAAGGTAATTCATGCCTCTGAACTGATTTTTCAAGGTTTCTGCAATTTCTGATCTGTAGAGTTTGAGTCACCTTTTAATGTTTTAATTGCATCAGTAACAAGAAGAGACTTGATTTTAAATGAAAGCCACAACAACAACTGAAAGGGTTACATGGGTGTCATATGCTTATCTTCCTGTTTCTGGAAAGTACTTACTGAGGAATACTTTGATGTCTTGAGGGTATCTGTAGCTGTCAGACTATTTGTTGTTAGCCTCTCACTTATTTTTTCAAATTAGTCCCTTGAAGTAGTTGTCTGGGGATTTTCAGTAATGAGAGAAGGACTCAGTCCCACCAAAGAGTAAGTGGGTGCACCACAGCCGTTCCACTGGAAAGGAAACGCAAGCCATTCTGCTATGAGAATATACTGACCTGGAATAGATTGTGAACTTAATCTTTTACCCCAATTTTCAGGAAGATAAAAAAAACTTGTCCAAGCACCTGTTACATACTTGTCACTGTATTTTAACATTCAATCTTAATGTTGCATCTGATTTGTAGCTCTCAAAATAATCTTTTTTTGAGTGGCAGGTAATGGCGGCTTCTTTTCTGTTATGGAAATTTAAACACTCTGTGACAGTAGATGTCATTCATAATACAGGAGAGACATCTAGTTTGGACTAGCTTTTTAAACAGTGACAAACTTTGCTTCTTAGTACTTGTATTTACGCATCTGAAAAAATGTAATTTCTTGTTTACTTTTTTTCAGTGCAGCTGCATAAAAGGTCAAATGCTATGGGGATTTTTCTGGGCTGTCTTGGTATTTTTTGAGCCAGCATCTCACAATAGCTATCTGTTAATATTCCCTCTTGACATTGCATTTGATGGTTCTCTGTCTTGATATTATTCTTTGTGTTGAATTATGCTGTCTGCTAGACCCTAGTAATAACACCATTGTGTTAGGCTACTTTCTTTCTGAATAGATGTAAAATGAAGACTCAAAAAATAGGTAAGTTAAAATTAGTCAAAAATACAGACTTTGTAAGAGTGGTAAGAGCATCTCATTGCCATTCCCATTCAATAACAAAAGAACAGCAGCACGAAGGCAAGCCTCAGCCTGTGTATTTGAGCATCCTGCATAACAGCGAGAGCAAGTCTTTTCCCCGACAGAGAATAGAGTTCGTATTGATCAAGAGAGGGAGCTGGGAGAGGGTGAGTGAGAGCATACAGTGCTGAGGCTATCATCTGGCTCACAAAGGCTGTCCTAATGGCTTGGCCATTTAGAAATACAACTTCTGTTTCCTATACACCAACAGTATAATAAATATTGGCTTGTTTCAGAAAAGCTTCCTACTTCACTGCTGTTTCCTTCTGGCTGTTTGACTTTTTAGTCTTCTACAGGTTCAAGTCCTATCAGGAGAGTAACTTGGTGATAAAAAGAACTGGTTTTGTTTACAGGTATAATCTTAAAATTAACTATGAGGCTCTGGGATTGGCTTTCAGGACAGATTAAAAACCAGCTGAAATACTAAGAAAGAAATTAACCCCATGACAAAAGTTTACATAGACTCCATAGAGATACCTGGCCTCTGAAGAACATATAATTGCCTTATGAGTATGTTAGCTGTTAGGCCAGCTTGGATGCCATTCGTCCTAATCTTTGAACATGTGGTGCAAGTAAAGGCAGAATGCAGTGCATACGGAGCAGGGAATATTCCCTCTGCTTTCAGAAGATAAGTGATCAAATAGTCACCAAAATGCACTAAATAGAAAGATACCTCCTTTGATGTGGGATGATGTCTGTAAATTATGAGTTTGGGAGGGTATTAATTCTCTGGACATACCTTTATATTTGCACAGTTCTTACACTTTTTCCTAGGCATCCCTGAAAAAGGGCTTTTGGTCTTATGTTAGCAAAGCTATTCGTAAGTTTTTAGATTGTGCAGTGGGCACTGCGTCCCTGGCATAACCCCTGGTGTAACCCCAAAAGTTGGCAGTCAAGGAATGTGTGCCTGTACATGGGAGTGTCTGGGACACATGTACAGCTTTGATAGAAACTGGTGGTTGAAATTGCCTGAATAGCAAGTGAAGCATATGCTAACTCCTCATTGGGATACCTCTGGTCTGTAACTCAGGAAGGTACAACAAGCTGTTCTTTTTCTGATTTTTATTGAGCACAAATTTATTGGTGTGAGAGTCTCAACTATACAAATAGTGTAATGAGTTTGCTCATGTCAGATGCCTATTCTGCAGTTTTTGTGGTGGTTGCCATTTATCAAAGGACTGTAGCTTGGTTGTTCTCACAGTCTCCTGCTGCAATTTCCAAATAGCAATTTTTTTTCACTTAGTGTTCTTGAACATACTGTGGTGCAAGAATAAAATTTTAATGTTTGTTCTAAAACTCAGTACTGTTTCTTGTAATGAAAGTTATATTACCTCTCTTCCATGTTGTAGATTTTTTTTTTCTGTTTGATTAAGATATTATTGCAACTTTCCTGTGGGTTCTTAAGTGAAAAAAAACCCCTGGCTTTAATAAACTCGTCCTGCTACTTTCTTGATATTTTTACCTGTATTCGGGATAATGATTTAAGTATTTAAAAAAACCTTCAGGTAAACAAGAATGTTTATCCCTGAAAAAGAGGTTATTCTGTAGTTGGACTAATGTTAAATACAATAAAGATCTGCTAGAAATATTGTCATGTCTTCAAATCAGGCAGGACTAGATGAGTACAGTACTAAATGAGTCTAGCAGGAAGCTGTGGTATGCTAAAACTGGGTAAGTGTGTGGACAGAAAGCCTCCAGCTCAGAGAAGAAACTGTGGTTAGTTGTGCCTTTGGCTTATGGCAGGAGTGCACCGCTCGGTAGGTTAAGTGAAATGCAAATGTTGTGTAGCAGGCACCACACTGCCAACAAAGAGAAGGAAAGATTGAGGCTGTGAATGTGTCCATCTATCTCTCCCCCACTTCCCCTGAGTTTCTATCGAGAGAGTTGTCCTGTGCCCTGGAGACAGACGAAGTAGAGGGGTTATTTTCTGCTGTTCTCTGTCGGAAGAGCAACAGCACAGAAGGAAAAGATTCCAGTTTTCCCGGAGTTAGGAACTTCTGGAGATTTAACAGTTTATTTCCAAAGCTTGCACTGTAAGAAAAGGGATACCAAATAGGTGATCTGTAAAAGATAACTATCAGTATAGTTTTAGACCAAGTAGACACCTGTTGTTTTCTTTTATTTTATAGGAAATGAGTTACCGGCACAGAGAACTACTAGAACTGGATTCAGCTAACGTGAGCACAAGCTGCCTTGCAAGTTTACAGCAACCAGTGGGCATCCTTCTTCTGGAGCACGCCCTGATGGCTCTGTCCCCTGCAGAGGAGCCCCCATGCAAGCGGATGCGTGGGAGGGCAGAGCTTCCCCCAGATGTGATCAGATGGATTGAACTTGCTAAGTAAATTCTTGTTTGAGACAATTTACTCCCATTTAGGTTTGCCTTGTGAAGAACTCTGCCCTTATGGCTTATGGGATTTCTTTTTTTAGTCTTTCCTTCTTTTAGAAATAGATATGCTTTTAATTTCTTGTCAGTTAATTGCTATCTTTCAGTTAGACAAGTTAGACTTAACAGCTGTGCATCCTGATGGTGCTATCAGACTGCTGAAAAACATCTTTTTCATAGATTTTTCAACTGAGGAGTTTTCATAGTTCAGGTATTACCCTACAAGATGAAGCTTATCTAGTTAAATATGTATTTATGATCTTATATAAGAAATATCAATATTTTTTACTATTACAAGCCAGTAGTATTACTGCTTATTGAATTATTATTTTTTAAAATTACTTATGTTTGCATTGATATACCTCTGTTCAACTAATTAAAAGATTTCCCTTTTCATTTTTTACTAGGCTCTACCGATCTCTTGGGGATTATGATGTCCTTCGTGGCATTTTCAGTGGTAAAATTGGTACTAAGGAAATTACACAGAAAGCGTTGTTGGCAGAAGCAAGGAGTGATTATGCTGAAGCAGCTAAATATTATGATGAGGTAAAATGACAACAAGATTTTTTTGTTTGATAAACCTCTTATGACTTAAAACTAATAAGCCAATATTAAACATTTTGAGAAGCAGCATATTGTTTAAAATGTCCTTGTGTTTTGTTTGATTGATAGTTCAGTCTGTAAAGACATGGGAACAGATGAGCAGTTACAAGAGAGCAGTAAGCGTGATACTTTTTACTGTTGGTTACAAAGCTTCACATGTACGATCACCTAGGCAGACAATTAAAACACCATGGGCACATTACCATCTCAAGAGAGCAAACTGCACATGTCCATAGCAAAGAAAATCTGAGTTATAGTGGGTAAAAATGAAGAAGGATCTGTTTAACCTTCTTTTAAAGTCTTTGCTCTTTAAAAATGCAGATTTACCAAAGACGGCTACCTGAAATGAATTTATATGTAAATACTGACTAGCTTGCATTTTCTGCATTTAATATTGCTGTCGTGTTCTGGTAAATTAATAGATATTTTTATGAGATAATGAATTATTATTAAGTTCCTGGTGACTTAGAATTGAAAATAATGTCAGATTCCAGCTGAGAACCTTCCTCCCCCTCAAATTCATTCCCTAGGCACTCTCTAAAGAAGACTGGCAAGACGAAGAGCCAACAGAAGCGGAGAAGGACTTCTGGGAACTTGCATCTCTGGAATGCTATGACCACCTCACAGAGTGGAAGTCTCTGGAGTATTGTGCTACTGTTAATATCGATAGTGGAAAACCTCCAGACCTAAGCAAAACATGGAATGATCCATTTTTTCAGGTTTTTAGAAATCACTTCATTGATACTGCACTGTTTTTATCTCTGCAGGGATGTCCTATGCTAATGTGATTGTGGGTGGAAATCGATTGCGTTATTTGGGTTACTTTATTATGGAAATAAGCAGAGAGTCTGATATATAAAATAATTGAAGCAGTTACTTCTGCTGTTTTTACAATGTTTAATTTTTACCTTGAGTCTATGGCTGATCATACAGGACCAGCTTTATCATCATCATCATGTTCTTGCAGTGTTTTTGTTGCTTTTATCACTTTTATTTGTTTCATGTTTTAAGAGTTACCAAACCACTGGTTTTCAAACTGATAGGATTTGCTAACAACTTCTTGAGCCTATCAGAACAAGCTGCTGTGATTTTTTTTTTTAGCAAACTGGAATTTGTCTAAAGGGAAAACATTTAAGAAGACCATTCAAAATATATTTATTTGATCTGCCACCAACAACAAAAAATTGATCATCTAATATGCCATTCCTAGAAATAAAGACTATATTTTCACCTTGTAGGAGACATATCTGCCCTATATAATACGCAGTAAGTTGAAGTTACTGCTCAGCGGGGAAAATGACCAGAGTTTGCTAACTTTTATTGATGAGGCAATGAAGACAGAACAGAAGAAAGCCATTATAGAAATGCATTACAGCCAAGAGCTTAGTCTCCTTTATATTCTGCAAGATGATTTTGACAGAGCCAAATACTACATTAGCAATGGCATGCAGATCTTCATGCAGGTAAAAATCTCTGCTATCTCTGATATGATTTTTCTGTATAAACTCATGAACAGTGAAACTCTTGTTGCTGTTACTGCTGCTAGATTACACTCTCGAGAGAAACACTTGCCCAAATACAATGAAATCTAGGTGATTTCCAATCATATGACAAAACTTCCCTTGAATTCACTGCTTGCAGTGATGGGAGGTGAGCCAGCCAGTGGAGTGCATCCTCCCATTTTAATTTGTTTTATTTTGCTGATTTCATCCATTAGAAATTTTTCAGAGTAATTGTTTGTGCAGATTAATAGCAGTTTTATTTCATTCAACTTTTCAGAAGCCTCCTGTCCCCAGAACAAACTTGAAAAGAGAGTATTACATTGAGAGGTTACAAGTTCCTTCCATTACCAAGTTTTGATTGGACTGTAGGACTATCCAAAAACCTAGGATAGGAATTGCAGCTAGAATATGCCTCTATGCTTGTCCAAAGCAGAGTTGCTCTCAGATTACAGGCTATTAAATTACTTGTAAAGGGTTGGGCTGTAGAGCATAATATATAGCAGCATCAGTTTGTAGAGCACTGACTAGAACCATGTTGTAAATTCTGTATATGAAATCTCTCCCTTTCTTTTCAGAGCTATTCCAGTATTGATACTTTGTTATATCAAAGTCGAATGACCAAACTGCAGTCTGTACAAGCTTTGACAGAAATACAGGATTTCATCAATTTTATGACCAAGAGAAGTAAAGATTTTTTTTCTTAAGCGATTTTCCTTTCATTGTGTTAAATAATCATGGTTTCCTGAAATTTGAATTTCTCTTTCCACACTTAGAGTACTGAAGTCCTGTTTGAAGGAGCATAGGTCTGGAATTACTTCTTACTATCTTACTGACAGTAAGAATTACTGCAGTTACGTAAGATAGGCTTGAAGATAATTCTGTGTTCTATTGCAGTTTTATTAGCCTGGCTGTTGTAATAAGACTTAAGTATCTCTTTTAAAAGTGTAAGTAATAGTTTTAAACTAAGATTTTTGTTGGTGTCACTTTTGGTAGCAAATAATGGTTACCAGAGATAAAAGGTGGATGTGGTATGTAATTTATAGCTACTGAGGTAGGCATGAAATACAAATTTATGTGCATAAACCAAATTATATATTAAATTTAGTTAACAGTTCCACTATATTCCAGCATATTCCTGTATGGAAAGGTACCTACCCAGTGGTGATATCCTGTGACAGTTGACACTGATGTCCTTATTGAATCTCCTGTGCTTCAGCAATAAACAAAAGCAGCATGATCACCTAGTAGTGTATTTAATGCAAGCCCAGAAATGCAAGTGGGTTGTTTTATAGTCTTAACATTCAAACCAGAAAAATTGCAATGTTTGGTTTAGGCCTTTTTCACACTGTTTGGATTTAGATGCATTTAAAGTATTCTTAATTGATTTCTAGGTAACTTAGCTTCACAGGCTTCCCTTAAGAGACTTCTCAGAATCTGGACAAGCAGATATCCAGATGCTAAAATGGATCCTATGAACATCTGGGATGATATCATTACAAATCGGTAAAATTACATTCCTGGGTTAGCTTTAGTTCTGTCTGTTGAGTTCTGAGAGGTGCTTTTTCCAATGCTGCTTGTTTTCATAGCGGGGGCGGGGAGTGTTGATCTGGTGTATGACACTTTTTTTTTTTTAACAGTTGTAATAGCTCTATCAGTAGAACTAGTTTTTGTGTGACTAACTTGTGGTGAGAAGCAAAAGGAGGTTGAGCAATGGCCAGGGGATAAACTGTATTTTGATAGGGAAACATAACTGTTAATTTAGGCATTTTCTTGCATTAGTGACTACATGCACTGTGCAAGCTAGCCCACTTCAGCAGCCCTTAAAGACATCCACTTGTAATTGAGTAGGTTAGCTGCATTTAGCTCAGTGAAACACCACCCAAAAGGCCTGTCTGTTACAAATGAAAATACTTACCAACGTTGTAGGCAGTTCCAAAGTTAGGGAGTGTACAAAATAAACCCAGCCCTGTCACTGTCAGTGCTTCATGTGTTTATAGGAAAGTTAATGACCAGTGCTGTAATTAGAGACTTCTGCTGTGCAACTGTTGCTAGAAAGAACAAAGGCTCTCCAGAGACTCCTTTGGATTAGCTCCGAAGAAGTTGGAATGCTTTTTTGAATTTGAAAGTTTTCTGTCCTCCCTATGGTATCTATCTTCATCCCGATCCATTCTTCCAGTGCAAATCTACAAATTCTTTCACCTTTCCTGGGGGACAACTTCTTCAACAGCTCTGCTGATACCCACTCTGCTCTGTAACTTATTTTATTACCTCTTGGTGTCAGGAAAGCATGGCTACAGAAGAGCTTATTGCAGTTAAATATTATGCAGAATACCTGGTATGGTTTTAATCCTTTACAAAGTCTCAAAACATTCATGACATGAAGAGTTGTCAGTGTCTTAAACACTTCTATGTGCTTTTAGAAAACCTTTATCTCATCTTAAATTAGTGACAAAGGATGTGCCAAGCTCCACTCCAGACTGCAGTGCTATCCTGTGCATTGAATAACAGTCGACATAGTAAGAGATGCTATTAAATTAGATAGGACTAGTTGTAGAATGAAAAGGATTTAGCATTGATTCATGGCAGTTCCCTTTCAAAAATTGAGTACGGTTGCTGGTCTTTTCTGCAACACAAATTTCAATGTTTACATGTGTTTCGTGTGATATATGTTTGAATTGCAGGTTGACATAAAATACAGCCTGGCAGCTACACTATATAAATGAGACTCCTGTTTGTTCGTACTTCTGTCAGGTTGGAATGCAAGTTATGGCTTGGTGAACTTGGAGGTTGTAGCTGTGATTTTAAAAGAACAAACTAACAAAAAATCCCACTCTATTACGGACGTTTTCTAATACTTAATCTTATCAATTCAAGATTCTAGAATGCTCTCAGGGTCAACCTGTCCCTGGTTATGACTTTCCCGACTGAGCGCTATCTTTAGCCTTGCTAAAGATGATTGCTATAGCTTGCCATTTTTTCTTAGCTTTGTTTATTGTCGGGCAGATCAACACTTCTGAATGTTCATTCCATTGGATGCATACCAGAGTGATTTGTACTCCTGTTGTCATTGTGCAGGTGTTTCTTTCTTGACAAACTGCAGGAGAAACTTCTCTGTGATCAGGCCAATGATAGTATGGAGGTGGATGAATACAGTGCTGATGACCAAATGGAAGTGGATCAGCAGGGTGAAGACATTTACTCAATGATTAAAAGCTGCAAATTTAACATGAAAATGAAGATGATAGAAAGTGCCAGGAAACAGGTGACTGTACTGTCTGATAGCTTCCAATTTTGTGAGAAAATACATACGAAGTACAGCTGGAAAAGCCTCTTAGGTGGTCTTGGGCACCTTTTTCCCAGGGCGGACCTTGTCTCTTTCTGACGCTGCTGTCCAGGACATTTTGAAAGCTCAAGAAAGGCAGTTCCCCAGTGAAAGAAAACAAGTGGATAAACGTTAATTACAAATTTGATGATAATTTGTCATTACTGGAAATGTGCCTGGATGCCCCTTTGATCCACAGATGGTTTCTGACACTCTAAAGGGCAGATAAATAAAGTACCTGAAGTGTTTCAGTCTTTAAATGAAGGAGTGCTTGCAACCAACATTATGCTTTCTCATTTACAAATAATCTCTTCTGTACAAGAAAACAAATCGAATTCAGATTGAATCAATATCATTTATTTCAATCAGCAATGATGAAACATTTTATGATTTGGGGGGGGTTATGGTTTTTCATGAATGCTCTTAGGTTAACACTTACATAAAGAACTAAAGCTAAGTGACTTAAAAATTTTGTTTTGGATCTGGCAGTTAAAATGGCTGTAACATAGCCTTCTTTGATGATGGGCCTTTGGTGTTTCAAGCTTGAGACAAGACGAATAATACGCAAGTCGAGGTTTCCCTCATCTTTCTGAGATGCTGCAGAAATCTGCAATCAGTGACAAGAGTTTATTTTGAGCACTGTAATAACCAGATATAATGTTAGTGCTGTGTTGACTATACACACTTAAAGGAGTAAATGAAAAATAAGCTTTCCTTTAATGTTACTTATATAAAACTTTGCATTAATACACAAACGTAAGTGATTTGCTTAATGGTATTATAAACAAAGTTACATTCCCCATATGTATTCATAGTGCAGAACAGTTAATGCCTGTTTAGTCATGTGGATAGAATGCTTTTAATTTCCTCAGTTTGTCAAACCTCTGTTCTTCTCTTTTCCTTTTTCAAATTTCTCCATTAGTGCAAATCTGGTTTTGAATATGAGACCCAACAAGCAGTGGACCCCTCTTCATTTTATTATAGCTTTACTTGTGTTACCTAAATCCTCCTCCCTTAATTTGGTTGCAGAAAGGTTTTCTTTCCTCTTCAGATACATTATCTGAACATTCTATCTTAATTTAAATACAGAACAGCTTCTCAGTTGCCAAGAAGCTTCTGAAAAACCTACGCAAAGAAGCCAAAATGAGGGAAGACTGGCTGGTGAGGTGGAATTACGCCTATTGCCGCTTTACGCATAGTTGCAGCCGGAACCAGAGTTGTCCTGAACGCGTGCTCTCAGTGTTAAAAGCCATCTGCCTGCTTGGTAACAGCCTTCTCTTTGCTTCACATTGTTTATTATACAAAGCTGCTTTGTTGTCACATTACCAACTTTGTTTTTGAATTCCAACAGAAGATACCAAATCTGACTATCTTAGCAAGAACATAATGGCCTTCCGAAACCAGAATCTTCTTCTGGGTACTACGTACCACATAATGGCTAATGCTCTTAGTCAGGATCCAAGGTGCCTTGAGCAAATCGAAGAAGAAAAGGCTGGAAAAATATCAGTACTATCAGGAGAAAGTCTTGAGAGTCCTGAAAAGGTAAATAAGAGGGGAAAAGCTTTTAGGTATTTCAGTATTGTGATCACTACTTCAATAGGTAGTGATGGATACGGATAGATAAAGAGAATGTGAAACCCATCTGCTATTAGCAGTGATTTGTCCAGGAACACCAGCTAGGGGAAGAAGAAAAAATAAATTAAAAAAAACAAACTGTGATTGCTGTTTTGTCTGGTTTTTGCTCTCCTGGAGTTCTGCAGCACTGTAGCCTTTTTAATTGGGAGAGTGTTCTTGTGTTTCTCTGTTCTGCTTCTTGTGTGAAGGGGAAAGACATAGTCATGGGAACATGATCCTCAAAGAATGCCTTTATTTTGTCTGGGCATTTCTAAGCTTCATGCTGTCAGACTATCTTATTTCATAAAGAGATCTTTATAATACTGGTAATGATACTGATACACTTATCTAAATAATTTTAGTGATAGAGGGGAGAGGGGTTTTTAAGACAGAGTATATGCAGGTCATCTTTGCCTGTTTTGGGGAGGTGTGCATTTAAAGAATACAGTGACAGACTGTGCTGCATCTGAAATTGTATATGCTGTCAGTTGTCCCAGATTCTGTGGCACTAACTTCTTGTCTGTCAAATTTTTTGAGTAAGAATTTGAAGTACCACTGCTAACTCATTTCTATTAATTCCTAAAGCCACCATGAAGACCCTTAGATATGATCCATATCAGTATAAAACAGCAAAAAATTGTTCTTAATTTGTGGTTTTTTGGTTGTTAAAGAAAAGCAGATAAAAAAGAGATTCCTGCAAAAAAGATTTTAAATTTTCAGGTGTGTAGAAACTTGAGCAAAAGCTTAAGCTTCATTTATTAGCTAATTATTAGGAGCATTCTTCTTAAGGAAACCTAAAAGATGAGCATAAAAGCTCTTCTGTGTCAGATGAGTCAGACTGGGATACCAGATATTTCTGTAAGATTAAGGACCTTAGCCTTATTTTAGCTTAGTATTAAGCAGTACTGTGACCCTAGCAGTTTCCCTCTACCTACCTGAAATTCAAACTATTTGATTTCAGTTACAGCATTTGTCAGTTGTTCCAACTTGTTCTGCAGCAATTTTGTATATTGTTTAATAACTACAATAGCTAAAATGTCTAAGGTTGGTAAGTTTGTTGGCAATATGAGAACATATGTACTTGATTTATCAATATTCAGTTGTAAAGGATCTTGTCAAGTCCTTCATTGCATGAGCTGCATTAGAAACGTGTGATCAATATGACAATAATGACATCAGATTTGGAATAGTTTGATGCATGCTTTTTTAACACAAATTCTTAAGTGTAGCTGTAATGAAGATGTTGCAGATAAGTCAATATGAAAAAAATAGCATTTTTAATGTTTTCTGTTAACTGCAAAAACTCTAGTAACATTAACTTCTTTTCAGTTACAAAAATTCAACATAACATGTCCAAAGACTAATTGTAAGTTAAAATTAGTTAAAATTTTCCACTGAAAATTGTGGAAATTAATATTCTGGAAGTTACTGCTAGAAATAACATGCCTTTTTTTTCCTTTCTATCAGCTTTGTAATATCTAATACAGTTTTATCTACTCAAGATTTGCAACCAAGCTCCAGTTTCAGAAATAATTGTTGAATGCTACTTGCTAACGTGTCTTTTTTTTTTTTTTTCTCTTACGGTTGAATTTCAGGTATTGGCAGGTCTGAATAAGAAGGCTTTTCAATGTTTCAGCAGTGCTGCGAGGAAGTCCGAAGAGGAGGTGCAGTCCCACTCCATGGAACATGTAGATCTGATGGGAGTTATTGATGCATATATGACTTTGGTCGGTTTCTGTGACCAGCATCTGCGCAGGGAAGAAGAAGGCTTGCTTGGTTAGTCAGGATTTCTCCTAAGCATGTGTGGTGGATTTATCTGTGATACGTGAGTTTTTGTGATACCCAAGAGATCTCCCTGAGTAACACAGCTTGAATTTAAATGGAACAGTTTGTCCTCCAGTTCAACAGTATTTATATTCCCTTTTTTGCCCCCACTATTACTGCTAGCTTTGGTATTAATGAATCACTCGTAGTCTCCCTCTCACTTATGAGAAATACATCATATCCAGCAGATGCTTCCCCTTGTTCCTTCCCAGACCACAGCAGTGCTGTATTTAAAACAGGCAAGATACCAGCAGTGATGCAGCTTCCTGATAAAGCTAATCCTTACAGTCCCCAAGTACATGTGTTGCAGATGTGTGCAGTTCAAACAGATGGGAAGGAGAACAAAGTAAAAATACAAAATACGCTGAAAAAAAAATACTGAATTGTAAAGATGGATGTTCCAGATGATCAAAGACATGGAACAAGTGATGGTGTTTCTGATAATTCTTGTTTAATGTCTCTTGGCAGAAATTAACACTGCAGATCTGCAGCTATTCCCAGCTATTGTGGTGGAGAAAATGATAAAAGCTTTAAAACTGAACTCCAGAGAAGCCAGGCTGAGATTTCCTAGACTGCTGCAAATAATTGAAAGATACCCAGCAGAGACGTTGGGTCTAGTGACACGAGAGGTTAGTTGCTTCCATTTTCCTGGCAGCAAATGTTGCTATAAATCGAATTTAAAGGGTGGGGGTGGAGGTTGGATGGATAGAGAGGTTAGACTGGTAAGTTTTGCTTCAGGTAAATCAGATAAATTTTATCCCATCATTGTTCCTTGTCTTTTCTCTAACTTGCTGAGTCTAATTCATATGGACAGAAACTTTTAAGAAAAAAGTTTAACTTTTTATCATTTTTCTGATTCCAAATGTTAGTTTGAGAGCTGCTGGAGAAAAACTGTGTTGTGGGGCTTTTTTTTCCTTCAGAACAATCTAGGTGGGCTGATAAAGGTGGTTAGTATTAGGGTGAGGAATGTATCTTATTTCTGTAGGCTGAGTTTCCTGTGTGCAGGAAGCCAGCAGCTTTTCCAGGACTCACTTTCCATGTCTCCCACCTCTCCCTGTTCTGCTTCATTCACTTCAGAGATTACTACAGCTTCTTCCTTTGTATTTACAACTTCCTCCCTTCCACGACCTGTCCCTCTATTGCCATTCCACAGCAGGATACCGTGAGCCAGGCTGCCTTCTCTGCTGTGGTGGGACAGATAAGCTGAGAGCTCCTCTCTGACTCATGCCTGTTCCTGCCTTGGCCTGCCTGCCTTTTCAAGCCCGTGTCATTGTGCTGGTGCTCACAGAGCCCCAGGCTCTGTCGGAGGAAGAACTCAAGAGAGACAGAAGCACGGCTTAGTTATCCCAAGAAACTGAGAAAGTAGCATAAATGGCTCAGGTGCACAAGGTGTGGCCACATGAAACTCTGATGATTCAGATAGAACCTGACACCTGGTCCAGTGGACAAATCTCACCCAGAAAAGGAGTTCACCAGGCAGTTCTTTGTCCTCTCCTCTGTTTTTCTGAGATAAATACTGACAACTGATCTTAAACTCTATTAGAAAGGTAGGAAGGGATGAGACAGCAGGAAGGGAGTTGGAGTCTGGCCTCTGGCTATCACAGGAAAATATATTGTAGTATTCCTTTCAAAAGTTATATGGTTTGTGGAGAGAAGTGAGCATGAAGTATATGGGGGGAGTGCTTTACTGAAATTAACATCTGTCAACACACCCAAACCTGTTTAAAGTTGAAGGAAGGACAAAACTGTGGCAGGAGTTCCAGTGTTCCCCTTCCTGGCTTTTTTTACTCATATCAAGATTTCAAACAAATGGCATTTGAACTATCCCTTTAGGTTTTTGAGTGGTTTGCATGTGGTGATCAAAAATGATAATATTGCATCCAGACAGAAAAGCCACAAGTTTGAGTATAAAGCCTCACCTTGATCAACAAACTGCAGATCTTTATAATGGAAAACCTATTAAGTAGCAGCGGTGGTGGTGGCGGTGGTGGTAGTATTAATAATAATAATGAAATCTCTGCTTCATTGGGGGATGTTTCATGCAACCTAGTTGATGTTCTGTTTCCTTTTCATGTGTTTCTGTTGGTCAGGCTGGGCCACAGAGAAGTTTTATTTGTTTGCTATGTTTGGTATTTTTGAGGAGGACCAAAATTGAAACAGTGTCTGTGCTTTTGCAGCTTTCTTCGGTTCCCTGTTGGCAGTTCATTGGGTGGATTAGCCAGATGATGGCACTACTTGACAAGGATGAAGCAGTAGCTGTGCAACATACTGTTGAAGAGATCGCAAATACCTATCCCCAGGCAATCATCTACCCTTTCATGATCAGCAGTGAAAGTTACTGTTTCAAAGATACTGCAACTGGTTGTAAGAACAGAGAGTTTGTAGAAAGGTGAATTTGCAATCAGAGTAGCCCTTTTGTATGTTTTTTATTCAGCAGTGGAGATATTTATTTATTTTTCCTCAACAAACCCTTCTTTAGGGGGCATGAGAAACATTAGAGGGTAATCTCATGCACACTGTGTTTTCATTTAACGGCACAGGGAAAACAGATACATAAGCTCTCTTAGTATTAGACATACTCAGGTTGGTGGCCTAAAGTGTTGATTACATACAGTCCCCAGGTTGTGGGAAGTTAGAATGTTTCCAAGATAAAACAAAAAGACCACAAAGAGGCAACCCCTTTCTCCTCATAATTCTGTGGTAGTCAAAGTTTCTTCTTCCTTCTCCTGCTCTGCTGAGGTAGAAGGGAAATGTGGTGCATGATTAGGCTCTTACTGTAGTTGACTTCACAGCAGTAAGAGTCAGTACCCATCAGAGATGAAGATGAGGCTTGCTTGAACACTTACAATCTTTCCAATACCAAGAAAAAGCAGATATGTTTAAATAGAATAGATGCTCCTACCAGACTTCAGAGAGGGCCAGTGAAATCGATGCACGTTATCTTGGGGAATGACAGCCCTTGGTTGTGTTCTTCTCTGCTTGTTCAGTGTGCAGCATGCGCCTTCCTCTACAAGCCCTCCCTTGCCCATTTTGCCATGCAGTAAAACCTCAGTTAATCCCCAGGCAGAAGTCAACTTTTATCACACAGTGCTGTAGAACCACTATACAATTTTAGGTGTCTTTTTGC
Organism: Aquila spilogaster; assembly: GCA_024606505.1. Taxonomy (NCBI): domain Eukaryota; kingdom Metazoa; phylum Chordata; class Aves; order Accipitriformes; family Accipitridae; genus Aquila; species Aquila spilogaster. Next base: position 61,091,376 of record JANHGO010000063.1, read on the forward strand.
ATTCTTTTCAAATCTCTGATACATTTGCTGGATTTCTTGTGCTTCACAAACTGTATCACCCTTGAATAACTGTCGTGACAGAATGTATAGTCTGGTTAACGCCCGTTTCTGTTGCAAGTATGCTTTCCACTGCCTCACCAAGCTCCTGTTTTCGTAGTGGGATACTTAATTAAAAAACTGGGAGCTGCATGGCAAGGACGGTCAATAAATTAACAGTCACACAGCCCAAGAGAGAATTCTGAGGCGGTCCTACCTACCTAACCCTAGATTATTTTACCAAATTTTTTAATATAGCAGACAATCTGTATCATTGCTTATCTGCAGGCTAGGTGGCGATGGTAGTTCCTGTTGTGTTGAGATGCACTTTTTTTTTTTCTTTTAAAGGATCAAGAATAAGTTGGACAGAGGAGGAGTAGTTCAAGATTTTGTACGCTCCCTGGAACAGCTCTCTAATCCCATAATGCTTTTTAAGGTAAAGTGGGTTTTGTTTGTTTGTTTTTTATTCCCCCTTCCCCTTCATTCCTCACCCTCTGTTTAGGAAAGAGGGTGCTGGGCGGAGCCTCCTGCAGTTCGGCTGACACCACAGCCGCAGGAAGCGGTTCAACCCAGAATCAACTGGTGATGGTGTCGGGTGCTGTCAGCAGCTTTCACTGGCAATGGTCTTCCTCCCTTATCCCAGCTGTCTGTTTTGTACTAGCCCTTTTCAGCTTCCTCTCTTTCAGGGTCTCTGCCCTGCCCCATGGTCAGTCTTCCTTAATCGTTCTGAAATCGTTACAGAATTATCATTTGTGGCCATCTCTATAATTTCTGACTACTTGTGTTCTTATGCCCTTTCCCTGCTTTCTGCTGGCCTTCCCTGTCTACATTCTGACTCCATTGTCCAAAGGATTCTCGTCTTGTGTTTGGTACCACTCCTGGCCCTGTAGAGGCTTTCTTAGTTTGCACTAGACCCTATGGTAGTAAACATAATTATCTTAATAAAGTAGAAACATTTTATTGAGAGACACAATGGAAGGGAAATATTTCCATAGCCTTTTGATTGCTCTTTTGATTGTCAAAAGACACGTTAATTGACTATTTATTAGTGAATACAGTAACCCAAATGCAATCTGAGCAGATCACTGAAGAGCAAGGGTCAGTACACTTTTTCTCAGTACTCATCTGTTTCTTTCTGTTGCAGGATTGGGTTGAGGATGTCAGAAACGAGTTGGTAAAAGCTCAGAGAAATAAAAATAAGCTTAAGGAAATGTATGAAGGTATGTACAAGAATTTGGGAAATTTAGAGACTCCTGGCCTTGGATTGCTGAGGAAAAGGTTTATTCAGGTATGTGTGATTACTGAGTAATGTTGGCATTGTGTGCTTTTCTAGAAAGCACTAGAACGTAAAAAGAGGGGACCAGATCACAGCTTTTACAGGTGCTGCAGGACTTGATGAGACAAGAGATCAAGTCAGGAATACAGGACTGGGATTTCTTTGCTAGAAGCTATGAACTTATTATAGTTCAACTTCCACTTCTGACTGCTCTGCAGGACTAAATGTTCCCTCTTACTCAGCTTCTGCCTCCCCTGTCCTGCATGCTGCCAGGTTCTCAGGGCCTGGGCCTCTCTGACCATCCGTGAACCTGCACAAGAATCTGGCCTTGTTTTTTTCCCTGCTGCCAAGGATGTATGAGCACTTTAGAGTGTTTTGCTGTATTATGCTACTCAAATTTGCTGCTGATACTAAGTTATTTAGGGTAAGTTATTCAGAAGAGTTACAACTATGAAGAACTAGAGAAAGGACTTTACAAAACTGACTGACATCTGAAATAGTGAAAGTCAGTGTAGAAAAATTAAGTGATGCATGTGGCAAAAAAAACCCCAAACCCTAGTTTATATATAAATTCTTTGGGGTTGAGCTAACTATTGCAATTCAAGAACAAAATCTTCATTTGTGATAGTTCTGTGAAAACATCAGCTGTGAATTCTCAAGAGCAGTCAAGAAAGAAAATTGGCTGTTGTTCTCTATTCTTAATAATGACTAAAACATGGATTTATACGTTGACATAGCAGCCTTCTCTGACTCTTGCTTCTTGAACAGTGTAGTCCTCGTCCGCAGTTCTCAACTTAGGTGTAATGAAACTGGACGAGGTTCAGAGCAGCAAGAATAATCAGAGGTACAGAGTAACCTCTGCACAAGAAGCAACTTCAGCATTCCTACAACTGGAAAAGATACAATGAGGCCAGATAACAATAAAGCTCTTAACATCAGGATTGCCAAGCATGAAGTAAATATTCTATGGAAGTGGCATGTTCAAAACAAACAGGGAGAAGTGTTCCCTCATTCAGTACACACTTAAGTGCTGAACTCCTGCTCAGGCTATTATGGATGCTTTCATGGGTTCGAATAGCAAGTAGACAATAGCATTGGGAGGGGGAAAATGCTTTGAGAGCTTTTACATGCAAATGCACACTTCTGGGTCCTGAAATCCCTGAGCTACAAATTGCTGGAGTCCAGAAGAATGATACTCCTGTAGAATCTGGCTGTATGCTTGTACTGTATGCGCATAACCCTGTGGCCAGGGCTAGGTGAATCCAGGTCTCTCCCATGTGGCCATTCTTATGTCACATTAGTATTAGATAAACTTAGCCAAGTGTCTCTAGGGAGATTCCTTCCCCATGAGCAGGGAGGGTGGAAGATGAGCGCAAGGTGGAGTTGGGAAGAAGTCAGGTGACAGAGCAGCAGAAAGGGCAATTAGGAGTTAGGGGCATACTAGCCCTTTGAATATGTTGCTGCAAGATAAGCTGGGTCTCTGATGATAATGACTTTAAACTTAAGAGTACAGGGATAAGAATTTGCAGGATGTGCTGCTGTCAGGGTGGGGGTAGAAGGAGGGGAGCAGCTGTAGGTTGAGCCATACAAGGTACAAGCACAGCAAGGGACCTAGGAGGCATGAGGACAAAGGCAGTCTGCATTTGGTTGTTGGGATAATTTGTGTGCACTTTGGCCCACTTACGCAAAAAAAACCCAGGGCTCTTTAAAAAGCTGAAACGTGCAGTGGTAGATGATACTGCAAGTAGTGCTGATGGAGTTTCAATTGTTACTGAATTAACCGAATAGGGAGAGAAGAGCAAGGGAGATGCTGGAAGAGGGGTAGTGGGGTTGTTCCCCTCTGTTGAAGGGAAGAGGGAGAGCAGTATTCCTTTCACATACTAGCAGCTGCAGGAGAAGAGGGTCAGCGTGTTGGTACACAGACTCTGAGCTCTTTGCCTTCATGATGCAGTATTCACGAGGAAACAAAGTGTACTGTGAGGATAACTGTATAGTTTCTAGGGGCCTTGCTGGAAAAAAAAAAGTTGTATGTCTAGACTAACACATTAGATTGCTCTAATACACGGAGTCCTTCAGGCTTGTAATCTTAATATGTATTATTTATATAGAATTTCAATTGTAACTTAAACAATAAGAATCTTGCATTTATTTTTAACATGAAATTCCAGTGATGTATAAATTAAACACTGTTGATGGATTGTATTATTTAAAATACAGTGTTAAGGCTATTAAATATTTGATGCTTTCAATTTTAGAAGAAGTCAAAGAACAGAACAGAGAAAGCAATTGAGTGATCATCTGGAAATAGATTTAAAGTGATAAATATGTTGACTGTAGCAGTCTCTTCTTCAGAAGGATAATGTTTTCTGTATTTTCATTTACTTCAGTGAAATAGCTGTGTCCTTCATAGCTTGGGAGAAAAATGATCAGGCACTGAAAAAACAAGTGAGCTCACATATCTTTCCAAGCCGTTAATACCAGTGAGGTCCAAGAGCGGACATTTGGTTTTTCTAGAGCCTTGAATTATCAACACAAGAAGTCAACTCGGTTAACTACTTGCAGATAATACTTAACTTTGTTTATTAAATGGCTCAGTATGAAATGTCTTTGCACTTTTCCTTTATCAGGAGATTTAAAATACTTGAAAAATAGTTTTATATATTTTGTACCCAAAATTATCTCAAAGCAAATCACAAATAATAAACGTGATAGTGCATAAAATATTTAAATGGATATTTTCTAGCATGACACAAAAAAATTCTCTTAATGCATGAAGCTCTATGACATGCTTTATGTATACATATAATATATCTTTTGATGGGCAAAAAAGGTATATATGGAATTAGCTAGCCTGTGTTTGCTCACTATGTAGTATGGTTACTGCTAGTTTTTAAAAAAAAAAAAAAAAAAAAAAAAAAACCCACACAAAAAACCAAACTCAAAATCTGACAAAAAAACACACCTTCCATAAAGCACAGAATATTCATATTTGAGGGAGAAAAAAGATTAACTGACTTATCCATCTGTATTTTATTTTACTGTTTGTAAATTGAACATTTGAGGGGTTTTTGGGTTTTGTTGCAGCAGTTTGAAAGTGTGAGAAAATCTAAAGACTGGCGCATCAATTAAATCCTATATTTAGATTCATGATGGAATTTGTTTAATAGGTACAAATTTAAATATTTGTATTTTATATTAATATTTCACTAGCTGATCTTAAATTTGTGTAAACAGATGAGGTATGTATATTAAATTTAATGAGCAGCATTATTGATATGCTCACCCAGAATCCAGCTGCAGCTGGAGGAGGTAAAAAGGGATAAGCTTCTGGTTTTGACATGGCAAAAAAGTTTATGATCTAATTCTACAGATCTTTAATATCATTGAATTGGTAAAATGCAGATATTTCTGTTGATGATAGCTGGTGGGTCTACGAAACAGACAATGAAAAGGTTCTGACAGACTAGAAATAATGGAGAAAAAAAGAACTGGAGTGGAAGGACAGTTGACGTATTTTAGGAGCTCAGATGAAGCTGTGTGTGTAGATAGGAAGGTACCGTTTTGGTGTTCTTGGGGAAGTTCCTAGCACTGTGTTAACAGGAGTCCCTTCTATAAATGAACCTCAGGCTTTTGGGAAGGACTTCGACCATTATTTTGGCAAAGGCGGTTCAGAACTGTTGGATATGAAGACTAGTGTGTTCGATGCGATTGTAACTTCTCTCCTCTCAAAAATGAACAAAACCCACAAAGAACCTGGAAACCTGAAAGAATATTCACCATGGATGAGTGAATTCAAAGCTGAGTTCTTGAGGAATGAACTAGAGGTTCCTGGTAAGTTCCCCTTCAGTGTTGATGGTGAACTGTCCCGAAGTTGCTGCTCTTGAGCTCTCCTTCTTATGTTGGCTGTATGGCCCCTCTGTGTGGCCTTACGCAGAGGTAGATTTTATCTGAAATAATTCTGTTCTTTCATCATCTCTGAAACCTGTTCTTAAGCTGTAGTCCTGACTTTTGAAATTGTATCTAAAATTGTATCTCTTGCCTAAGAACTTTAGTACTTTTTTTAAAGGCCTGACTCTAGGAAATCTGATATATAAATCTAATATATGTTTAAATCTAGTTCAAAAAGCATGTGTCCTCTGAAACCATTAAGAGCTGCAATTCTAACAGCCTAACAAGGAAATATTAGTAATTCAGAGATAAAATCATGTGATGTGTATGATGAATTTTTACACATTTTAAAATATTTTCTTCATAGGTATTATTCTACCAATTTAACAAACTATTTGGAAGTGTGTTCTGTTCTTAAACACACCTTAAAAAAAAAAAAAGTTACATAGACTGATTGTAATTTTTTTTCTTCTATTTTTTTCCACTACCACTTCAGGTCAGTATGATGGAAGGGGGAAACCACTGCCAGAGTACCATGCAAAAATCTCTGGATTTGATGAACGGGTATGTTTTTGAGTCAAAATCCTGTGTGGTATAAATTTGTGTCCATATTCCATTTGAAGAATTTGATAATAGCAAGGTTGCGGCTTGTGTATGCATCTTGCAGCACATAAAGGAAGGTCTTCAGCGGGCATTTGTTTTTCTAGTAGTAACTGAACAACTTGATTATGCCATCTAAGAATGACAGATACGCTTAATTTCAGTGATGATTCTGTAAGGCCAAGTCTTCTGTCACAAATATTTTGCTTTTTCCTGTCTTTTTCCAAGGTAATTGTAATGGAATCTTTGAGGAAGCCAAAACGTATAACAATCCGAGGTAGTGATGAGCAGGAGTATCCTTTTCTTGTCAAAGGTGGTGAAGACCTGCGGCAAGACCAACGTATTGAGCAGCTGTTTGATGTAATGAACATTATCCTTTCCCAAGATGCGACATGTAGCCAAAGGAATATGCAGTTAAAAACTTACCAGGTCATCCCCATGACAACAAGGTAGACTTTTATCTTGAAGGGACAGAAATCCTTATGTTAACATCTATTACTGTTGGGATGTTGGAAAGTGAGATTTCTATGTGCCAGGTTCTGGTTCAGAGTGTTTTGTCTTGGCTTAATTTTTTTTTTTTTTCTTTTCCTTTTAAACAACACTGAAATTGCTTTGTCTGGAAACTGTTTTTCAGAGTATATTTAAATTGGTAGCTTTCAACCTTCTTTTAGCAGACACTAAAATGTATTGCTTCCTATTTGTGGTGTTCCTGTAAAGTTCAACTCTAAGCTACTTGTTCGCATCTCTGACATCCTTTGTTCCAGACTGGGACTCATCAAGTGGCTGGAAAATACTTGTACTTTAAAAGAATTCCTTAAGAACAGCATGTCTGAAGAGGAAGACATCAACTATAACAGGTGATGCTTGGTTTAGCTGTCTGCTCTAATAGAGACCAATACTAAAGGGTTTTTTGATACTGACAATCCTGTGGCAGCTTTTTATTTTTTTAAAAGAGTGAAATAAAAGCACCTATAAGCAAGGAGGCAGTTTGTACTTCCTGACCCAAATTAGTAATTGGCAACTGTTTGTTTAATGAGTACCATTGTACCTGGAATATCCTCCACCCAGCTTGTTTAAACAAGACGCTTATAATCATGTGTGACGTCATTATCATCACCATTTCCTTATCAGCAGATTGATTTTACAAGCAAAGGATTTTGATCTCTTGATTTGATCAGGCAGGAAATGGACGTAGGTCAGCGAGGGGGGGAGTGGAGTGGAGCGGAGCGGAGCGGAGGGGAGGGGAGCAGAGATGGAGCTATTCAGAAGCTGGTTTCAGCAGTGGGTGAGTCAGTGATGGGGGAAATTGGCAGCAGATGCACAAAACACAACTGTAAAAGAACACTCTCTGACTTTATACAAATGCTGGGTTTGAATAAATTAGCTTTCTTTCTCTTGATTGTAATTGGAGGATGAATATTTGTAAAATTGATTTAATTCTAGCATTTCAGCCTGTTTCTATCCTGCAGTTTAGAAATGCAGTTTTATTTACCAACATTGTTCTTAGTACATAATCTCTGAGTTTGTCAAAGTGTTTTATTTTTACTAGTTCTCTTGTTTATGGGGCAGGCTGGAGGAACCTCCAGTGTGGAGGGTGGACTCCAGAGAGTCTTTATTTCTGCAGTTAACTGATTTGTGAGCAGTTTAGGAACTGCTACAGTTTCTGTGTTCCTGCTGTCTGGTTCACTTTTGTGAACAGCAGCGGTATTATGTTGGTCTCAATTCATTGACTGGGAAAGTGGAGGAGGACTCACATGGAACCACCTCATGAAGGGACAAAATTTCTAATATACTAAATGTAGAAGGTCAGTGTCTTTTTTTAAAGACAGTTAATGATTTATCCAAAAAAATTGCTTTATTTTATTGTTGTAGACAGACTTTCCTGTATGTTCTTCAGTCAAGTCAATTAAGACACTTTATATTGAGCCATGGTTGAGTGACAGCACTCAGAAAGGAAAATTATGATGAAATCCTTGCTGGCAATATTTTGGTTGGGGTGGGAGAAATAAGTTTCTGAAGTCTTGAAATCCTTTTCTTTATCCTGAAGTAATGGGCTACCCAGTCTATCAGTGATAAACACTTCTTAAATGGAAAGGATCTCTATATCTCAGAACATGCTTTGGAAGGAAGAGAGAAGGCAGGTGCTCTGCTAAGCTGCTGCTTCTCTGGAATAGAAGTTTAATGCCTAGTATATTTAGTTAAGATGGGAGAAAGATAGCAGATTATTCTATAAGCAGTGCAACTAATGAAGACTCGCTTCTTACGGATTAACATCTTAAGTCCAAGCCCCCATTCCTCCCCTGTTCTACACACTGAGGAATGGACTGCCTTCCTGCATTCCCTACCAGTTTGGATGGACAAATGGCAGCACGTACTGTGGTAGGCTACATAATGCTTCTCAAATGGATACAAGACTGTGTTAAAAATATCTTTCCCTCCCTGGAGAAATTATTTTGGGTCTTTCTTCTCAAGGCAGCATCTAATTTTCAGAGTACCCATTGACAAATTAACACCTTTGAGATGTCTAGCGTTCTGTCCAATATGACTGAAGTGTGTTCAAAGCTGGGGGGAAGGAGATGGGATGGATCAGCATATGCACTGAATGTATAAACTTCATTTCCATAGCAAGACTAAAATTAACGTAGACTGTAGCTTCCTGACTCCTCCTGTGCATAAAAATCTCATGGGTCATAGCAGCACACAACCTGCGGATATTTGAGTACAGAGTGGAAAGGTAATACAGAGAAATCATCAGTGGTTTTTGTTTGGGTTTTTTTTTTTGTCCCTAGCAAAAAAGGACCTCGTGCTACCTATTCTGAGTGGCTGTCCAAGATGGGTGGGAGAGCACAAGGCATCTCTCGATACCATGTTATGTACAGGTAGGTTTTAAAAGAGAACTGCGTGTAAAATACAGAAGCTAGAGTGTACACACACATACACAGAGTTGTAGAAATTCCAGGAAAAATATGATCTGCATTATAATATGCTGGCTAGATCTGATTTTTGCCCATTTTGCTGCTTTGTCTTACTGGAGGTGCTCTGCAGGAGGAGTTTAGTACTGCCAAAATCCCACTAGAGCAGAGGAGTGCTTCCAGAAGCTTGCTCACTTCCTTAAGAAAGTGTCTAGAAGTAGATGCTCCTCTTCAACTTCATTTTCTAGGTGTCTTCTTCCTGATTATGTAATTAGGTAGGCTGCCTCAGAGCCAGAGCACCTCTCGAAGTTGGACAGAGAAAATCACTGTGATTCACTGAGAATTTAAGAATATTTGATGGTTTGGGTCCTGACTTGAGCATCCTCTCAGAGGAATTTCCACACCTGCCTAGATCTAGCACTGTAGCGGGGGGAAGTAAAGTTTCCAGTGGAGCACTTCCGATGAGCTCATAACCTGCTTAAGCAAGCATCTTGCTTTTTAAAGGAAAACTTTGACTTGTTTAACTGAATGTGTCTACATTAATACTTGTATTCAGATCCAGAATGTGCTTTTGAAGTAAATTCCCAATTACCCCCACTAACCTCACGTTGGCTTGCATTGCAGAGCTGTCCCCTAGTACGCAGCTTTGCTCCTTTCAAACAAAACTAAACTGGCAGGAGAGCACCCAGCGCATTCCAGTTCTCACGAGCATTTGGTTCCCAGGACCAGACATGGGCTAGGCCAGAGCAGTTGCCCTTCCTCCCCAGATGTCTACAGCATGGGTGTCCTCAGCACCAGCTATTTAGTTCTGTTGCCTCCCCTTGTGCTGCACTACTTTCTAGTGTCAATATAGCCTCTGCATGCTGCTGAGAGATTTAATACGGGCCTTAGTTTCTCTGCTTGGAAGAGACTATCCAGCCAGAAAGAGCACGGTTGTATTGCTGTATTAAAGCTTAACCCGTCGACTTAATTTGGGGGAAACTAGACAAAACTACGTACTGTTTTCTATTAAGAAATGTCACTCTTGGAAGTAACTGTTGGGAGAAAAAGAGATGAGGGGCTATTTTTAATATCAGATGAAAAATTTTGGGCAAACTCTGTGTGGCTTGCTGTACTGTTTACTGGGGTAACCAATGTGCTGATGTGGTCATCTTAACTTTTAACGTCCAGTGGGCTGTTATTGCAATAGCTAACATTATTCCTTCATTAACTTGCAGAAATGCTAGCCGCACAGAAACAGTTATGTCTTTCAAAAGAAGGGAGAGCAGTGTTCCAGAAGACCTGCTGCGGTAAGTGCGCTGTTAATGACTGCACATTGTGAAACAAATGTTAGTGTTTTATCTGTATGCAACAAGTGACTTCTGTTTTGTTAAGGCGAGCCTTTTTGAAAATGAGTACATCTCCTGAAGCCTTCCTGTCTCTGCGGTCCCATTTTGCCAGCTCTCATGCACTCATGTGCATCAGCCACTGGATACTTGGTATTGGAGACAGACATCTGTCCAACTTCATGATTAACAAGGAGACAGGTGGCATGGTGGGAATAGACTTTGGATGTGCGTTTGGCTCAGCTACACAGGTATTTGTTTTCTAATTAATTTGTTACAGCTTTTGCATTTATTGTGTGCAATTACACATGTATTCTCAGTACTAAATTTGATGCTCCTCATTTGCCATCACTCTGATGCAAAATAGTCTTTACAAGTTATTTCTAGTTAATAGAATAAATTCTCTGTTTCCAAATATTCTCAGGTAAGCAGGGAGCTATAGAGTTTCACAGAGTCTATATGGTGGTGTTTTGTGTAGTTCAGCCATGCTTTCAACTACTATCACTAAATATTCATGACTAAAGCTTTGATGTCACAACTTGGTCCTGTTCTACCGTGTTGCACGTTATTTTCAGTTAAGCGACAAAGAGGGTTTCAAAGCTTAAAGAGAACAAAATTTTTATTTCCAATCCTTCTGTTCCAAAGCTTCTTAATTCTTGTTTTCTTTTGACTGTCCTTCTCCTTGGCTAGTTTTTGGGTGTGCCAGAGTTGATGCCTTTTCGCCTGACTCGCCAGTTTGTTAACCTGATGATGCCTGTGAAAGAGTGGGGGCTCATTTACAGTGTGATGGTGCATGCCCTAAGGGCTTATCGTGCAGATCCAGATCTCCTCATCAGCACAATGGATGTATTTGTAAAAGAGCCTTCTTTGGACTGGAAGGTGGGATTTTTCCTCTCTCCTTTTTCTTCATGTGAAAATTCTTAAACTGCAATAAGGATAAAATTGATCAAAAAGGAAGTATTTCTTGATGCTCGCTCTCAGTGCTCCTTTTATCTTTCTTTTTATATTGAGCTCTCAGAGAAACTGAACTGAAAGGATTTTAAATGACAGAATTCTATATTGATGGACAAAAAATAGTAGCACATGTCTGTTATCAGCGTACTGTTCTTTATCTGCTTGATAATCCTAAAAATGTGGGTATCTCTTGATCATGTTATGTCACTTATGGCAGCAGCATAAATATTTTCAACTTTTTGCACTGAGCTTCTTAAATTTGCGTAACACCACCATTTGTATCAAACTAATGATTACAGAGAAAAAATGCTGAAATTAGTTGCACTTCAGTAACTCCAGTTGTAAATTACATTTTAAGTCATAGGCAGGCTAGATATCATCTCATTACTTTGCCCTCCATTGCATCTGCAGTTAAGAGTTACTGGCTTGACTTGCCATGATCTGGCAGCTTAAAGGTCTTTTTAAGTATATGATTTATGATAAACAGGGCAAATTTGTTTCCTCTTTAGAACTTTGAACAAAGACAGCTGAAAAAAGGAGGCACGTGGATTAAGGAAATAAACACATCTGAAGTAAACTGGTACCCTTTGCAAAAAGTCAGTTATGTCAAAAGAAAGCTTACAGGTGCCAATCCAGGAACAATCACTTGGTAAGATGCTCTCCTTTTGCTTTAAACTACTCCACTAAGAGCTTTGGCAGTCTCCTGTGTCAGGTTTTGCTCTCTTCAGATAGAATGACAGCTAGGAAAAGAGAAGAGGCAGTCAGGGCAAAATTTCAACAAACCTCCTGTCAGAATTGTTTTGGTCCACATACAAGCTCTCTGAATCACTCTGCCAGCCAAAACACCAGATATCTCCCTGTGAGTGTTCTTGCTCCAGCTCAGGCCTCCTGAGCAGTTTTACTGTTCCTGGCAACACACACATCCCCACCCTGTAGGCCTGCTTAACTTCTCACTCCTCAGACCGCTGTTCTTTATGTTCATCTCCACAGCTTTTAGGCTAGGGGTAGTATGTAAATCAATATGCTTCTGCTGGACAGTTGCTTGAAATGGAGCCTGAACCAGCTGTATGGGAGGCATGGAGGTAAGCTGCTTCCCAAAAACATCAAATTCAAATCTCATGGCATTCTGAGGTTATTTATGTCCCGTCTAGTCAAGTCTGGCTCAAGCCAGAATGTCTTTAAAGTTCAGTTAAAGTACAATTAATCCCTTCCATCCTCTTCTAAAAAGACATTTTGGATTAATCAAGGGGAGCGGGGGGGGGGGAAGCAAAGAAAGCAAGCCTGTTCTAAAACCATACAAATACTGAAAAGTGCAGAACTTGGGAGGAGTCCCTTTTGCGGTCAAGGCTGAACTGGAAAAGGCAGCAAAATACTTCTTGCAGATACAAATCAGCAGGGTGGGTAAGGAGATAACAGCTTGGATGTGAACTGCTGCATCCTTCTTTCAGTTAGAGACCTTTGACAAGATTGAAATATTCATGGTAAGTATTCACTAGTAAAGGACACCTGAAATCACCGGTCTTCACTGGCCAAGCCTTCTACAGCTATTGAACAGTCTCCACATCTTGAAAAATAAAGCTGGATGAATCGTGTTCAAGTACTGTTTCATATTTAAAAATCCATCTCACATTTTTTGCTTGTTTCTTTTAGTAAGAGCTTATTTTGGTATTCTCAATTTTAGTGATGAACTACGCCTGGGCCATGAGAAGTCCCCTTCCTATAATGATTTTGCAGCTGTTGCTCGTGGTAGCACTGATCATAATATCAGAGCCAAAGAGCCAGAGGATGGACTTTCAGAAGAAACCCAAGTGAGATGCCTGATCGATCAAGCGACAGACCCCAATGTTCTTGGCAGAGTCTGGGAAGGATGGGAACCCTGGATGTGAGGGACTGCTCTCTAAAGTGCAGTCTGCCAGGAGGAGCGTCCCCTAACACACAGCTGCAACCAGATCAGAATTTTAAGGCCAAAAAGGAAAAAAAACCCTCTTAACCACTTTTATAATCATCTGTTAACTTGACTAATATGGAAAATAATTTTTTTTTATTAAAGCTGTATTCAAACAGTCATGTTTTTTTTTTTTTAATATATATATGGTTCTGCAACAAAGTAGCTTTATTGTCTTTGTGTTAAAATCAATGTAGAAAGAACTGGAGAGGCTATAGAGCTTAAAGACTTAGTTGAAAGGCACTGAGATCACTCAGAGGAAAGCACGACTCCATACTCTGCAAACTTGTAGGCATCCTTGTAGTGAAAGTCTGTGCTTTTGTCTTTTACAGAGACCTTGATGATAATCAACTGAAACTGTTCTGCAGATATATGTTATTTTGTAATTAAAAGTAGAAGATTTTTGTATCAGTTGAAACAGTGGAGCACATGGTAAAATTAAATAGCTCTAGATAACCATCCAGATACTTCAGGTGTTATTTCATTACTCGATAATGAGAAAGCAATGATGAGACCATGCCAGTTTGTTCCAGCAGATTGTTCTTTAACAATTCAAGGTTATACTCTGTTATCTCTGGCCTTCAGAAGCCTATACTCCTCATGTTGTGTTAATTTGTTTGGCCAAAGCCAGAAGCAGCCACAGCAGAGCACTGTAAGCTTTTTGCTGCAACTGCGGCACAGCACCATTGGGGAAGTTGTGCCAGATGTGGCTCTTCCTATCCGACAGCCAGTTTTCGGGTAACCTTGGTGGCAACTGCAGTGCAGCACAGACAGCAAGGGGGAGAGAGAGTTCTCTGAAATATTACTGTTGTTTATTACCCAGAATTCTTTGTAGGAGATTGTTTCCATTGAGGCCTTTAATAATTATCATAAAAGGTGTAATAAAAATGAGTCTTTGCCCTTTCACTGCCTTACACGCTTTCCCTCCTGCCTCCGTGGCCATGGGGCAGTCCTGGTCTTGCTGAGGGCTGCCACTGGCACCAGTCTCAAAAGATTCTTTCAGCTGGAGAGCAGAGGAATCTGCCTCCTGGGTACAGCTCCATGAAAAACTCAGCACGGGGAATACTACTCACTAAGGCCTAATGAATAGGGAGGGAGTTTTTTTGTTTCATATACTTTCCAGCAACAATTACTATTTGTTACCTTCCTTCTTACTAAATGTGCTCAATTCTCTATGTCAATAGTGTTATGAATCAAGAAATTCAGAATCTTTTCATCAGATTTTATTAATTAAAAATATTGTTTGGCTGTATTTTTGTAGAGGAAACATCTATTTAAAAATAAAAATAAACTTTCAGATGTATACCTCATTTCAGAAGTTAATTTAGGGCACTTTAATCACAGAAAACATCCACATTTACCCATTTATACAGGTGATAATGGACAGCGGTTTTTTCATAAGTGTGTGTGATATGGTCTATTTTTACATACACTTGTGTAAGATGTCTTGGTGCATTTCATTCTTTTAATCTCTGGTATCAATAAAGACGGCGGCACTATGACTGAAGATTAGTTAGGTGGGGCACTCAGCTTTCACGTTGTCAACTCTACAAATAGAAGAAAGTTAATGCACAATAAAAAGCTACATAAAAAGGTGAGGGGGACATTTGGAAATCAAGTGGCTAGTCGTACGAGGTGTTTAATTGCACTTTTGGCACATACCTCAGATACTTACGAGGTACTTTGACCTGTACTGCTGAGGACAAAGTTTAGGTTTATAGTTTAACGAGGCTCGTCTCGTAGGACTTTTGATACCTTCGGCAGCCGGAGATGTTTGTGCACGCAGCAGGCTTCCCTCCAGCGCCAACCGAGGCTTCCTTGGCCTCCGGAGCGGAGAGCGCAGCCGGGCCCTTCCAGGGGAAGGGGGCTGTGGTGAACCCTGTCCCCTGCCCTCCTCTCCCTTTAGTCCATAGGGACAGGCCCTCAGGCCAGGCATGAAAGCCTTCAAGATGGGTGAAAGTAGCCCTGATGGTGCAAAAGAATTTAGAACGTGTCCATGATGCTTAAAATAGTTAAAATTTCAGTTATGGCCATAAAATAAGTGCTGTAATTTGAAGCCACAGCTACATCAGTCCTACTAGTGGCATATTCGTCAAGCTCTGGTGTTGGCGAAGCAGCAAAGCACGAAGCTGCTGGGTTTTCATCAGCAGAAAGACATCCCCTGCGAAGCAAGCGGAATTGTCCTGATGGAGCCTTCCCTGTGCAGCTGAGCGAGCCTGAAAATAACCTCTGACATATGTAAATCACAGCTGCTATCCCTGATCCTGACTGAAGAGTGCTGCTCTCAGTAAAATACGGCAGTCAAACGGAAAGGCTGAAGCCAGCCCATGAAGCAGCAAGGAGAGTACTGACGCAAGGAAAACCTCAAGTCGCTGGGCTCAGTGCTTTACGGGATGGGTTTGTTAGGCTTCCAGAAAAGAATAAGATGATGTGCGGCTCAGAGTCGGAGACTGCTTCAGGTCTCATGATACAAAACAAGACTTAGTAACTATCCGCAAGCACAGCAGAGTTATTTCCTTCTCGGATTAAATAACCAGATGTGCACTATATCTGGAAGTTCATTAACTGCATCTAAAAAGCTGTGTAAACTATTAGCATATATTCTCAGTAGGTTTTTCTTAATGTATAGAATAATATTAATGTTTAAGCTAGTCCTTACCATCCCTGTCAATCCTACAATTTGCCTCTAACCAAAAATACTACTACTGCTGAACACGGAGGAAAGCTCTGCAGCTGCAGCCTGCAGTCTCCTTCCCCAGCTGAAGTTCCTGCATGCTGCTTCTCGTGCTCAGGATTTTCCCTTAGTCCCCATCACCGCCCCCCGATTTAAATGTTATCTTGAGGGGTCTGTGGCTGAGATGCAGCACAGCACCAGCACGTGCTTGGGCACGGGAAGGAACCTACGAGCTCGCCACAAGAACAATGAATTAGGCTCATCTTCAGCCGTGGAATAAGGGTTTTCCTACAGCTCTTCTGGCCTCACGCTGAGGGCTTTGGCCAGCCGCTTCCTGAAGTCAGGTAAGTAAGCATCTACATTTAGAGGCACTTCTCCCCAAACTTCATGTTTTTCAAAATCAAGGAGTTAAAATAAGGATTTATTACTGCTGCTTTAAAACTTCCCCCCCCCCCCCCAAATACTAAGTGTGAGGGTCTGCCGAGTCACTTAACATGGTGTGCCTCATTCGGAAATGACCTGGGTTTTAAAAATTTCATTTTTAAGCTATGCTGCTTGTAAGAAATGGCACCTATGCAGAAAGGTCACACCCTGGCAGCCACCCACAGCACCGAATGGTGTCACTACTCTTATAGCAAAGCTACCAAAGAGCAAGCTACATCTCATGTTAAACCAACAGTGTCCAGAGAAGGGTGTTCAGGGGTTTTTTGCTGCAAAAAGTTTTGGGAAGGAGTGGCCATAAGGGACTGAAAAAGATTCAGTTACAGTCTCCACATTATTTACAGGGGCGGTTGTTTGCTTTTTTTATTTGCTTGGGCTTTTTTTTTTTTCTTTTTTGATGGGACAGGAGAGGGTAACACTCATTCTACCTGTCCATTAAACTCACAGTAAATGATACTGTGCAAGATTTCATTTGGTTAGGCAGAAGACGTAGCTGTGAAGTTGATCTCACAAATCTCATCCCTGCTGGAAACTCATGCAAGACCTGTATTGGGAAAAAGTTCAGAGCACCCACCAAAGAGCTTGAGAAAACGAGGAGCGCAGGGTCTGAGGCGTCTCGCTGCTGCAGCACATGGCCTTTTGGGAGCCCGGGAAGACTTAATTCAGCAGTTCAGCAGCCACGGGTGCAGCTGAACCAACCCAGCCCGGGCTGGCACCGCCAGGGCTCAAACGCCTGCAGGGAGTCAGAGCCCAGAGTTTAAAAGAGCTAAAAAGAAAAATCCTTTCACTTACCGGCAAGTTCTTCGGCCGCTAACAGTGGGGTGGCCGCAGGCTGGATCAGTGCAATGAACTGACCCAAGTGAGCTCAAGTGACGAGCAAAATATTGTTCCAGCGATTCAAGACAAGGGAGAGGCATGAGCCCTGGCAGAGGTGGGTCTGTCCGGCAGTCACTGCTTATGAGAGCCAACGCCAACCTTGAGGACGTACTGTCCCTCCCTAGGATTGTGTTAGCAGGATTTTTGACTCTCCCCAAACAACATGCACCTCTTCATCTGCATGTCCCTTTCCCCGGTCAGCCCGCAAGTGCCCTTCCTGGCTTCTAGCTGTTGAATGAAACGATCATCGCACTCCTGCTTCTTCTTGGGGGGAGGAGGAGAAAACCAGGCAGACGACCCCTCCATCTTTTTCCCCCTTGTCAGTTGGCTCTTCGTCACTATCCAGCCAGCCTTTCCCTGTGAGACCCCATGTCGTGAGGTGTCCCCCCGGCAGTCTTGCTCCACGGCTGCCTTACCCCAGCCCACGAATCCCCCAGGAGCCGGCGTCCCGCTGGCGCTGCCTCGGCGCCGCAGCACCCCAAGAGCAGAGGAGGGCTCTGGAGGCTCCGCAGGACCAGCCCAGCCTCGCCAGGCTGTCAGCCCTGCTGTCCCAAAAAGTCCTGCACATCTGGCTGGGTTGCCAGAGGTGAGCACGCCGAGGGGAGGACGGGGAGGATTAAAGCCAGGCTGAAGTATTGCCCCGTTCCCTCAACTTCCCTGAGTGGCCTGTCCCCTATTTATGAGGAAAAACTAGTCAGAAATACAGTGTGATGTAATTCCTGTCCCTGAAGGGCTCAGGGTCCTGGTGCTTCTCTGGGATTCACAGCTGGCATTCCAGAGTAATTCAGAGTTTTGTCTTTTCTCTGTGAAGGCTCCTTAGAGAAAGATTTCTTGTCCTTTCTTGCTGGGCTGAAATGCTCCTCTTCGCCTGATTTGGAGCAGGAACCTCAAACAGGTTTTAAAGAAATTACTCTGAAATTCAGATACTCAAAATGTTTTTTATTGCTGTTTAAACTTACTGGATCCCAGAGACAAGCCATGATTCATTGGGTCAGGTACTCAGCAGGAACGACTGAGGGAATCAAGGGCTTGTCTCTGCTTCACTGCTCATGAAATTACTGATGCAGATGGGAGCAGATTCAGCTGCCGAGACGCCAGACGAACCCACCCCAGGAAACAGTAGAGCATGGACATAGTCCTGCCTCCAGCCCAGCGCTTTGGTAAGCGACAAGTATCACTTACTGACATGCTCCCGGATGCTTCGCTGCGGGTGTCCTACCACCCCAGGGCTTCACACCCTGCACAGCACGTGGGGGAACCCCCTGAAGTCACACAGCTCAGGCTCAGCAACAAACACAACTAACTTGCCTTCCAGAGGACAGCTCTCGCCGCTTGGTTTTGGGGGGGGTCAGGTGTCGACAGGTCTGACCACGAGCTCTGAACACGCCTCCAGGTCCTGAAGACACTGTAAGCAAAGCTGCACCCGCTGTGATGGGGCTTAGGTGTGACATGGGTGGCAGACACTGAGGCTTGCACAGGGTTTCCATGCCCAGCAGGTCACCATTTACTGAGGGATTTTTAGAATCTAATTGCCATAGGGCAGGGTGCCCAGTGGGGGCCGGGTGACCTGGCTGGGAATTGCATCTCTTTTTTGGAGTAACACATGATGGGCATTAAATGAGACTGCTCAGGCTGGCGCAGTTGCACGCCAACGCCGTCTGATGACCAGCTGCCCTTTCGGGACAAGGACTTCAGTGAGCTGAAAGCATAACACAGTTCCACGTACAGTTAAATGAGATGCTTTCCAAGACAAACCATAATTTTATGGCTACAACAGGTGAGACGTATCGCCTTCCAGCAATCAGCAGACCCCGTGGCAGAGCAAGGAGGAGAGAGTGGGTGTCACTGCCTTGCACTTCTGAACGGCCTTCCCGCGCTTCATGCACCCACCTCTCTACACTTCATGCAGAGGAAAAAGCTCCAGGAGCAGCACACGAGGGTCGCGGTTCCCTGCCACCGGACAGCCAGGCCAGGGGCAGGTGACGCAGAGTCATGCCACGTGAACGTACCTCAGTGCTGGAGGGCAGAAAGTAACAACACGCAGAACCGGCTTTGGGGAAATATTGGTTTTGACGATGTGGGAAAGGAATATCGTTTGCACTAAAAAAAAGAAAAAAAAAAAAAGCAACACTTCTTGTGTCACTGTCAAGTTCAGTGCTAAATGCTCATGTAGATAAAAGTTGCACGATCAAGCCTCTGATGAGCAGATCAAATCAAGTTTATTTAAACACAGCATCTCTGCAGGGTTAACTGCAGCACTAGAGTTAAAAGCAAAGCAAATCCCCTCCATGTGAAACCTTACCTGCCGGATGCAAAACCTCACCTGCCAGTCAGAGCGCACTTATCCTCATCCCATAAGCCTTCCCACGAGGAGTTTACGGCCAAAGGGAGAGCATGTACCAGTCCTGTCCCAACTATTTATGTTAAAATACACACCCCTTTGATAAACAGCTGCGTTACTGCAACAGCTGCGGTAGCGGCAGATGGAGCCCTGCCCGGAGCGAGGCAGCAGGCCCGGCATGACCGGCACGTACCCACGGTCCCCAGAAAGCCACCTCCGAGCGGCACAGCGCTCCGCGGGGCTCAGCGTCACGCCAGCAGTGTCATCCGAGTGCTGGGCCGAAAAGTCAGCGGCTGGGCTAGTCTGACCCAAGCGTCATAAATCTAGCCTGGTCTTCTGGAAAAAAAAGTAGATAAATCTTAAAAGAGAATTTTTTAAGTTTTTTTTTGTGTGTGTGTGTGTGTGTTTCTTTCATAATTCAGTCAGTGGAGCACCTGGGGGTAAAGCCAGGGTTTAGAAACTGTTCTGTAATGAGACAACTTACTTACTTACACATTTCACGTATTTGAAATGCAAATATTTTCATTTCTCTGATACTTGCCAATTTAATAGTAGTACTTTATTGGATGCGGGGGGTGTGTGTGCATAATTACTTACCGTAAGTTTTTAAAGAGGCTTAATGTCACGCAGGCATCGTGAAGCAGCTCAAGATGCCTTAGAGACCCCTTTCCCACCAGAGCGTCCTGCAAGAAGAGGTCCAAGCTGCCACCCTGTCACTGGTGGACGAGCGGGGGGGGGGGGGGAATTTACAGCCCTCTCGGGTGAAGAGCGGGAGGAGCGGAGCCTCGGGAGGGCGCTAGGGCGATACACAGAGAGACACGCGTGGGGCAGGCAGCATCCTTCCCGTATCGCTTCATCCAAGGCGCCGCCGGGGAACTGTGTTGGGGGGGGGGGTTGGGAAGAGGGGTGTAAAGATGAGCCTTTTCCGCTGGCCCGTGTGGAATTAAGCAAGGAGAAGGGAAAATTAGCGCTCAGCCGGGGTGTTGCAGGGGGGATGGGGGGGCCGGTACCGGCGTCGGGGCAGCCTCCCGGGGGGACGAGACGGTGCGGGGAGGGCTCCCTTCCCCGCACCGTCTCGTCCCCCCGCGGGGGGCCGCCCCCGACCGCGGCCACCCTCCACCGGGAGGTGGCAGCTCTCCGCGGCGGGAGCCCAGCCTCCGCGGCCGCGCACCCCACCCGCTCCCGCCCCCGGGTCCCCGGGGGTGCCGGGAACACTCGTTCCCCGTCATTGGGGCAGGAGGCGGGGCCGGGGCCGTATAAGAAGGGACCGAGCGGGCGTTTCGCTCCCAGGTCCAGAGACGCCCTTGTCCCATCCCCGCCTCCCATCGCCGAGCGCGGCGTGACCCGAGGCCGGATCGGCCCCCTCGGGCAGGCGAGGCGACGGCGGGACGGCAGCAGGAGCACCCGCACCGGCAGCGGCAGCGGCGGCGGCGGCGGCCCCG
>JANHGO010000063.1:61112185-61127110 GCA_024606505.1 Aquila spilogaster
GGTTGGTAGTTCCTGGGGTTGTCCTTTTTACCCTTCTTAAAAATGGATGCAGTGTTGCCTTTTTTCCAGTCACCAGAGACTTCACCTGATTGCCACGACTTTTCAAATATTGTAGAGTGGCTTGGCGACCACATCAGCTAATTCACTCAGGACTCTGGGATGCATCTAATCAAGACCCATAGACTTGTGGATGTTCAGGTTCCTCAGGTGGTCATGAACCTGATATTCACTTACAGTGGGAAGGATGTTGCTTTCCCAATCCCCTCCTACCATACCAAACAATTGAAGGCTGTGTGGTGAGCAGTTATCAGAGGAGACCGAGGCAGAAATGTTGTTAAGTACCTCAGCCTTCTCCTTGTCTGTTGTTACCAGCCTGCCTGTGTCACTCAGTGGGGGAGTACACCCTCCTGGACTTTCCTTTTCTGGTTGAGGTACCTGTAGAAGCCTTTCTTGATCTTGGCATCCCTTACCAAGTTAAGTTCAAGCTGGGCCTTGGCTTTCCTGACCCCATTCCTACACAGACTAGCAGCTGCCTTATACTCTTCCCACAATACGTGTCCCTGTTTCCACTGCATGTGCATTTTCTTCTTGCTCTTCAGTTTGACCAGCAGGTCCTGGTTCAAGCATGCTGGTCTTCTGCCTTCCTTTCCTGACTTGCTACACCTGGGGATGGAGAGCTCTTGCACCCTGAAGAAAGCTTCCTTAAAGATCTGCCAGCTCTGCTGTACACCCTTACCCATGAGGACAGTTTCCCAGGGTGTTTTGTTGACTAAATCCCCAAAGAGCTGGAAGTAAGCTTTCCTGAAATTTAGCATCCTAATTTTACTCTTTGCTTGTCTCATATACCTCTGGTGCTTGAACTCAACCATAGCATGCTCACTACAGCCCAGGCAGCCTCCAATCCTGATGTCACCCATCAATTCATTTGTATTTGTGTTTTATATTAATATTTTACTAGCTGTTCTAAGCTTTTTGTAAGCAAACAAGGTATATTCATAACTGTGTTATGCATTATATCCTGTGGCAAACATCTCCAGGTAACAGAAGTGATGTCAGTTAGACATGGCTTTGCCCATTGGTCAGTGGTATGTGTGAGCAGTATTAGTTATACATATGTATTTCTTTGTCAATACAACTGTCATCCTGCATGTAGATAGTCTTATTAAAGGTACACATAAATACAATAACTGGCCATTGGCCTGCTTTTAACCCTTACGCTTTTCCCATCTGGAAGAACTCCACTGTTAGCATCAAAAGTCCTTGATTCAACTCGCTGCAGTTAAGAAATCACATCTCTGAATGGTGTATTGAGGGAATCTGTGAGTAATTGTATTTTGGGGGGCAGGAGGTAAGACCACAGGTCTTGTAGCTTAAGGTGTGTTTTGAAAATAAGAGGGAATGGGAGGTACCATCCCAGATCCCACTGAGAGTGGAAATGTTCTGGGTCAATGCAGCATTCTCTTGGACTAGGTAGGAGTTGGACTTGGTGATCCTTGTGGGTCCCTTCCAAACTCTGTGATTTGGTAAATGTAACAAGCAGCATTATTTATATGCTGACCCAGAATCCAGCTGCAGCTGGAGGAGGTAAGAAGGGATAAGCTTCTGGTTTTGACCTAGCAAAAAGGTTTGTGGTCTAATTCTGCAGAGCTCTGGTGTCACTGGAGTTGGGAAATGTCAGCATTTCTGTTGCTAGCAACTGATGTGGTCTCTGAAACGGGCAATGAAAAGGTTCAGACGGACTAGAAATTGATGGAGGAAAAGGACTGAAGCAGGAGAAAGGTGGAGGTGTGCCTGGATGGGCAAGTACTGTTGTGGTGTTCCTGGGGAGTTCCAAGCACTGTCCTAACAGGATCTGTGTCTCTGAATGAACCTCAGGCTTTTGGGAAGGATTTTGACAGTCATTTTGGAAAAGGCGGTTCAAAGCTGTTGGATATGAAGGCTGGCGATTTTAATGAGATCACAACGTCTCTTCTCACAAAAATGAACAAAACCCATAAAGACCCTGGAAACCTGAAAGAGTGTTCACCGTGGATGAGTGAATTCAAAGCTGAGTTCTTGAGGAATGAGCTGGAGGTCCCTGGTAAGTTCCCCTTCAGTGGCGATGATGGAAATGTGCCATACAAGAAAGCTGCTGCTTCTGAGCTCTGCTTCTTACGTTGGCTGTATGGCCCTTCGTTCTCACCTCACACAGAGGTAGTCTGAAATAACTGTTATTTAATATCTTAGATCTGTTCTTCAGCTGTTTGCCTGACTTTTTAAAACTATCAAAAATCACATCTCCAGGAATATCTGGGAGTTAAGCTTAATATATGCTTAATTCAAATTCAGCAAGGATGTGTCCTCTCAAACTATTAAGATCTGAAAGTCTAACTGCTTAAGAAGGGAATACTATTAGTAATTCAAAGATAAAAGTGTATATGAAAATGGGCTTTTATGTATTTTCATGTGTTTTCTTGAAATAGATAGTTTTGCCAATGTAAGAAAGTATTCAGAGTTTTCTATTCCTGAACACACTTCAAAAATACTACTGACGATATTTAAAATCAGACTGTGTCAATTTTTCCTTTCCCCATCCCCACCCAACCACAGGTCAGTATGATGGGAAGGGGAAACCCCTGCCAGAGTACCACGTGAAGATCGCTGGATTTGATGAGCGGGTAGGTTTGTGAGCTTGTGTCCAAGTCTTGGTGTTATGCACCTGTGGCCATATTCAGCCTGGAGAATTTGACAATAGAAAGGTTGTTGCTGCGTACACATCTCGGGGTGCGTAAATGCTGTTTTGCAGAACTTTCTTTGGTCTTTGAGTCGTAATTGAGCAACTTGATTGTGCCATCTGGGAACGCCAGATAGGTTTAATTTCAGTGGCGATTCTGTCAGACCAAGTCTTCTGTCACAAATACTTGTTTTTTCCTGTCTTCCAAGATAATGGTATTGGAATCCTTGAGGAAACCCAAGCGCATAACAATCCGAGGCAGCGATGAGCAGGAGTATCCTTTTCTTGTCAAAGGCGGAGAAGACCTGCGACAAGACCAACGCATTGAGCAGCTGTTTGATGTAATGAACATCGTCCTTTCCCGAGATGCTGCCTGTAGCCAAAGGAATATGCAGCTGAAAACTTATCAGGTCATCCCCATGACTACAAGGTAGGACTTTATCTTGAAGGGGCAGAAATTCTTATGTTAACGTCAGTTGTTGCAATGTTGGAAAGTATGGGTTTGTGTGTGCCATATTCTGGTTCAGAGCGTTTTGGGTCTTGGCTTGCTTTTTTATGTATTTTTTTCCTTTTGAAACTGCTTTGTCTGGAAACTTTACTTCAGAGTATATTTAAATTGGCAGCTTTCTTCTCTCTCTTAGCAGACACTAGAATGCGATGCTTCCAATTCTGTGTTGTTCCAACTCTAAGCTACTTGTTCACATCTCTGATTACTTTTGTTCCAGGCTGGGACTCATCAAGTGGCTGGAAAATACCTGTACTTTGAAAGAATTCCTGAGGAACAGCATGACTGAAGAGGAAGATACCAACTATAACAGGTGATGTTTGGCCTTGCTGTCACCTCCAATAGGGACCGCTGCTAATGGATTTGTTGTGATGCTGACCATCTTGTGGCAGCATTTCCTTTATTTAAAGGAAAGAAAGAAAAGTACCTATAAGCAAGGAGGCACTTTGTACTTCCTGACCCAAATTAGTAATTAGCAACTGTTTGTTTAATGAGTACCATTGTACCTGGAATATCCTCCACCCAGCTTGTTTAAACAAGAGGCTTATAATCGTGTGTGACGTCGTTATCATCACCATTTCCTTATCAGCAGATTGATTTTTTACAAGCAAAGGATTTTGATCTCCTGATTTGATCAGGCAGGAAATGGACGTCGGTCAGCAAGGGGGGAGAGAAGGCGGGGGAGCAGAGACAGAGCTGTTCAGAAGCTGTGTTCAGCAGTGAGTCCAGGATGGAGGAAATTGGCAGATACACAAAACACAGCTGAGAAAGAACATTGTCTCTGACTGTGTACAAAGGCTGGATTTGAATACATGAGCTTTATGTCTCTTGATTGCTTGTAATTAAGGGATGAATATTTGTAAAATGGATTAATTTTAGCACGTCAGCCTGGAAGTTTCTATACATCCAGTTTCTATCCTGGAATTTAGAAATGTGGTTTCATTTACTGATTTCTTTCCTTAGTGCGTGGTCTCTGTTTGGGCACGTCCAAGAGTTGTCATCAATTATTTTTACTAGTTCTCTTGCTTACAGAGCAGGTTGGAGGAAGTTCCAGTGTGCAGGTTGGGCTCCAAAGAGCCTTTGTTTCTATAGCTGATTTTTGACTGAGCATGTAGGAATTACTACAGTTCCCTCATCCCTGGTATCTAGTTTGCTTCTGTGAACAACAGCGTTAGTGTTGATCCCACTTCGATTACTGAAAGTGGAGGAGGACTTGTGTGGATGCTTCTCATAAGGGGAGGTTTTTAATACTAAATGTAGATTATCAGTATCTTTCTAAAAACGTTTAATGACTTATCATACAAACAGCCTTATTTTATTATTGTATATAGACTTGAAATACTTCCCCATATACACTCTTCAGCTGAATCAGTTAGGACACTTATACTGAGCTGTTGGTGAACAACAGCACTCCCAAAGGAGGACTGTGATGAAATTCTTACAGGCAGTATTTCAGTTGGGGTGAGGGTGAATACCTTCCTGAAGTTCTGAAGTCTTTTTTCTGAAGTGACAGGCTACTCAGTCTATAAATGATATATATTTCTTAAATGGAAAGGATCTGTATACCTCAGAACATGGCTAGAGGGTTTAGTGGGTGTGATGGTGGTGGGCTGATGGTTGAAGTAGATGGTCTTAGTGGTCTTTTCCAACCTTAATGTCTGTATGTTTTGTAAGAAGTAGAGCAGGTAGCTGTTCTCCTCATTTGCTGTTTCTGTGGAACAGACCAGCAGCTTAATGGCTAGCATAGTAGTGTACACAGATAAGATGGGAGGAAAAAAAAAAGCTATTTTGTAGGTAGTGTAACTAATGAAGTCTGGATTAATACTTAAGTCCTCCAAGATCCCATTCCTCCCTTCCTATACGTGCTGAAAAGATAACAGACTGCCTTCTGCACTCCTTGCCTGTTTGGATGGACAAAAAGCCGTGTCATGGGCCAGGCTGCATAATACCTCTCAGGTGAATAAGAGACCGTGGTAAAAACATGTTTCCTTCCCTGGAGAGGTTATTTTAGGTCTTTCTTCTCAAGGCAGCTTCTGATTTTCACAGTACCTGTTGGAAATTAGTGTCTCTGAGACATTAATGTCTAATCTTCCATCAACTATGACTGAAATGCATTCAAAAGCTGGGGGGAAGGAGACAGATGGATCAACACATATGCACTGACTGCATACACTTCATTTTCATAATTAGGCTAGAATTAATGTAGGCTGTAGCTCCCATGCCCTCCGTGCTTAAAAATCTCATGGGTTGTAGCAGTGCACGCTCAATCTGCAGATATTCAGGTACAGAATTGGTAGGATAATACAAAGAAATCAACCTTCTTTTTTGTCCGCAGCCGAAAGGGACCTCGCAGTGCCTATGCTGACTGGCTCTCCAAGATGAGTGGGAAGGCACAAGGCTTATCACGATACACTGCTATGTACAAGTAAGTTTGAAGAGAACTACACATTGAGTATACAGAGTATGCACACACACACGCTATTTTAGAAAGTCCGGGAAAAAGTAGTCTACTTCATAGTATTCTGGGTAGACCTATTTTTTGCTGATGTGCTAGACTGCTTTGTCTAACATGAGATGTTCTGCTGAAGGATTTTAGTACTGATAAAATGCCAGTAGAGTGCAGGAATGCTTCCACAAGTTTGCTCACCTTCTTAGGAATGTGTCTAGGAGCAGACGCTCTTCTTCAGCTGTCTTTTCTGAGTATCTTGTTCCTGGTGATGCACTCAGGTAGGCTGCCTGAGAGCCAGAGCACCTGCTAAAGTTGGGCAGAGAATGCCATTATGATTCACTGAGTGGTTAAGAATATGTGATGTGAGCATCCACTCAAAGGAACCTCTACACCTGCCCAGGTCTCATGCTGCATTGGGGAAGGAAAGTTCCCAGTGGAGCATTTTGATGAGCTCATACTCTCCTTAAACAGGTTATGCTTGAACAGAAGCTTCTTGCTTCTTCAGGGAAAGCTTTGACTTGTTTATCTGAGTGTGTCTAAATTAACGTTCTCATTCAAATCAGGAATGTGCTTTTGGAGTAAATTCCCAGTCACCTCTGCTTACCTCATGTACTCAGGGACAGCTCAGCGATGCAAGCCAGGTTATTGCTGCTTTCCAATGAAACTCAGCTGGAATTCACTCCAGCACCTTCATCTGCCCACACGCACTCTGCTCGTAGCAGTGGACCTGAGCTGGCCCAAAGCAGTCACCCTCTTTCCCCTGGATATGTGGCACAAATGCCCTCAGCGCTGGCTGTTTGGTGCCATTACCTCCCCTTCTGCTACACTATTTTCTGGTGTAAATGTGACCACTGCACTTTGCTGAGAGGTTCCACTTGGGCCTTAGCTACTCTGCATGGAAGAGGTTATCCAACCAGAAAGATTGTATTGCTTCATTAAATCTTAACCCGTCTACTTAATGTAGGGGAAACTAGACCAAGCTACATACTACTTCGTAGTAAGAAATTTCCATTTCTGAAATAACTGCTTGGAGAAAGAGACGGGAAGTTATTTTTAATATCAGAAAAAGAATTTTGGGCAAGCTCTGTGCGTGACTTGCTATACTGCTTACTGATGGAAATAAACACACAAACGTAGTCATGTACATACCCTGGCTGTTATTTCAGTGGCTGGCATTATTCTTCCATCAATTTGCAGAAACGCGAGCCGCACAGAAACAGTTACTGCCTTCAAGAGCAGGGAGAGCAGCGTTCCAGAGGACCTGCTGCGGTGAGTACACTGGTAATGGCTGCTTGCTGGGAAACAGGCTGATGTCTTATCTGCATACAACAAGTGACTTCTGTTCTGCCCAGGAGAGCCTTTGTGAAGATGAGCACATCTCCCGAAGCCTTCCTGGCTCTGCGCTCGCATTTTGCCAGCTCTCACGCGCTGATGTGCATCAGTCACTGGATACTCGGAATTGGAGACAGACACCTGTCCAACTTCATGATTAACAAGGAGACGGGTGGCATGGTGGGAATAGACTTCGGGCACGCATTTGGCTCAGCCACACAGGTATTTGTTGTGTAACTCATTTGTTACAGCTTTTGTGTATGCAACTACAAGTGTATTCTCTGTACTTAAATTTGAGGCTTCTCATTTGCCATCGTTGTGATGCAGAATAACCTTTATTTCTACCTAATAGAATGAAACCTGTTTCCAGGCACTCTCAGGGAAATGGAGCTATAGAGTTTCACGTGGAGGGGAGAGGGTGTGAAGAGAGAGACTGTCAGTCCACGCAGTGGTATGGTTGTACTGTGTGCTTTCAGCCACTGCCACTAGGTGCTCACAACCATTGCTGTGATGGCACGGTGTGGCCGTTCCACCGAGCTGCACGTTTTCACTTCAGTGACAAAGGAGCTTTCAAGGCTTGAAAAGAAGAAAAAAAAAGAAAGTCTAACGCTTCTGTCACAAGGTTTCTTAACTCTTGTTTTCTAATTCCTGTTTTCTTTGGGCTGTCCTTCCCATCGGTTAGTTTCTGCCCGTGCCAGAGCTGATGCCTTTCCGCCTGACACGCCAGTTTGTGAATCTGATGATGCCAGTGAAGGAGTGGGGCCTCATTTACAGCGTGATGGTGCATGCCCTGAGAGCGTATCGTGCAGATCCCGATCTCCTCATCAGCACAATGGATGTGTTTGTCAAAGAGCCTTCCTTGGACTGGAAGGTGAGGGGCTTTTTTCTTTCCATTTTCTTCATGTAAAAATTCTTAAACTGGAATAAGAACAGTACTGATCCAAAAGGAGGCATTTCCTGCCGCTCGGTCTCAGTGCTTCTTTTGTCTTTCTTTGTTATACTGAGTTCATAGAGAAACTGGACTTCAAACATCTAAAATGGCAGAATAATATAAGGACGATGATGAAGGACAAAGAGTTGTACATGTCCGTGCTGTCAGCAGCATATACTGTTCTTTGTCTGCACAATAACCCTAAAAATGTAACATGATCAAAAGATACTGACATTGCTTATGGCAGCAGCATAAATATTTTCAGCCTTTTGGATCAATTCATCTAATGAACATAAAACTTATACAGTGACACTGTATTTATCTAATAATTACAGTGAAAAGAATCTGAAACAGGTTGTATTTAAGTCCAATTGTAAATTAAAGTGCAAATCATAGGCAGTCCAGATACCATCTCGGTGTTTTGCCCTTTACTGCAGCTGCTGTGAGGAGTTGCTGCCGTGACTTGGTGTGATGTGGCAGCTTAAAGGTCTTTTTAAGTACGATAAATAGAGCAAAACTGTATTCTCTTTAGAACTTTGAACAAAGGCAGCTGAAAAAAGGAGGCACGTGGATCAAGGAGATAAACACTGCTGAAGTAAACTGGTACCCTTTGCAAAAAGTCAGCTACGTCAGAAGGAAGCTTACGGGTGCCAATCCTGCACGAATCACTTGGTAAGATGCTCTTCTGTTTCAAACTGCTCCACTAAGAGCTCTGGCACACTGAGTCAGACTTTGCTCCCTTCAGACAGAATGGCAGCTAGGAAAGAGGAGAGGCAGACAGGGCAGAATTTCACCCACCCTTCTGTCAGAGCCGTTTGGTTCCACGTTGAGCTCTGTTGACACGCTGCCAGCCGGAACGTCTCCCTGAGTGCTCTTGCTCCAGCTCAGGCTTCCTGAGCAGTTTTACCGTTCTGGCAGCACGCGTTCCCACCCTGTAAGCTTGCTCAATTGCTCACTTGTCAGACTGCTGTTCTTTGTGTTCATCTACACAGCTTTTAGGCTAGGGGTGACATTTAAATATCACTGTGCTTCTGCTGGGTAGTTGCTTGAAGCAGAACTTGAGCCAGCTGTACAGGAGGCATGGAAGCACGCTGCTCTCCAAAAACATCAAATATGAATGTGATGGCGTTCTCAGGTCATTTCTGTCAGTCTGGTCAGGTCTGGCTCAAACTAGAGTGTCTTTAAGGCTCAGTTAAAGTACAATTAATCCCTTCCATCCTCTTTTAAAAAGACATTCTGGGTTATTCCAAAAAAGAAAGAATGCAATGAAAGCAAGCTTGTATTAAAACCTTAAAATTTCTGAGAAGTGCAAGACTCAGGAGGAAGCTCCTGCTGTCAGGGCTGTACTGGAAAAGGCAGCAAAATACTCCTTGTAGGCACAGGTGAGCAGAACAGGTGGGGAGATAACTGTGTGGATTGGAACTGCTGCATTCTCCTTTCAGTTAAGAGATGTTTTACCAAACTGAAATATTCATGGTAATCATTCACCAGTGGAGGACATCCAAAATCACCGGTCTTTGACTGGCCAAGCTGCCTGCAACTGTTGAGCTCCTCATCTTGAAAAATAAAGTTGCATGAATGGTGCTGGTGTCCAAGATATAAACCCCTACCTGTTATTTTTTTGCTCATTCCATTTAAGAACTTATTCTTGTGTTCTCAATTTTAGTGATGAGCTGCGCCTGGGCTATGAGAAGTTGCCTTATTACAATGACTTTGCAGCTGTGGCTCGTGGCAGCACTGACCATAATGTCAGAGCCAAAGAGCCAGAGGATGGACTGTCTGAGGAGGCCCAGGTGCGGTGCCTGATAGACCAAGCGACGGACCCCAACGTCCTCGGCAGGGTGTGGGAAGGATGGGAGCCTTGGATGTGAGGCTGCTCTTGAAAGTCCAGTCTGACGAGGGGAGGGAACCCTCATACACAGCTGCAGCCAGTCCTAATTTTAAGGCCAAGGAGCGAAAAGCCACTTTTGTCATCGTCGGTTAACTTGACTAATACAGGAAATGTTTTTGTATGAAAGCTGTACTCAAACAGCGATTTGTTTACACGGTTCTGTAACCAAACAGCTGTATTGTCCTCATGTTAAAATCAGCGTGGGGAAGAACTGGTGCGGCTGCAGAGCTTTAGGGGCAATCTGGAAGGTGCTCCAGTCATCCAGACCAGAGCACGAATTCACACCCTTTGGACTTGCAGCCATCCTTTCAGTAAAAGTGTGTGCTTTGGGTCCTTTTTGTTTTTCTTGCCAAAGATCTTGATGGAAACCATTCTGCAGACACCTTATTTGTAATTAAAATGAGAAAGTTTTTGTGTCAGTAGAAACTGTAAAGCACGCAGGAAAGCTAAACAGAAAATACCTTTTAGCACGAGAGAACACCTGGAGTGTCTGGATGGCTGTTTCATTTCTGGATGATGAGAAAGCAGTGATGAGATGGTACCGGTTTGTTACAGCAGATTGGTTTTAACATTTAGACATTTTGGTCTGTGACCTCTGTACTTCAGAGGCCTGCAGTCCTCATTTTTTAGTAATTCCAAGTTACTTTGGAAAGCTGAAGCCAAAAGCAGGCAGACAGCACAGCAGAGTACTGCAGGCTCCTTGCCATACCTGCAGCATGGCAAAGTAATAGCTGTTGCACTTTGGTATTTGCACGTGACAAAGCTGAGAAGCTGTGCGAGGTCTGGCTCTTCTTGCTGGCAGCTCTCGGGTAACCTTGGTGGCAGATACAGCACAGGCAACAAGGGGGCAAGGTAGCTCTCTTAAAACACTGCGGTTATTTGCTACCCAGAGTTCAATGCAGAAGATAACTTCCATTGATGTTTTTAATAATTATCGTATAAGGTGTAATAAAAGTGAGTCTTTGCCCTTTCACTACTCAGAAGCGTTCTTCCTGCCTCTGCGGCCCAGGGCACAGCAGGAGCGGGGCCTGGCCTGGCTAAGGGAGGCGGAAAGGGGGAGGCTGCAGGCAGAGCGCTGGTGGGTGGGGAGGGTGCAGTAATTGCTGTTTGTTACCTTCAAAAAAGACCTCATTTATTTAAGAATGACAAATGAACCTTCAGGTGCAGTGCTCGCTTGTGGGGCACTTAGCTGAGAACATCACCGTGTCCCCGCTGCTGCAGGTGGTGGTTAGGGGACAGGTTTTTTCCACAAGTGTGCGCTGCAGTCTGTTTTTATACACACGTGTGCGTGTTCTCCTCGCTGGCAGCAATAAAGCAGGTGGCACTGTGATTGACGCTCAGGTCTCAAGTTGTCAGTCTACAAATATAAGAAAGTTAAAGCGCAATAAAAAGCGACATGAAAAGGTGAGGGGATATTGAGCGGTGAAGTGGCTGCTCTTAGGAGGTGTTAAATGGTACTTTTGGCACATACCTCTGATACACACTAAGGTACTTTGACCTGTACCGGGGAGGACAAAGTTTAGGTTTACAGTTTAACAAGGCTCTTCTCGTGATGACTTTTGATACCTGCAGCAGCGCTGGACGTCTCTGCTCACCGGGTCTCCTCCTGGGCTGGACCTAAGCAGCAATGTGGTGCAAGCAGCCCTGACACCACGGGCCTTGACAATCTCTGGGAGATGCTGATAGCACTTAAAAAACGGCTCAAAGTAGTGATAAAGTTGGTTCTGGCCCTAAGCTAAGTGCTGTAATTTGAAGCTGGAGCTACCTCAATCTTATTAGCAAGGTGTTTGTCAGCCTCACCAAGCAGTCGTGGAACAAAGTCTGCATAAAACCGCTGCCTTCTCACAAGCACGCACTTCCCATGCAAAGCGAGTGCAATTACCCTAATGAGCAGTAAATAAGCAGGCTTTCTCTGCAGCTATGAAACTAACCTCCAACATATGTAAATTGCAGCTGCCATCCACAGTCCTCATTTGAGCGCTCTAAATGAAGTACAGAAGTTAAAGGGAAGAGTGAAGCCAACCCGTGAAGGAGCAAGGAAGGCACTGACGTGAGGCAAACCTCATGCTGCTGGTCTCCGTGCTTGTGGGGTGGTTTTGTTCTGGTTCCAGAAAAGAATGGAATGATGCATGGCTCAAAGGCAGAGAGTGCTGCAGGTCTCATGATGCACAGCACAACCTAGCAGCTGTCCACAAGTGCGGCAGGGCACTTCCTTCCTCCATTAAACAGCCAGATGTGGGCTGTAGCTGGAAGTGCATTAGTTGTGTCTGAAAAGCTGTGCAGCCTATTAGCTGTACAGTAGGCTTCTGTTAGTGTATGGGGTAGCGCTCCCTTTAAGCTCTTGCCATCTCTGTCCATCTTATAATTTCCCTCTAATTAGATGTCACCTGACTGCTCAATGCAGAGGAAAACCAGCTCCAGCCTCCAGTTTCCTTTCTTAGATGATAAAGAAATTCAGGCATGCTGCGTGTCACGCTCAGGTATTTCCTATTCCAATCCATCCCATCACCCCGCTCTACAGCTACCTTTCGCAGTCCATGAACCAGAATTCCCCGGAAGGCCACTCTGCCACTGGTCCGGGCGATGCCTTCCAGCCCCTCTGGTGCAGTGCTGTACCTCTGCCTGGGCAGGAGAGCTCCAGGAGGATGGGGAGGATTGAAGCAAGGCCAAAGCCTTGCCCCTGTTCCTTGCCTTCCCTGTGGGCTGCCCCCATATCTTAGCTCTGTGGTTTCACTCCTGTTCCTCAGGTTCCTGAGACTCACAGCTGGCACTGCGGAGTGAAGCGGTGTCTTCTCTCCAGGACTTTCCCAGAGTTTCCCTGTTGTTTCTTTTTGTCCTCTATGCTCAAGCAGGACCGGCTTTTATAGAAATTCAGGTGCTTACAACATTTTTTAATGCTCTGTAAAACTTACCAAAGGCAAAGAGAAGCATAGGCTTGTGCCTCAGGCACACAGCAGTCCAGGTGATCCAAGTTCTTGTCTCTGCTTCTCTGCCCATGGAAGCTGAACATGAGTCAGCACCATGGCCCTGCAGCAAGGCAGCTGGCTGCGTGATGACAGCATGGCTAGCAGGCCCAGGGGTGAGCTGAGGCCGCAGCTGGAGTGTGGAGCTCAGGTCTGGGTCCTCAGCACAGGAGAGACCTGGGCTGCGGGCTGGACACAACACAGGGCCACATGTGAGGAGAGACTGAAAGAACAGGGCCTGTTTAGCTGGAGGAATCTCCACCGATCTCACCAATGTCAATAAACACCTGCAGGGAGGGAGCAATGAAACCTGGCTCTGTACAGTCGTGCTCAGTGCTGGGAGAAGAGGCAGTGGGCACAAACTGGAGCACAGGAGGTTCCCTCAGAGCACCAGGAGCACTTGTGTGCTGTGCAGGTGACAGAGCACTGGCACAGGCTGCCCAGAGGCTGCGCGTGGGGTCTGCTCCTCAAAGACCTTCAGCAGCCGCCTGGACATGGGCCTGGGCCCCTGCTCTGGTGTCCCTGCTGCAGCGGGGGCTGGGCCCAATGGACCCAGAGGGCCCCGCCAGCCTCAGCCATTCTGGGGTGCACTGTTCATGCAACAAAACCACTGAAGGTTGTGGGGCACAAGTGTTACGGGGAGCAGCTGAGGGAACTGGGGTTGTTCAGTCTGGGGAGGAGGCTCAGGAGAGACCCCGTTGCTCTCTAGTCGCCTACAAGGAAGGTGCGGTGAGGTGGGGCTCAGCCTCCTCTCCCAGGTAACTAACAACAGGACCAGAGGCCTTAAACTGTGCCACAGGATGTTCAGGTTGGATATCAGAGCAAAAATACTCTTCTCAGAAAGAGCGGTGAGGCAGTGGCACAGGCTGCACAGGGAGCTGGTGCAGTCACCATCCCTGGAGGCATTCAAGAACCACGGCGATGTGGCACTGAGGGACGTGGTTAGTGGGCACGGTGTGGACGGGCTGGCAGCCGGACTAGATGGTCTTAGAGGTCTTTTCCAACTTTAATGACTCTACAATTCTACGCAAACAGCTTCTGGGACTTCAGAAAGATGTGGCTCTATTCCTGCCTTGAATCCAACACTTTTAGGTAAGCGGCACCGCTTTTACTTACTGACTTACCCAGCTGCCCCTGAGCTTCACACCACGAGGAGGGAGCACCGGGAACCACCGCCTGAGCGGGGCTGCAGCAGTCACGCCGGGCCGAGGGCAGCCGGGGCAGAGTCTTTACGCAGAACGCGAGGGCGACGGCTCACGCCCCGTTCCCCCGCAGCGCGGTGCCCGTACCGCGGCGCTCTGCGTCCGAGCGCTCCCCGCGCGCCTCGGGAGGGCGCTGGGGTGCTGGCAGCGGGACCGAGCGGAGCCGCCGCGGCCCCGGTGGGACGGGGCGACGCGGAGAGGGAGGGGGCGACGCGGAGAGGGAGCGGGCGGCGGGGACCCGGCGTCTCCCCCTCCCTCCGCCCCCTCGGGGCCGCCAGGTGGCATCGCTCGGCGGCGCCCGAGGGAAGCGGCGTGCAGGTGCCAAGGGAGGAGCCGCGGGGACGGGGGCCGGCGGCGCCTCACCCCTTGCCAGCCCTCCGAGCACACGCACACCCGAGGGGCAGGGACGAGCCCGGCCTCCTCCTCCTCCTCCTCCTCCTCCTTCGCGGTCTCGCACCCCACCCGCTCCCGCCCCCGGGTCCCCGGGGGTGCCGGGAACACCCCGCGTCCGTCACTGGGACGGGAGGCGGGGCCGCCGCCGTATAAGAAAGCACCGAGCGGCCGCTTGCACGACCAGGTCTCGAGACGCGCCCGCGGGAGCAGCGCCCGCCGCAACGCAGCACAACACAGCGCAGCACAACACAGCGCAGCGCAGCAGCCCGGAGCCGTTCCGCAGCCCGGAGCCGCAGGCAGCAGCCCGGCCCCGCTCCCCTCCGTTCCGCCCGCCCGTCGGACGCTGTGGAGCTGCGAGCGGCGCGCAGCAGCGGGTGGTGCCCGCGGCCCCGAGCCCCCATGAGCGCCGCCGCCCTCTACAGCCTGGACTCGCCGGCATGCTATAGGAGCTGGTGCCCCGAGCCCGCCAACTTCTACGACGCCAAGGTGGGCAGCGGCGGGCCGGGCCCCGTCTGCAAGCCGGGCGGCCGCGCCATGAGCGCCGAG
>JANHGO010000063.1:61140050-61166343 GCA_024606505.1 Aquila spilogaster
TGGCATTACAAGAGTCTTATTGTTAAGGAGAAAAAAAGTTAGCTCTCAATATGCAGCATAACAGGACTGCCCGCCGGAAGGAACGAAAGGAACCGAAGCCACGCGTCTTTTTGTTCGCTCCATTAAGTTATTTTTGTAACGGTAGTTCCTGTCTTTTCTACGTGTTACTCGAACCGATGCAGCTATGGTACATCTGTTAACGACCCGAACACCCGTGTACGCTAGGCGGTAGGACGGCGAGGACAGAGCATGACCTTTTATATCGATTTTTACAGCATTTCTTAAGAATAAAACCGAACAAGTATTTTAAAGCCGCTCCGCTCTCGTCTGTGCCGTACGTCTGCGGGCGGAGCTGCGTGCGGGCGCGGGGGTACGGCTCCGGGACGGGAGCCGCGCTGGGGGCAGAGCCACCTCCGTCCCGGGGCAGGTGGGGAAAACGAGGGCGGGGCCGCGGGGCGTGCGAGAAGTAGCGCGGTGCCCCCGTGCGCGGGTGCCGCTCCCGCGGGACTTTTGCCCTCCGCTTTCACAGTCGATTTAAAAAACCCACCCTCGGCCCGAGCTCTTGCACCGACCCCCGTATCGGTTCCCTAACGTACGGACTCGGCGTGCGGGACACCTCAACACGAGCGTTGGTCAAGTCTTAGCGTCGTTTATTGCCGGGCGGTAGCGACGCCGCCGCTCGCAACCAGCCGCTTCCGCGGGACCCGAAGGCGGAGCTGCCCCGCGGCCGCTCCGCTGCACGGCGTTCGTTGCAGAAGCAGCAGGAACGCGTTTGCCGCTGACATAATAAATACAGCGTTATACAAAACCGCTCGGAACTCCAGAACCACAACAGCAAACCGCGCTCTTCAGCTCAGAACAAGAGCTCGGGCGGCCGAGCAGAGCTCTGAGCTCACGTCCCGGCGCGCCCCGTCCAACCCCCGGCTTTGACAGCCACCCTCCCCTCTCCCCCGCGCTACCGCGCTCCCTCGCAGCCGCTCGCCCCGCCGGGTCCCGCGGGCAGCAGCGCCACCTCGTCCAGCCGCGCGTAGCCGGGCCGCCCGCCGGCGCCGAGCAGGAGGCACGGCAGCGGGCCCAGCTCCTTCCCCAGCACGCTGCTCGCCTCGTAGCTCTGCGGGGAGAGAAGTGCGGAGAGTGAGACCGACACCGGCCCGGCCGCGCGGCTCTCAGGCACGGGGTGGAAGGAACGAGCACGTCGGGTTTCTCATAATTCATTACATCTCGTTGTCGTGCGAAGTGCTGCCCCCTGAATCGTATCAAATAATGGGGGAGGGGGCGGGAAGTAAGTTTGACCTCTTTTGCAGAAGCATAAACCCACCGGTGCTTCCTTTACGCGGCCTTCCTGCACCGGTGGGACCTGACACACTGCCTGTCGATGACCTCAGCCTCAGACCGGCCCCACCACATCCAGCACCCACTCGAAGTATCACTCGGGCCGGACTGATGAGCCCCGCTGCCCAGAGAAGGCACTATAAAACATCACCCCCACGTACCTCAGCAGCGCTGGCAACAAAAAAAATGGTTAAAAAAAACCTGCCAGCAGCCACTGGAAGTGGTGCTTCTTGTGGCTGACCTACAGAGAAGCGCTGCTTTTTAAAATGCAGCCCGTTCTGAGGTGGAAATGCTAATGGGAAAAAAAAGGAAAAATGCATCCCTGCATTTCAGATTGACAGGAAAATAAAACACAAAAACAAAACACTGTTTCTAAGGACCAGCATTGTAACAGCTGAAACATGAAGAAGAGGTTGTTTGAATCTAATAACTAGAAAAAGACCTATGTTCTGTCAGCCCCTAACAAAACCAGACACAGCCTGCAAAGCTTTGAGGGACTCACTGCTATTAAAGGAGCTAAAGTAGTTTGGAAATCTCTCATCTCTTTGCTTAAGTGAAATGTACACCCTGTGGTATAAGAAAATTAATTTACAATTTCAGAGAATCCTTATACTTTAAGGATTATCCATAAATCACATTAAAACCACAGGGCACATAATTGCAAATTACCAGAACGCCATAGAACGTGGGGAAAGCAAAGTGAACCCCATAGGTACTACCTAAGTAAGTGCAGACACTTACCGAGGATGATTAACCAAACAGACAAGGTGACCCTTGCCCCCTTCCACGTGCAATGGGAAGAGGGGTCACCAGCTCCTATTAGGACTTAATCACTTTCTGAAGGTGCTGCTCCTTCTCTACTGATCAGATGGCAGCCAATGGCAGCCACGCACCTGCCCTCAGTGCCTCACTTACCTGCGATAAATCTGGGTCACTGTGCCAAATGTCAGGGTTCTTCTGATAGTCGAGAATAAGGAATAACTACTTCACGGTTACATAAACTGTACTTTAGCCCGTGCATCCTGGTGGCTTATGTGTATTTCACTTACATAGACTCTGATTACAAAGTATTGTTTTGCATGCATTTTGCAATTTGTTCTAGCATTACTGCCCCTTGGTAATTTCATGTTTGTGCTATTAGAAAGTGGTTGTGTTTTAGAGGGTTCAGAAGCCCGGAAAGGTAGGATGCTTGGACTGTAGCTTCGCTGTCTTTGGACTCTCAGCCAGAAAATGTGGTTAAGCCTGGCACTGCCCACTGTGGCTCAGAACATCTGGACACTGCTATTTGCAAGTAGCTGTGCATCCACATCTGAGCTAAAGCTGTCTACACATCCTGCCTGCAGCACTCCTGAGATGCAATAGCGAGGCATCAGCTGGTGGAAGACACAAATGCCAAAGGGTAGGTTTGTGCTAGGAGCGCACTAACACACTTCAAACCACTCTTCTCTCTTGACTCACAGCATCCCCAGGACTCTGCCACTCTATGTAGTTTACCTCCTGTTGACAAGCTCTATACCTACCCCATCCTCATTGGCAGCAGACATCAGGAGAGAAGAAATTGTTCTTTGTAGCAGCTGTAAAGAGGAAATGAACATGTTTTCATCATGACAAAAACCTCACGTATTGGAAAACATTCTGTTTACAGATTTAAACAGTCACATCAAACAAAAATTAATGATTTCATTATAGCATAGTTTCATTTCTCTGGCCAAAAAAGCAGGGGAGAGGTGACACAAAAGATGTTTAGAATAGGAGCCTGAAAATGCAAGTTCCTTGTAGGCTGTGGAGACCTTCCCAAGAGCCCAACCCAAGAAAGCCCTGCAGCTGGACCTGATGCATTCAATGTTTTGGAAACCTCAGGCTGAGCTCAGTGACTGTGCTATTTGATCAAGACCTGGGAACTGGATTCTCAGTGCAATGACACACAAGTCTAGCATTAGATTAAATTATGGGATACTCCTACATATATATTTTTTCTTCTAACAGAGCTTTTATAAAATTGTCATTTACAGTACTCATGTATCTACATAGCTAGCCTCATTACTCTCGATACACGGATGCTCATTGTTTGCCATACCTTTACTTTTACTGTGCTTTGAGATTGGGATGGACAGCTCAAGAAGACTTCCAGCTGCATTTTCAAAACTGGTGAAATGACAACTTCAGAGCACTGGTTGCAATATAGCAGTCCACTGAAGCGTGCAAATAATGATGGAAAAACACAAAGAATGGAAAAGTTATCGATCATTAAATCAAAACACAAACAAAAACCAGCTTGCTTATTCCCTAACCACTTTGCTGGTAGGCTTCTAGTAGAAGAGCCCTGTTAAAAGCTTCAGCTGATAACAGCAAGTAGAGCTCTTCTGTTGGTGGACCTAAGTAACATTAATGGAGGACCTAAACTCTTCTAGCAAAAGTATCTTCTTTTTTCGGTTCATACAACATGTGGGGAGGTTGTGACTTATTCTCAACTCACTTACTTAATAAAATATTAATCACCCAACCTTCTAAAAGTTATGGCCAAAAAAAAGAAAAGTATAGACTTGGCCTAAAAGACTTGTTGATTTAGGCCCTCACTGAGCAGACACTCGACATTTGCAGCACACACTTAAGCCACATGCATAAAATTAAGCACAGCCATGAGTACTTGTTGGAATATGGTCTTAAATAAGCGTTGATGCTACACTGTTCTCCAAACAAAGCAGAAGTGTCCTTGAGAATACAGAAGAAAAGATTCATGAAGTACACCACTTTGTGTACATAGATACCTCCTTGATTTTTGCATGACAGTATAACGTAGGACAACTTTTGCTTTATTTTCATCTTTTCCCCCCAGAGGTTTTATAAGCAAAAGTTTAGCTTGGAAAATGTGGTAGTTACAAATTCAAACCATTTCATATCTACTTGTATCTTTCTCAATAAATTAATCTAACCTTGCTGGTTTTATCAGTTCATCAGCAATAAAAATACTACATCTTAGTTCTAGGAAGGAACAAAGTGCAGCTTGTGCCTGCAGGAATTATTGCATCACCTATTGCTGTTATGGCTACATCTGCAGAACACCTGGAATCCTACGGAGCACCTTGACTCTCACCTGTCCTGGGGATACAGTTCCAACTTTCCATTGCCACATCTGTCACACGTAGGCCAGGAGAAAGCAGTGCTCTCATTAACTCCAACAACAGTACCTGCAGAAAATGGCATTTTTATAAGATGATAAATGTAAGCTAGCAAACACAGACACTCCTGGCTTCACAGCAGGTTTGACTCTGTCTTTCTCTCATCTTGAGACCGTTCCTTTCATGGGCTCAGAGCAAGTATGAGCTTTTCCAGCAATCTCAGTCCCTTTCTCCTTCATCTCTTCAAAAAAGAATGACATTCTAAAAATATCAAATGTGTGTATTTGAAAATTAACCCTTTAAACAGGTTCATTTTTTTGTTTGTTTGAGGGCTTTATTGCTTTTCTGTGGTTTGTTTTGTTTGCTTGCTTGCTTGCTTGCTTGTTTCTTGTTGTCTTCTGCTTCTCTGATGTTTCCTTGGCAAGAAATAGAAAAACTTCAGGTCAACACCTTGATATTGGTATTTAGGACACACAAAGCAATTACAAGATTCAATCCTTTTCAAAAACAATGATGCAGGTTAAATTGCATTAACAATGGAGTTATTCTTCACCTACACTGATTTAAGAGAGATCAGATCTCACCCAGAGATGTAAGTGTGTGCTTAAGAAGGGAATGCCGAAGATACTTTGGACTAATACAAAGGGCCTTGCGAGTTTTGGCAAGAAAAACATTCTGAGTTTTATGAGAAGCAGTAAAGAGTTTATTATGCTTTATGGTAATGATATGCTGAAATAATTAGCATTGTTTATGGAGAAAATCCTTATAAGCATTTTGAACCAAACGTGGTGGATCAGCTGAAAGAACAAAATTATAGTAAAACAAGCACTCAGTCTGGTACAAAAGATGCACAGACTAAAAGTTCTAGCTCTTTTTGAAAAAGAATCGCGCAGTTGTATAATACATTCAATGAAATAAACCCCTGGAGACCACGGAACATTTGCACTGTCTGTAAAACAGGTTGTTAATCTCTTGCATTCCTGACTCCTGAGACAAGGGCTGTCAGAAAGGATGAAATGACACACAAACAGCAAACCCATA
Source organism: Aquila spilogaster (assembly GCA_024606505.1). Lineage (NCBI taxonomy): Eukaryota > Metazoa > Chordata > Aves > Accipitriformes > Accipitridae > Aquila > Aquila spilogaster. Next base: position 61,145,543 of record JANHGO010000063.1, read on the forward strand.
TTTCCCTTTGGGAAGTCAAAGGACAGCAAGCCTGAAGATCAGGAAAGCAACTGCATAAATATTTATGACCCGATTTCTATATACATAACAATATTTTAAATCCCCTCTTCTGACAGCTCTGTTACTCGCTATGCCTTTTAACTTAGGAGATCGTCTTTTTACATGGCAGATAGCGATATGACAAGGTGGAATGGTTTTAAGCTAAAAGAGGGGAGATTTAGATTAGATGTCAGGGGGAAAGTTTTTACTCAGAGGGTGGTGAGGCGCTGGCACAGGCTGCCCAGAGAGCTGTGGGTGCCCCATCTCTGCACGTGTTCAAGGCCAGGTTGGATGGGCCCTGGGAAGCCTGGCCTGGTGGGCAGCAGCCCTGCCAGCAGCAGGGGGTTGGGGCTGGGTGGGTTTTAAGGTCTCTTTCAACCCAAGCCATTCTATGAAGTTTTCCGCCAGTTGTGTGCCATACTGCAACTACAGGATGTGAGTGTACAAGTAACACAAATCCATTTGAGGAAGATGTATCAGCAGCTTTCTGACATTATGCCTACTGGAGAAGTTTATTCTGATGAAAACACAGAGTTCCCTCATGAGATCACCAGAGATCACTGAAGTCAGAAGAAACACAACTCCAAACAGCAGCAGATCTAATAATCCAGCAACAGTCTTCTGCATCCTGCATGCAAAGTGATTTTTCAAATTTAAGCTGCTGACCTACTGAACATCTTTGTAAATCTTTTAAGTTTTGCTTGTTTTTTTTTGCAAACCTTTTAGATATTCTCCTGAGATTCTTCTTTTCAATAGAAACACACACAGCAAAAATTAGATTTTTACTTGCACACTACTTCTCTGGGTTGTGGCGGACATCATCAAGAAGAAACTGACAATAGCTCAATTAGGACAACACCTGGAAAAACAGGTCACGAGTGAGGGATGCAAAGAAGGGCTGAGGACTCAAAGTAACACTGGTTGAAATGCTCAAAAAAAAGTGCGTACACAATCAGTTGTCTGCTAGTCGGTTATCCTGATCAATAGATAGGAAAGAAAAAAGTGCAGTCCAAAAGGAAGACCTCAGTAAGACGATTAACTCCATTTTGTTCAGACTGCAAACAGGGAAACTGAATAAACGAAACCTGAGGAAGGGCTTAAAGACAAAAATATCCAATGTATGAATTCAATCACTGGATGTGAATCATACGCTAGGCAAACACCATTAATCACGTAATAGTCCCACGCAGCATACGTGGTATGATCTAACTAGAATTTGCTCGTAAGCATGGTTAAGAGTAAGAACAGTTCTCTGCAGTGTGGACTGCCAACATTAAAGTCATCCTGACTGCTACTATATGGCAAAAAGAGGCTACAAATCACTTTGGCATGAATAGTGAAGAGAAAATAAATCTCTTATCCCTCAGCTCACAGGTGAGAACCACAGATTGATCCTTGAAAGAAGAATAAACTGCATAGTAGAAAGCAATCACAGGTTCTTACCAGGTCCCAGAGCTGGTATGATCGGGCCTCCTTGAAATTTCTGAGAAACTCACTGGCTCTGCTCGTCACCCATTTTTTGATGGGGGAGAAAGGATTTGACCGAGTATAACCGAAAGACTTCATTTAGCAGAACACTGATACAAATAAATGAGGACAATTTGCAGCAAGGGCTATTCCACTGATTAAAAGGAAGTTTTTCTAGTGAAGGTTGGGAAACTACACTGCCAGCTCCCTAAAGGCAGGACATGCAGCAAGTAGGGCAAAAGAGCAGGAAGGAGCAACGCTTCAAGAAGGGGTAAAGAAAGCCTTGCAGCTCCTTTGAGCATTAGATGAGAGGACGTCTACATACCGCATACACAGGAGACCAACAGTACGGGAAGTAAAAGGAGGGCACAAAGAAAAACAATGAACACAGTAATCCTGTGGCTCATTGAAAGTCAGATTAACAATTTGGTAAGTTTTTTCTAGATGAGACGGGGTGGCGAGTGAATTCTGGAGAAGACTATTTTTCTCCATCAAATTCGTGTTCCCACCAACAAAATAGGGTTAATGCTATTATTTTCACTTATTTTCATTAGAAAGCTGCAAGCACTAGCTAACCACACCCCAGAGCAATGGATATACGTTTTAAATGCTATTAAATAATTTTAGTTACACAAAAGGTGAAGGTTATAATCTATATACAGCACTAGCATAGGGTTAGAGATGACGTTTTATATTCTACATTGGTACAAAGGTGTGGGAACATAGTGATAACAGCTACCCTAGGCAAATTTCATATCAAGCCATCTCTAATAAAGAATAGGCAAAGTGTCACACCTCTAATGTACGTAAAGTAAGTGTTTGTTTACACGCAGATCACAAAGATGTCTTTGCTTTGCTTTACTGAAAAAAAGAAAAGGACAGACACTTTTGCTTTATATACACTGTGAATGGGATGAAAGAAGACGGGCACTTCAGGTAACCTAGTTATTAGTGTAACCTAGTTACAGTAAGTAAGAGCAGAGAAGTAATAACTCTTAGCATAACTACTGCAGAAGTTAAAAACAAGCAAACAAAATCAAAACAAAATAAGAAGCATTTCCTACCCAGTGACAGAAATATCTTTCAAGTAACTCACAGTATCAATGAAAGATGTATATAATGACCAAGGCTTAGAGTGCCTGTAGCTGTGCTTGTTCTTCATTATGTAGAGTTCAATGTTTGCAAGATGGCTCATATATCAATCACAGAGGCATTGCTAAGAGGAAGTAATGTTTAGTAACAGCTTTGAGTGGTTTAAAACTGACTTTCTGGTGTATTGCTGTATAGTTGAGAGGATTCATCTGTGATTACTATTTGCTATTATTTTAAACATCATTTCAAACATTCAAGTGAATACTTGAAAGTGTAAATGTAAAACAGTGTCAAGAATTTTGTACAAGGGTTACTAGAATTGTAAGAGTTAAATTAAAAAGGGAAAATAGTCTTTAAAAGCCAAAAGTTACTTGGCTTTTAAGGACTTTTCCCTATAGGCACTCTGCAAATGGGGTGTTTAAGAATTCTGAGTGGACAGCGTTAGAAAATACCGTGTATGAAATGTTTCTACACAATTAGGAAATATTAGAAAATACACTGAAAGAAATGTTTCAGCATGGTCAGTGGTAGGATTAAAGTATCAGACAAAGCAATGATCCGAAGTGGCTGGTGAGCAAATTGCAGCTAAGTTAAGCTAGGTGACTATGGTGAAATATTAAATTGCCCCATTGCAGCAAAGCTCCAGGAAAATTAGACAGTAACCCCTACCATTCAGAATCTGGCTGACATATCTTCTCAGTCTGCCTGAAAAATATTGGTATCTCTTATTGTTGCCAGTATCAACAAAGCTGATGTGAACAGAAGGCTTCTGAAAGAAGATGGTGATGGAAGGAATATGGCCAAACAGACTGCGTATCAAACGTTTATTCTGGGGCATCAGTGAGTGGGAGCAGCGGGCAGGCAGAATTTGGCCAGCGAAAGACAAACAAAGCCCACAGAGAAGCATAAAAACTTAAATATCCTAATGATCTACAGCAATACGGTGTTTTTTTATCCTTGCACCCTGTTTGTGCAAGAAATCAATAAGAGGACCTGAAAGATTAAAGTGAACACAAATAATTAACCACATTCATTTCAGAAAAGGCCAATACGAACCTCTCACAGCACAAATGGAATTGGCCTGTGTGGTAGAATCCAGCTCATCGAGTTTGACAGGGCCAGGCAGCTCACTGAGGTCAGCATCGGCAGCCGAGCACAAAAGAGGCTTTTGTAATAAGAGAACAGTACGTTCAACACAAATAATCCTACCTGCCAACAAAGACATTTCAACTCAGTACAGTATCAAGGAAAAAGGTGACCATGATAATTGTCATGGCCAATGAAGACATTTATCACTGCCAGCTACTAAACAGATGGATAGACTCCATCAGGTTTTCTCAATGACAAAATATTTTCCTTTCAGTGATACACATAGTATGCTCTTGTTACATTTCGTGACTCTCGGGGAAAACGATTTTCTAAAAACTCTAACATGTTAAAAAAGCAAATCAGATTCCATCCAGACTGCATTGTACCATGCTGGAAACACAAAGTTCTTGTCTCTTCCCTAGTAAAAATCTCAGTTACCCTCAAGGTTGTTTTATTGTTATTTATTTATTTTAAGATTACAAAGTGTAGGTGCATGCAATACTTTATTCTCCAAATAAATGAAACCAGTGCGACCTCAATTAGCAAGGGAAAACAGACTGATTAGTGGATGCGGTGACAGGACCCACTGCCACTTACACAGTTGCATTTTGGAAGTGCACAAAGGCATGAGATGTGAACTACACAGGCATACACCACACGGAAGGATGGGTGAGCCTCATTCGTATGAATGACTAAAAATGAATGTAGAGTGAACCACCATCTCACTGCACCTGTATGGTACTGAGGGCTCACAGCTGAAATGGTAAAGGAAAGCTTGGAACGGCTCTTGATCTAGGACACTCAAGTCTCTAGATTCATTGCCTTCCTCCTTTTAGATGTTGTAAGTTCAAAAACACAAGATTCTGCAAGAATATCAAAACAAACAAAAGCAAGTTTCTTACTATTTCTGAACCTTCTGTCAGTTAGCAAATTTGTTTGACACTCATCTTTAGATTCAACAGTTGTCAAGGAAGACTGACAGAAATATTGGTGAACAAGCAGTAAGATCACTTGATTTCTTACTTACTTGGAAGATAAAGAAAAAAAAACCCTAACAACAACAGAAGAGAAACCTTACAGAAATCCTCTAATTACAACTCCTTTCAAACTTCTCATCGCAAACTTGCAATGTTTCATCTTCATCTGAGAGTGAAAGTCTATACAGGTTACTTTTTGCAGTGTTAGTAATGAGTGTGTTTTTTCAGTTCAATTCCAGTTGCTTCAAAACCACATGTAAAGCTTACCATTTCCCCACAGGGCATCCTTGAAGAAGATGAATCGCGAGGTAACACTGAGGGCTTCTATGATTTCCGTACTGAGAACGCATGATGCAGTGACTGACACAGCAACAACTTTTGGAATTCCATGAACTACGCTTTGCAAAGTGAAGTCAGTCACAAACAACAAAATCTCTCTTTGACTTAGAGGAACGTTTTGTTTTGTCTATGATTTAAAAAAAAAAAAAAGGATAAAAAATTGGAATGCAGTCATTAATTTTTAAAAGAAGACAAGTAACATATTAATCTGTGAGCTACTAATAAAACTGACAAATTACTACACTTGCAGCCTGCACAGAAGGATGAATCAGATTTTTCATTGTTCTTTAGTGCAGATATAGACTATCATCTCTACCTACAGTTAACTTTCCAAAGTTGACCCACTGGGATCTTGGCTCTCTATCAACTAACATGTTCTATCATAACTCATTTGGATATGAAAACAAATCTTACAAACAGTTAACTGGCTGTTTTTATGAACAGAGACTGAAGTAACTTTTCCCTTAAAAAAGAAAGGCTAACATCACTTCTCTTATTACGAAAACGTTCTATGCACTGTTGTCTGATTCCGAAGAGTACCACTCCCTGTCTAATAGCTCCTGTAAACACAAAGCTGCAGGTTTTTCTTTCTGTGGAACAAACTCATCTCCAGGTATTTGATTGATACATAGAGATACGAAAGTAGGTAACTCATAAGTAAGAAACACAGGAAACCACCATAACAGTGTAAGTTTTCTGCCTAAGACAGGTGCAAAAATTAAGGTATATCAAAACTAGTGATGTCACAACCAAAATAACTACATTTCACGTCAGGCTTTGTATCTGAAAACAATTATCACTAAGTCAGTAGCGTTTCAAAACTACTCACACTGTGATGATGAACAAGACAGATTAGATAGACATGAATGTACACATCAGTGATTAGTCCAGAGTCTCTAACAAAATTAGGTTGACAATGAAAGGTTTTCTTCTTGTTTTTTGTTTGTTTTTGTTTTCAACACAACTTCTATAATATCTACGTGTGCATGTGATTTTTCCCACACTTTGGAAAAAATGAGTTTAATAACAGACTGTATTTTATATTCACCAGCCCAAGCAACTTACAATTTTAAATATTCTGATATTTTAAAATATTTAACTGAAATTAATTTTTTTGTCTTAAAAAGGCTTTGTTAATATTTTTAATTAGTCTGTTGATTAAAAATCGTAGTTAAGACATTTTAATACTACAATGATTGGAGAGACACATATCACGCAAGTATTTTATTCTTAAAGTTACCTTTCTATAGCATAAGGTAATGCACTGAGAGCTCCAACTTTTTATCTTCCGTTAAATTCAAACCTTGAAAAAGTTAATCAGACTAAAAATAACTTTCGCTCACGATGGCAGCCCTTAGGGCAAATACAGTAATTAAGAGTAATGACAGATAAAATTCATAACTCAGATCTCATGGTTATGCCTTAATGTAAGTTGCCTATTGCATTTATACTATTTCTTTCCCTCATAACTACGTGCATTTGAGTACCTCCTCTGTGCAGATACCATTAAAACAGCTTCAAAAGAAAGATGCTTTACAGCTGTCCGTCCCATGAGAATTACTAACACATTAAAAGCTGGCTTTCAGGGAAGTCATCCAAAAAAGTAAATAATAATAACAGCAAAAATCACAAGTTAGTATAAAATCATCATCTTGCTATGTGTGACAATTTGTTCTGAACAGAGAGGACACAACAGACAAATAGCAGCAGGATTGAGTTATAAGGAAGGACAGCTCCTTAACCACAGATGGAATATATTTCCCCATATTCCTTCTGTACCACAGTACAGATTCTGAGCAATAATAAAAGCATATTTCCATTCCTCCTTCACACAAATGAAGCATCTCAGAACGCTGTCGCTTCGTAGAATTATTAATGCCACTTTTAAAGTATATTTGAATTAACTCATGCTGCAGATTATCTTTGCTAAATGAACTAAACTGCAGTTCCTACCTCACATATCATAACTGAATGATTTTGCATGTGAAGGATAAATTCTCTTGGCGAAGGTAACTGCAGTTAACAAACTGCTGCTCATCACCTTCTGGAAGGATTAGGTAAGCAATACACTGACAGCAGGTAAAGACCGTTACCTTTCTAGAGCAGCAATGCAGAGTGTTACCCAGTGGTTACAAGGAAGATGATCTCCCACTGCTTTTCCAATTCTACTTTCAAAAAATTAATAAAAAATCATGCTGCTCACTCATGGAAATCTACTGCTTATAGTTCACCAAACAAATTCAGGAAACAGCTAGTAAACCTCCCAATAGAAAGAAGGAATCACAGACTTCTTTCTTCTTGTTAGATAAGCTTCCACTCTTCAAAGTCACATCTGTTCCTGCATTCTTCATCTTTTCTCTAATTTAGTGATGAAGCGATTCTACACAAGAATGTTGATGACCTCCAGTGTCTTAGATGTAGATGTTCCCGAATACAAAAATGCCTGGCTAGGATATTGCTAGTCTGTAATTTATTTATTTTTGTTAACTGAACAGACTCCTTGAAAACAGAATTCCACATACGTACATGTCCATCTTTCTGCTAGCAGCCAGAAGATCCCACTAAGCTACCCTAATTTCTCATGTTTAAAAATACTCTGCTGTCACTTAGCACGGAGAAAGCACTGCTGAGTGGTAAGAGCTACCCCTCATCTCACAAGCTAAAGCTACTCCCTGCCTAATAATCAAATCACAACTCACAGGCTTCTGAAGCAAGAGGAAAAGACCGACATCACATTTATGTCCCATACAGCTGGGAAGCATCCTCAACTATTTTACTGTTTGTTCTGGAGTTTCTTTGTCTTTGCTTCATATGCTTTGATTCACACTTTATTTTGTGTGGTGCTGATGGATACTTGCAAATTGTTCTCCCCAGAGCTAGCTGTACTGAGGGTCCAGCCACCAGGAAAAAGTAAATAAATCAGCAACAACAAAAAATCCTTCAACTACTGAGGGAGTTAGCAACATTTCAAAAGGAAATTGTAGCATAACTCAGAAAAATTCAGAAACAAATAAAATGTAATCATAAGCTTCCCAACACAGAGTGGATAGCAGATGTATTTACCTAAAGTTCCTCCTTCCTACTAGCAGGACCATAAAAGCCAAATTTGCCTGAGGGGCTTCTACTGAAGTCAACAAAAATAGTCCACCCACTTGCCTGCACAGAGCAAAACTGCATCTTTATAAAACCATCATCAGTTACATTCTATAACAGCTCAACTGACTGGGAACTTTTCGCTGTGTATGTCTAAGGATAGTATTTACCTACAAACTGATTTTCATTGCAAGACTAAATCTGTGAACTCCTTTATTAGGGTGAAATATCATTTTGGGCTAGATGGCAATTTATTCAAATATAATTCACCTTCTAGAGTAAATGGCATAGAAACTGAAGATGAAGTTCATTTTACCCATTCACAAGCATTTTAAACCTGGTGATAATTCTGCTCGTGCAGCTCTTGAAGGTAATCCAGGAGGTTTTTGTATTCTCCTCTAAACAAGATAAATGCTGGCCTCTTCACATATACGTTACGTTAATTTTATGTCAATTTCATTGCTAAACGAAAAGGTTACCTGCGACCTTAGATACAGTACTCGTGCCCAAAAGCTACAGCGTTCATTACAACCACTGATCTGAAAAAAACAAAACAAAACAGGGAATGAGACAAATATGGTAAGTGAAATTTAGTGGTGCAAAGCATGAGCTACCAGACTTTTAAAGCAACTTACCTGAAGAATTTCCTTTAGACTACGCACAGTTGGTGGCTGATACAAATTAGAAATCCTCTCTTCCTCATCCACTTCCATGTGTATTTCACCAGACTGAACAGTCAGAACATAACAGAAGCTGGGAGGAGGAAGATTAGTTGTCATCTATTAAAAAGGAAAGAAAAGAAACGTGACCTTAAAAAAGACATTCCGATTTGGCCAGTCAGGTTTTGTAATAATACCCTAAATGAACCATGCAATTTGCATATTAAGAGTAATGGGAAAACAAAATAATGACTCTCTGAAGTAGAAGCTGAGATAACAAAACAATATTCACAAGTTCTAAGTGAAATCAGCCTGCGTGTATCATTCTTTCCATAATCTGACATTGATCCCCATCACAAAAACATCTTGTGATTTGGCACACTTGGCCAACACTGCAACTTTTTCAAGGTGACAGTGGTTATTTTGCATTTTTTTTAGTACGTGGTAGCGGTGCCCCGATTATTTATTTTTTATCATCCATAACTCTTCTGAGCTTTGGGGACTTTTGCATGTGGGTGGGTTACTGTGATAGTAAACAGTTGAAGAACTTTAAAAGCTGCTAAATTAAATCCAGGACAGCACAGGAAGATAATGAAGAACAGGAACTCAGCAACTACAAGAACTGTTCTTTTTGCGTTATGCCACATTTTTCTTCTCCCCTTAAAAAGTATTGTGACGTAACAACTTCATCTCTGTTTAAAGAATGAGAAGGGCTTCTGAGAAATAAAAGATGCTACACTACAGTAGTTTTTATTAAGGACTTGGTAAATAATCTTATAACATTGTTAGTTGTTAATAAAGCATTTCATTTAATACAATACAGATCTGCTAAAGACAGATGTCCACCCATTAAAAATAATCTGCCTATAGCAAAAAAAAAAAAAAAAAGACATCAACTCACATTCTTATTTGTCTCTGACAGCACTAAAAAAGGTATGGAAGCATACATACAGCTCCAAAAAAATCCACGCCACAGATCTCTTTGCAGCAACATTATCAGGGTGTTGGCAATATTATTTAGTTATCGATGCTTAAATGTGCTTCCAAAAACTGCGTACAAAAAAATGAAAAATGTATCTCAGCTAAAAAAAGGGTATTCTACCAAGAATTTGCAGAAGTAGAATATGTGTTGATACTCTGTAGAATGAATTGGTATTTTAAACCCATGGCAGAAGTGTAAATTGCACAATTACGGAAAGTTTTCTCCATTTGTAGGTTGTCAATAAAATAGAGAAAAAGAAGAACAAATGAAAATCATAACAATGCTGAAGAACATTGAAAAGCTTTGCTCCATCCATGTAAATTTCCATTCTGTTGTCCACAGTATTTTAACATACAAAACAATCCCTTCCTCTTAGGCTTCTGAAATGTCTAGATGAAAGGGAGAACCAAAGAAAGAATGGTAGTTTCACTCATTTTCAGTCTTGGCTTTATAACTTTTTATTATTCAACTGAACTTCTTATTATTCAAAATAAATCCCTATACAACCCCAGTAACTCCGTAGATTGCAGCAAAAAGAATCTCAGAGTTCAGAAATAACTAGGAATAACTAGTAATAGCCATCTGATCTACAAAGTCATAGATTCATCCTCTGCTTTTAAAACTTTTTAAGACTTTTCAGCTTTTTCTTCCTAGGCTCTAACATAATTTTTCAATACCATAAACTTCTTCCCTAAAGAACAGCTACAGAGGAACACCAAGACAGCATAAGCGTTTGGTTACTAACAAGCTTCTCAAATAACCTCGTATTACCAAAGTGCCACTCAATTTGACAGAACTCCTTTTCAAATGCAAAAGTTAATTAAATGAAAATTAAAGAAGCAATTTTGGATTGGAAAATGTACAATAATATACTACGAATCTGTTTTAATACTTCACGTTAGGAATTTTCACCACCTCCCAAAATCACAGAAACTTCCATTATTTTTAGTAGGTGATTTTTGTTTTTAACTTTCGACTGCCTTCGCAACAGGACAACTGTCAGCCAGAATCATCCTAACTGAAAAGAGACTCGATTCCATCAGCTGGTCTGTCTTCATGGGGCCTAATCTTCAGAAAAGTGTTTTCAAATATAAGGCTGAAAAGTTCTTCAAAAGAATGAGTTAACACTGTATGTAGATTTCTCAAATAGTGTGGAGCCAGCTAGTATCTTTCCCTCCTGTGAGGAGAAGAGAAGAAAGGAATAATTTGACTGGATACTCTATCATTTTAGTTTTAGAGTACTAATAAAAGACTAATTGTATCATTTTGGAAAGAAGCTGCTGATCCAGAGAGCCTCAGGTTGGCCTGAGACAGATGGTAGTACCAACAAAACAAACCTCAGTAGCTGAAGAGAGGGAGAGAATCTGATTCCCCAAATACGTTACACTACTAAGAGAAACAGTAATTGTAGTGAAAAAGTACGTTTCCATAATAACAAGACTTACCATTTCAGGGTCTTGACTTTGTCCAGGAACTTTTACAGGCACTACTGGAGGCCACAAACTGTCTATCAGACTAAAAAGTCCTAACGCCCTTCAATAAGACCAATAAAATTAGGTTTAGAATGGTTTCCACTGTTAGATGCTGTACTAAAAAGATTCATTAAGAAACACAATTTAAACCATTGCACGATTATGAAAACAATTTTAAATCATATTTGTTTTCTACAAGCTGGTTTTGATTTAGTCTAATTAAGTCTCCATCATTTCTGCTGCAGGGTGGAGAGGGAGGGAAGGGACACATTGCATACAGTGACGAGCAAGTCATATTTAATGCTTTGCCGTGAACAGCCTGTGACATGGTAAAATCCAGGGGAAATGGGTGAGTGCTAGTTTGGGAAGGACATAGACACCGGTACAACTTTTAAAAAATAGCTTTTAACTGTTTAACTGGTAGCTTGAACAAAATGTTTTGCTTCTAACATCTTCATTTCTTGCTTTTCTCTAACACTGATTGCCACTGCTATTGGGAAAGTTAGCAATGAGGTAGGAGTGAAGAGACAGGCAAGATTTTGTTATCTGAAGTATACCCATGCCTTAGAATACAAATGTGCAAAGAACTGTCCCCTTCCTATGCAGCTGCTCATGGTTATGATCCTTTTCTTTTGCAAGTTTTCCACCTTCAACTTAGAAACAAACAAAATGAGCAGTACAGCATACTGAGATTAACTACTGCAAATCCTTCAGCTTTCGCACGCAAAGCTGCAATGTGCAGCAGTTCGGTGGCTGGCTTGTTGGTTGATGTGTCATCCATGCAGTAAAAGCAGGAACATCCAAGGGAGAGGCCAAGAAAATAGCTGAGGGAGGGGAAATAGCTACAGATAACCAACTTGAAGAGGCGTTCATTTTTGAGTTTAAGCTCTCCGTTATCTTGTCCTAGCTCTTCGTGCGTGTTCTGTGTACTCAAAGCACAGAGATCTGGATTTTAACCCCACAGTGCCTCTGAGAATTGTCTGTTTGTCCCTCCAATTATGAAAGTCATCACTTCTGAAACAATTCTAAAAATGAATTCCAAAACTTGCTGAAGGTAATCTTAGGTTCTAACCAAAAATGCTTGGAAGAAACAAAAGGCACGCTCTAGACTGAAGCATGCTGCAATATGCTGCTTCTCCTCAAGGAGCAACAGATCTCCTTTAAAGTTCTGCTTTTAACTCACTTCTGCTTGAGCATATTTAATTCCATATTTCCCTCGCCCTTCTTTTCAGCCTTAAATGCTTATACTTTGGGTATCTACTGTCAGTCAGCTTCTTCCCATATTTTTTCATAAAGCAGCAGGTATCATATATGAGAATGCTAATAGTGATGCCTAAGGACCAATACTACATGAATGCAAATCTCTGAGAGTGACTGGATTTCAGGGAATAATGCTTTCAATTTAAGATTTGGGTAACCAGTTGGCAGGTTAAAAAGATCATGTTGCTGTCTGCAGTTGTGTTCCCCACAAGGATGAAGAGAACAGGAACAGAAGAAATACACTGCCCCCCTACAAAAGTCAGCTTCCTGACTTATGTGGCATCATCATCAAGTCTGTAAAAGGAAAAGGCTGAGTACAGAGGCTGAGGTTTTTGCTTTGCATTTTGTTTTTAGCAGAATATTACAACATACAAAGCAACACTTTATCGGTATTAATCAGACTTCAGAGAAAAATGACCACTTCTCAATTTCTTGACATGATGATACTTTCTGTCTTGTACCATACAGAAAGAAATCTTCTCTGCAGTTGCAGGAGGGCCAGCACTCAGTGAAGGAAACTGCCCTTGTTAATTGCGACACAAGGAAGGAGAACTACAGAAGCAGAGAGCAGCCTCTGTGCGACAAAGGAAGTGGTGTTGCTCACCTGACACTGAGTATAAGGGCAGGATATGTATAATAGTATACTGCAAATTCTGTGTTTGTTTGTCTATGTGCATTCAGAAATTATGTAGTTATCAACTTGCAGTCCAGATATAATCACATCTCTGCACAGACCTTACACTGATCCATCAGTGAAAATCTGTGTTCTTATTTTGCGCAAGCAACATGGAGTTGTCTCTTAGTCTTTAGTTCTCTTCTAGCTTGCAACTCAATGTCAGAACATCTACAACACATATTGTGTCCTTTCGAAGGAGCTCATAAACTTCTTGAGCTAGGAGCGCTTAATTATTAATGAATTACAGTATTTGTTTACAAACAGGGAGAGGAGCAGCACTGTGCAGCGAGTGTCTCCTAAACATCTTGGACTCATCCTTCTCTTTGACTCCAGTCAGGCAAACCACAAGTACATTTGCCACCCAAAGGATGTGCAAGTTCCAAGTCACATCATGTAGGGATGAGGGGATCCTCCTCTGTAGAAAGGGGAGTTCTGTCCTCGAGCTGTCCCTGGTGAGCCCAGGAATGTATCAGTCAGAGTCCCCGGTGAGGGGCTCTCCTTTGCTTCACCCATTCCCATGCCTCCAAGAAAATTAACTCTCTCTTTATACTTATGGACTTCGACTTGCAGAAGGGGGAATGAGGGGGGGCAACCACAGTGGAGAAATGGCAAGACATTGTGTCCTCCTCTGTTGAAAATCATTATCCTTGCGGAAATCATAAAATTCATTCTCCTTATTGGCCATGCAACACTCAAATCCCACTTCAATCTGACTTGAACAATGGGTGTATTTTATCCAATATACGCATCCTTCTTCAGATGTAGAATCAGGACAAGAGATGAACAGCTGGCTCTGTGCTACAGTGAGGGAACTTGGTTAGCCCTGATGTGCACAAAGAGCCTTTCTCACTACAGAAGACAAAAACTTAATGATTTAGATCCATGAGAGTAATTACTAGTCACTATTTTAAAATACATACATAATATTTTTATGTCAAAAATATAGACTTCTTAAAAAAAAGGAAGAGTAACAAAAGTGAAAAGAAACAGGCGCACGACTAAAAAAAGAATTTTTAACTATTAAAATACTAAAATATTTTAAATATTAACATTTTTATTACTTAGGTGACAAGGACTTTATTGTAACATTCTATAATCTTCCTTCAAGCAAACAAACAAAAAACCAAGACTGAATCCATACCAGGAAACAGACAGAAGTTACCTATCAGATTCTAAATAAAAGCTTAAATCTACTAATTCCATACCAAACTGCAATCATCTGTCTGATAAAAATCTTTTTGACCCATACTAAATATGTGTCTGTCCAGTACTTACCACGGACATAGCAAGATCATAAGGAATCTAACAGAGTTTTAAAATATTGACTTTTGTAGAACAGTGGACTTTGGACAGATAGGTCCTCTACATACAGGCACACTTCTCTTCTGTAAATCCACACCTTTAAGCTTTGCTAAAACACAACAATACTGTTATATATATGTCTGTGTGTGTGTATATGTACAGACATAAGCATGTATATAGGATGCACATTGTAGGCAAAATAATTATTTTTAGTATTCTAGATTATTTTTATTATTCAATATGCTTAAAAGACATTCCTCTTAGATTTTGCTTGCTGAACTGTGGCATGTCTTTTCTGTGTATCCATAAATGCAAACTGCCTGTTATGTACCCAGACAGCAATGGAAACATTTTAGAGACTTCACATGACTGAGAAAATGCAAAATCTGCTTGCAGCACGTGCAGGAATTAATCCTGACCTATTAACAAATCATCTTGAACTGCTTGATAGTTGTGCTACTTACTAGAGAGTGACTGATACTAAAAAAACAGTATTTACTTTTCCATCCAATAATTCTTGCCATAGATGATGACTGTACTGCCTGGTACATAATAAGTTGCTTTCTTTTGCTCACCTATCTTCCTTAGTTTCACAGCTCAGTAGAGAACAGAAGTCACCTTCTACTAGACTTCCGGCTTGTTCTGCCCTTCATTGCTAAGTCAAATGGCATACATTCATATGAGCACACAAACATATACGTTTGCCCTATGATTTTTTTTAAAAAACATACAAATTAAAGAGAAAACTCTTTATTATTTTTAGAGACCCAGTAAAACTGTATCTACAGCCTCGGTACATCTCTGATCCCGTGGACATTTCATACTATAAGTTATACTGCAAAAATCAAACAACTTAAAACTTGGAATTTTCAGAGCAGTATTTCACTGGTTTTCTGTTTCATAAGTTATTCTGAGCAGTTACAATGTCAAACAATACTCTGATCTGAACTGAGCAGATTTTGTTTGTTTCTCTCACAAGCAAGAAGTTTCATCTACAGCTCTGGACCAGAAGCTGTGCATGTGATGTGCCTGACTCAATTTTTAAACAGTGCAGCTATGCTGCTATGATTTTTGATCACAAAGCAGCTTACAGTTTGGGGGATTTTTCCATTTTAATAACTACACCACCGGTTCAGAGAAAAATGACAGAAAACATCAGAAACACTGAAGACGACAGAAGGAGGAAAACAATGCCCCTAACTAGGAAAGAAGAAAGACTGAGTAGGGGAGAGGAAGAAGATAGGAGTCTCCTCCAATGTCTTCCACAGCTTTGAGTCAGCACTTCTCTGTTTCCTTCTCTGTTTCTCTTCCAGTTGTAATCTGAGTGCAGTTTTCTTTTGACATTATTACTGTAGCAGACTCAATATTAAGAACTCAAAAATAAAGCAATTCCTAGCCCTCTATGAAACATATCTTTACTCAACATTAGAAAGAAATTCACTAAAAATTGCATAGGGTGCATGACCCTGAACTACCAAGAGACAAGCAATCCAAATATAAAGCTGATGCTGCAAGCTAGCTTTCCATCTAATTTACCTACTAAGATCCGGTAGTATACAACCTATGCAACATTGTATTTTCTCAGACTTGAGTAATACAAGCAACTAAAAAATAAGGTAAAAAACTGAGCCTATTAAACCAGCAGCTCAGTTAAAATACAGATACATGAAATAGTTTTGTTGACAAAATTTTTACATACTACAATAACTATCTTCTGTAATACATTAGAAATTAACCATGCCATATTAAAACACTAGAATTCTAATATAAAACTTTTCATACACTATGAATTCGCCTGTTTCACCTGCAGTGAAACCTGCAGTTTTAACCTGCAGTGCTGGTTACTGAGCAGACTCATGATAGAAGTACTGAATATACAAAGCAGCAGTCACTGCTTGTTAAAGAGAATAAAACCGCAGAAAAAAAACCCTGATTTTCTGATGCATAAACAGTCATTAAAATAATAATATATATATATTAAAAACTTTAATGTAATTACTTAAATTATGCTCTAAGTGGAACTCAACTGTTAACCACAGCAATTACTGAAGTGTTTCAGGACCTCAAAACCTCAGAGATGTGGATGGCTTTTTTAAGATGGCAGTCTCTTTGGAAGAGGGAAAACCAAAGGAAGGAAGTTATAACTTCCTTGCTCTATGGAGAAGTCTTACTATTACATTTCCTGTCAACGTCTGCCAGTTGAAACACTTTGTCTTATAACAGTTAGCAGGGGTCCTACACTTCTAAGTGTAAAGCAAAATGAAGAGAAAGTATACTGTCACAGAATCACAGAATTGCAGGGGTTGGAAGAGACCTCAAGAGATCATTGAGTCTGACCCCTCTGCTAAAGCAGGTTCCCCACAATAGGTCGCACAGGTAGGTGTCCAGATGGGTCTTGAATGTCTCCAGAGTAGGAAACTCCACAACCTCTCTGGGCAGCCTGTTCCAGTGCTCCATCACTGTTACCATAAAGAAGTTCTTCTGCATGTTTATATGGAACTTCCTATGTTCAAGTTTTAGGCCATTACTCCTTGTCCTGTCACTTTGCACCACCAAGAAGAACTTGGCCTCATCCATCTGCCATCCACCTCTCTTTAGATATTTATAAACATTAATTAGATCTCCCCTCAGTCTTCTTTTCCTCAGGCTGAACAGACCCAGGTTACTCAGCCTTTCCTCATAAGAGGTGCTTCAGGCCCTTTATCATCTTTGTGGCCCTCCACTGGACTCCTTCTAGGAGATCCCTGTCTTTTTTGAACTGAGTAGCCCAGAACTGGACAAAGTAGTTTAAATGTGGCCTCACTGGGGCTGAGCAGAGGGGGAGGATCACCTCCCTCAACCTGCTGGCCATGCTCTTGTTAATGCACTCCACGATACCATAGGCCTTCTTCATCACAAGGGCACACTGCTGGCTCATGGCCAATCTGTTATCCACAAGAACACCCAGGTCCTTCTCTGCAGAGGTCCTTTACAGCAGGTCATCCCCTAACCTGTACTGACTCATGCAGTTATTCCTCCCCAGACACGAGACTCTACACTTGCTCTTGTTGAACCTAACCAGGTCCCTCCCTGCCCAACTCTCCAGTGTGTCCAGGTCTTGTTGAATGGTAGCACAGCCTTCAGGTGTGTCAGTCACTCCTCCCAGCTGTGTATCATCAGCAAACTTGCTAAGGGTGGACTCTATCCCTTCATCCAGGTCATTGATGAAGACGATGAACAACACCTGACCCAGCACCAACCCCTGGGAAACACAGCTAGTTACAGGCCTCCAATCTACTCTTTGTTGCTGATGACAGCCCTCTGAGCTCTGCCAGTCAGCCAGCTCTTAATCGACCTCACCGCTCTCTCATCTACCCCACACTTTCTAAGTTTCATAACAAGGATGCTGTCGGAGATGTGTCAAACATCTTGCAGAAGTCAAGGTACACAACAGACACTACTCTGCCCCAATCTACTCAGCCAGTGAAGAGTAAAGGAAAAATTTGATTGGTACAGACCAGAGAATTATGAGACTGAAATAAAAGAAAAAAAAAGAGAGGAAAAAAGAGAGAAAACTGTGACTAGTACTACAGATTGGGATAAATCATAGAATCATAGAGTAGTTTGGTCTGGAAGGGACCTTAAAGGTCACCTAGCTCCAACCTCATGCCGTCGGCAGGGACCCCTCCCACTAGATCAGGTTGCCCAAAGCCCCATCCAACCTATGGCTACGCATTTTCACCAGCAATGAACAAGAGCCTGAGTGCCATGGTCATAAAAATCTGCACCAGCAGAGGTGACACACTGTTGCCACTGCTGAAATGCACCACCTGCCCCTCACTGTGCTCACATCCATTGCTTGGTCCCCATAAACATTCAGCAAGTATCAATGAACGCCAATGAGTGTAATTTTTTTGTCACGGAGGAATTCAGTTCCACACCTTTGCTTCATATGTCCTCCTACATCAGACGCCATTGCATCAGACTGCCCCTCTGCTGCCATCTGTCACATGGCAACAAAATGTAATGTAGTATTGGTGGGAAGGTTCAATCCCTACTGCCATAGCACCAACATCTGTCTCTGACATAGTGGGTTGATATAATAAAACAGGAGGCATTATTTTCAGAGCAGTCCTTGTATATGTAGATTTTAGCAATATCCATGCAACATTCTCATCTTTTTTAAAAACTTTTTCAACATTTTTTTAATTTAGGGACAAAATTGGCACTGACACCCTATGTTAATTACATATTATACTAAAGTATTTTCTCTCTTTCATTTTTGAGTTGGTGTAATCCTTCTGTTCTGCTGGATATAAACTCTTCATCTTTCAATCTTGTCAAAAAACATAAGGAGAAGAATATAGTATGTGTGTTAGACTCGGTAGTAAAAGAAGTCAGTGCTTGGCAAATCAGGTGAAAGGACACAGATTATCAAAACACAAAATATTATTCCGTGTGGAACTCTGGTCAGGGCTAATAACAAAGGTAATGCTTTTTGCTGGTAAAGGCAGATATCTAACTACAAAGGTTATCCTAGTTTATTGAAATTAGTGTACAGTAGGAAGCAGCAGACTATGCCAATTTACAGTTCATTTATTCCTGAGACATTTTAGTGAGTGCTCAGTCCCTGCATCTAATTGCATCCATTTAGTTACTGGTTATACTGGACATGCTGAAACAAATGGAATCTATCAAAATAGAAAAGTTACATATTAGTTGAAATGCATGCATTTTTAGCCAGTATTTCTGTCTCTAGCAGTTCACCATAGAAATCTCACCTCCTCTTTCTCAAGGGGCTAAATTTATAAGGTTGACATATGAGGCAGTGGGAGGACAAGAGATAGAATATACACCTCTAAGGGTCAAAAATCACCAGTGGCAGAACAATTAACATTTGGTTGTGTAAGTTCTTATCTCACTTTTCTTTTGGAACAAAAAGGTTTTCTTATTGAGAGGAGACAAAGGTTTGGTTCCTCCAGTCTACCTCACAGTACAGGTCCATTTCAAAAATCAAGTCTGGTTCACAGCCAGGTTATTGCATAGATGCAAAATATCCTTTATTATAGATTTTTAGTCCCTGAAATGCAAATTCAGCTCACAATAGTGATTTAAAAATTGCATTTACTGGAATTATGTTAAATAGTACTTTAAATTAAATACTCAATGAGGATGAATGATGGCCTGGAAAATATTTTAACAATAACAGTGTTCCACTGATGAAAAACCTTGAGAACTTCTTGTATCTGATAAACGAAAATCTCCTCTGTCTAACAGAATGACTGAGGAAGCTCTCTGTCTCCATAAGAGACATTACAGTCCATGTGACTGTGGGACAGTGGGCACATATGGGATCTTATTAGCCATTCTTGGCTTTCTCCAGATCATGTGCTACAAAGGCAGAAAAAAAGAAGCCGTATATTTTCCCTCATATTTCCTACATTTTACTCCCTTTTATCCATTTTAAAAGTCACTGTCAAACTCCAGGAAACAAACAGTTTAAGAGCCATCTCCTTCCAAAAAATAATTGGTGTTCTGGAAGGAAAAAAAAAAAGCAAATGTCTTTCTGGCAGGGCAGACCACAGAGTTGTTCTTCACTCATGTGCTACAAGCCAAGGTTGGGAACTTTACAGGCATATCCCATCATGTGCTCAGATATACCACTGGCTCTTGAAACCCATTTATCCAGTGGCAATGAGTTCTACAGCCCAATTATACTCTCCATGGGTAAGTACTCCCTTACATTCATTTCAGCTATGGCTTTACTGTGGTTTCCATCACACCTAGATTGACACAAAACATGTCCTGACACTTAAAAGTAATAGCAAGTTATAAAACAGAACTTAAGCTAAAACAATTAAGAGAGAAATTATAACAATCCCCCCACCCACCCAACTTGTACACTGAAATCACGTTTAACCACCGCACTGTCCCTGAAGCTACACTAGCCATTTTCTTTTCATGTTTCCAAGCAGGGTTACCACCAGCACAGCTCCAGCTGAGCCACCAGCATTTTCAGCAGTGTGTCTTCTAATCATCCTCAGAATAGCCAGAAGTAAGTTACTGCTGCTTTGAAAGAGAATTTACATTAGAAAAAGTCTGTCTCTTATTAGCTAGGCTGAGTACTGGAAACACCAGCAGCCAGTTGTAAAACTTCATTTGTATCCAGAATTCCAAAGCCATTATTTAATTTGTTTGGAAAAAATGTAACTTGAAAAAAAAAAGCCTACAAAATAATTAAATAAGAAGACGTGTTTGTTATTAAAGATCCATAAAAATGCAAGTAGGCTTGAAATCCAAAGGATCTGAAAATTAACACTGCAAGTACATAAAAAGAAAAGCATACTGAATAGGGCTGGCTGGAAAACAACAATT
>JANHGO010000063.1:61166443-61210157 GCA_024606505.1 Aquila spilogaster
GTGGAGCAGATATCCACCTGCAGCCCGGGGAGGACCCCACGCTGGAGCAGGGGGATGCCCCAAGGAGGCTGTGACCCTGCAGGAAGCCCACACTGGAGCAGGCTCCTGGCAGGACCTGCAGACCCGTGGAGAGAGGAGCCCATGCTGGAACAGGTTTTCTGGCAGAACTTGTGACCCCACGGGGGACCCACGCTGGAGCAGTCTGTGCCTGAAGGACTGCACCCTGTGGAAGGGACCCACACTGGAGCAGTTCGTGAAGAACTGCAGCCCGTGGGAAGGACCCACATTGGAAAAGTTTGTAGAGAACTATCTCCCGTGGGAGGGACCCCACGCTGGAGCAGGGGAAGAGTGTGAGGAGTCCTGCCCCTGAGGAGGAAGGAGCGGCAGAGACAACGTGTGATGAACTGACCCCAACCCCCATTCCCCGTCCCCCTGCACTGCTGGCAGGGAGGAGGTAGAGAAAATCGGGAGTGGAGTTGAGCCCAGGAAGGAGGGATGGGTGGGGGGAAGGTGTTTTTAAGATCTGGTTTTACTTCTCATGACCCTACTCTGGTTTGATTGGTAATAAATTGAGTTAATTTTCCCCAAGTCAAGTCTGTTTTGCCCGTGATGGTAATTGCTGAGTGATCTCTCCCTGTCCTTATCTTGACCCACGAGCTTTTTGTTATATTTTCTCTCCCCTGTCCAGCTGAGGAGGGGACTGATAGAGCAGCTTTGGTGGGCACCTGGCATCCAGCCAGGGCCAACCCACCACAACATCTTTGTCAAGACTCTGGATTTTGCTTGATGTTCACAAACCTTTTGGATATTTTCCCAAGATCCTGCTTTTAAATGGAAACGCACATAGCCAAAATTCAATTTTTACCTCTAGTCTATTTTTATTGGTTGTGGCTGACATCATTAAGAAGAGACTGATAATAGGATGACACCTGGAAAAAGAGGCCTCTGATGAGGAATGCAAAGAAAGGCTGTGCATTAAAAGTAACATTCTGGTTGAAACGTTCAAAAACCGAATGTGTATAGTTTTTTTCCAATCAGTTACCCTGATTAATGGACAGGAAGGGGAAAAGTTCAATGAAAAAGAGAAACCTAGGTAAGCTGATTGACCCCATCTTGTTCATACTGTTAAGAGGGAACCTGGGAAAAAAACCACCCCTGAGTAAGGGTGTTGGGTATGAAAATAGCCAACGTCAAAATTCAGTCACTGGTGGTGAGTTATATAATAGGCAAATATCATTAATCAAGTAATATTGGACTAACTAGAATTTGCTCATAAGCATGGTTAAGAGGAAAAACAGTTCTGTAGAGTATGAACTGCCAACATTTAAGTCATCCTGACTGCTACTGTACACCAAAAAGAGGTTAGAAATTACTTTGCAATGCATAGTCATAAGAAAATAAATCTGTGAGCTGGGCTCACAGGTGAGAACCACAGACTCATCTTTAGAAGAGGAATAAACTTCCCAGTAGAAAGCAACCTCAGGTGTTCACACATCTGTTGAAGAGCAACACACTCCATCCTGGAGCTGGTATGACTGGACCTCTCTGAAACAAGGATTTCTGACAAACTTGGTGGATCTGCTTGGATTGCCACATTGTCCTTTTAAAGCTGGGCCAGCTATAGAGCTGTACCAGGTTGCTCAGGGCCCAGCCTTGAGCAGAAGTTAGGACTGGAGGAACTTCAGACGTTCCTTCCAACCTAACTTATCCTATTTATACACCTTCCAAAAAATGACCAATCTACCTAAAACCCAGCAGGCAGCATGGCCTTTGTCCCTCCCCAGTCCTGGCACTCCTGGAGGCTCTGACACTGTGACCAATTGCTGTATCTGTGGATGGGGACTTGAACGACCCCCTGCATTTTTCACTGGTTAAAAAGAAGTTTTTCTAGGGAAGGTTGAGCCTGCTGAATCCCTGAGCCAGGAGGAGCAGCCATGACTGCAAAGGAGCAGGAAGGAGCACTACTTCAAGAAGGAGTAGAGTAAAGCCTTTGCAGCCTTTTTGAGTGTTAGGTGAGAGGAGGCCCACGTACAGCATACGCAGGTGACCAGAAGTACAGGAATTGAAAGGAGGGCACAAAGAAAAAGAATGAACAAGGTAATACTGCTTCTCATCGCGCAAGCCAGACTAAAAAGTCTCTCAGTTAAGAGACAGAGACGGTGAGTGAATTTTAGGGATGATAAATTTTCCTTCATGGGCTACTCTATCAAATACATATTCTCCCACTAACAAAGTAGGGTTAATGCTATTAGTTTCAGTTCTTCAGTAGAAAGATGTAGGCAATAACTAACCAAATTCCAAAACACTGGATATATATCTTAAATGCTATTAAATAATTTTAGTTACACATAAAAGTGAGAGTTGTCATCTATATAAAGCATTAGCATAGGTATAAAGATGACACTTTATATTCTACATTGGTACAAATGTGTGGGAACATACTGATAACAGCTACCCTGGACAAATTTCAGATGAAGCAAGACAAGGTTGCAAGATTAATTTCTCCTTTTGCCATTCTTCCATCTGTAATACAGAAGAGGGAAAGCGTGACACCTCCCATGTGTGTAAAGTAAGTACTTGTTTACACAATAGATCACAAAAGTGTATTTTCTTTGCTCCACTGGAAAAAGAAAGGACAGAGAAATATTTGCTTTATCCTACTACATACACTATCAATGGGACAAAAGGCGACAGGCACTTCTTGTACTTAGTTATAAAATTAAGAATGGAGAAGTGATAATGCTTAGCATAAGTATTAGAGAGGTTTAAAAAAAGCCAAAAAGTATTTCACACCCAGTGACAGAAATACCTTTCAAGTAACTCACAATATTGATGTGAGATGTACATAACGACCAAGGCTTTGAGTGAAGTGCCTCTAGTTGTGCTTGTTTTTCATTATGCAGCGTTAGTGTTCACTGCAAGGTGCTTATATATTAATCACAGAGGCACTGCTAACCTGTGGCTCTACCATAAGAGAAGGTATGTTTAGTAACAGCTTTGTGTGGTTTCAAACTGTCTTTTCAGCGCATCACATTATAGCTGGAAGGATTCATTTGTAACCATTATTTGCTATTATTTTAAAGCTCATTTCAAGTGCTCCAGTGAATACTTGAAGGTGTAAATGTAAAACAGTATCAAGAATTTTCTGCAAGGGCTACCAGAATCATAAGAGTTAGATTAAGAAAGGAAATTGTCTTTAAAAGCCAAGAGTTATTGGGCTTTTAAGGACTTTTCCCTATAGGCACTCTAAAACTGGGAGGTTTAAGAAGCTGACTGGACAAAGCATTAGAAAATACACAAGTAGGAAATGTTTCTGCATGATTAGGAAATGTTAGAAAATACATTGTAAGAAATGTTTCTGCACGGTTAGTGGTTCGACTGAAATACTAGACAAAGCAATGATCCAAAGTGGCTGGTGAGCAAATATTAGCCAAGTTACGCTAGATGACTATGGTGAAATATTAAATTGCCCCATTGCAGAAAGCTCCAGGGAAATCAGACACTAACCCCTACCATTCAGGATCTGGCTAACGTATCTTATCCATCTGCCTAAAAAATATTAGTATACCTTACTGTCACCAACTCAACAAGCCTGATGTGAACAGAAGGCTCCTGCCTGAAAGAAGATGGTGAAGGGAGGAATATAATAAAACAGATTGTGCATCAAACATTTATTCTGAGGTATGAGTGAGTGGGAGCAGAGCATGGCCAGCAAATGGCAAACAGAGCCCACAAAGAACTATAAAAACTTAATAAAAACTTAAATATCCTAATGACCCACAGGAATACTGTGCTTTCTTATCCCTCCATGCTGTTTGTGCAAGAAATCAGTACAAAGACCAAGAAGATTAAAGTGGGCAGAAATAATTAACCACCTTCATTTCAGGAAAGGCTATACAAACCTTTTACAGCACAAATGGAGTTGGCCTGTGTTGTAGAATCCAGCTCATCGAGTCTGACAGGGCCAGTCAGCTCACTGAGGTCAGCACCGGCAGCCGAGTACAAAAGAGGCTTTTGTAATAAGAGAACAGTACGTTCAACACAAATAATCCTACCTGCCAACAAAGACATTTCAACTCAGTACAGTAACAAGGAAAAAGGTGACCATGTTAATTGTCATGGCCAATAAAGACAACGACAGCTGCCAGCTACTAAACAGATGGATAGACTCCATCAGGTTTTCTCAATGACAAAATACTTTGCTTTCAGTGATACATGCATCATGCTCTCATTACACTTTGCAACTCCCAGGCAAAAAACATGTTTTAAAAATTCGAACATGGCAGAAGAGAGTCCAATTCCACTCTAACCGCATCACACCACACTGCCTGCAAACACATTGTTACTGTCTATTCCCTGGTAATAAGCTTGGGCACCCCTTCAGGTGGTCTTACTTTGTTTCAAAGATTACAAAGAGTAGGTGCATGCAATGCTTCATTCTCCAAAGTAGAGATTTTTGCTTCAGGACACACAGCCATTTACAAAGGTTCGTGCTTGCAGTCCACTTACATTTTGAAAGTGACCAAGGGACATGCAAGTCTCTAGATGCACCCTCTTATTCCTTTTAGAGGTAGTAAATTCAATAAAACAAGTTTCTGCAAGAATATCAAAACAAATGAAACCAAGTTGCTTAATAGAATAGACTATTTCCATTGGAAGGGACCTACAACGATCATCTAGTCCAACTGCGAGTCTTTGAGTCTTCTATCAGCAAGTAAATTTGATTGACACTGGTCATTAGATTCAACAGCCATCAGGGAAGACTGACAGAAATATTGGTGGACATACAGCAAGATCACTGAATCTCTCCTTTACTTTGGAGATTAAGCCAAAAATGTAAAAAAAAAACATTATGGGAAAGCTCTAATTACAACCCCTTTCAAATTTCTTCCCCAAACTTAGAATGTCTCACCTTCATCTGAGAATGAAAGTCTCTGTAGGTCACATATTGCAGTGTCAGAGATTAGGATGCTATTTCAGTTTGATTTCAACTGCTTTAAAACCACACGTAAAGCTTACCGTTTCCCCACAGCACATCCTTGAAGAAGACGAGTCGCGAGGCAACACTGAGAGCTTCTGTGATTTCCGTACTAAGAACACAAGATGCAGCGACTGACACAGCAACAACTTTTGGAATCATATGAACCACATTTTGCAATGTAGAGTCAGTCACAAACAACGAAATCTCTCTTTGATTTATAGGAACACTGTGTTTTGTCTACGATTTCAAAAAAAAAAAAAACAAACCACAAAATTGGAATTGAGTTGTTAATTTTTAGTAGAAGGAAAGACTAAAATAACACTCTAATATTTAAATAACTAATAAAACTGACAGAAATTATTACATTTAGGGCTCGTACAGGATAATGAATCAAAGCTTTATTGGAATTTTTCATTATTCATTATTGCAGACACCAACATCTCTACCTTAAATTAACTTTCTGATGTTGATCCTCTGGAATCTTGGCTTTATCTCTACCAACTATCATACTTTATCAAAATTCACTTGAACTGTACAAGGGATTTGAAAATATATTTTATTTAAAAATTACTATATACTATATAGTACCTACTGTATATAATCTATGTTATATATTTATATCATAGATATGATATATATATATATATATAAAAAGTTCATTGGCTGTTTTTATGAGCAAAGACTTACATAACTTTTGCCTTAAAAAAAAAAGAAAGGCTATTGCTAGTACTAATATTATTTCTCCGTGAGCAAATTTTCCGTGTACTGTTATCTGATTCCCAAGAGCACCAGTCCTTGTTTAATAGCTACTATTCAGTCCTTGGTTAATAGCTACTGCAAGTTCCAAAGTAGAGTGTTACAAAGCTGGAGTTTTTTCTTTCAGTTGAACAAACATCTCTAAATATTTGAATGATGCATAGAAATAGGGAAGTAGACAACTCGCAATTAAGAGACATAGGAATCTGCAATGACAACGTAAGTTTTCTGCCTAAGACAGGTATAAAGGTGTGACTAAGTTACGGTATATCACAACTACCAAAGTCACAACCAAAATACCTACATTTCATCTCAGCCTTCATATCTGAAAATAATTATCACAAAATCAGTAGTGGTTTTTAAATTTTTGACACTGGGATGATGAACAGTACAGACATTACATACACATCAGTGCTTATTCCAGGGTCTCTAACAAAATCAGATGGATTACAATTTGACGATTGGTGCTCTTCTTTTTTTTTTTTTAAAAACACAGCTTTTATAATATCTCTGTGTGTATGTGAATTTTCCCAGGCTTTAGAAAAAATGGGTTTAATAATAAAGCATATTTCACATTTACCAGTCCAAGCAACTTGTGAATTTTAAGATTCTAATATTTTAAAATATTTCACTAAGATTAAATTACTTTCTTAATTTTAAAAGTTTTTGTTACTATTTTTAATTAGTCTGCTGATTAAAAATTCATACTTAAAACATTTAAATGAAAATTAAATTCTACAATGATTGGAGAGACACGTATCATGTAAGTATTTTATTCTCAAAGTTGCATATCTCTAGCCTAAGGTAGTGCAATGAGAACCCCAACTTTTTGTCTTTGGTTGCATTCAAACCTTGAAACTGTTAACCACACTAAAATTAGCTTTTTGTTCATGCTAGCAGCTCTTAGAGGAAATGCAGTAATTGTAAATAATGACTGGGAAAATTCATAATTCAGATATTATGGTTATGCCTTAATACAATATATGCTGCCTATTGCATTGATGACATTTCTTTGCCTAGTAACTACATACGTTTGAGTACCTCCTCTGCATAGATAGCATTAGGACAGCTTCAAAGAAAGAATTTTTACAGCTGTCCCATGAGAATTACTAACACATTAAAAGCTGGCTTTCAGAAGAATCATCCAAAAAGTAAATAATAATAACAGCAAAAATCACAAGTTAGTATAAAATCATCATCTTGCTATGTGTGACAATTTGTTCTGAACAGAGAGGACACAACAGACAAATAGCAGCAGGATTGAGTTATAAGGAAGGACAGCTCCTTAACCACAGATGGAATATATTTCCTCATATTCCTTCTGTACCACAGTACAGATTCTGAGGAATAATAAAAGCATATTTCCATTCCTCCTTCACACAAATGAAGTATCTCAGAATACTGTAGCTACATAGAATAAATACTATTTTTTAAAGTACACTTGAATTAGCTCACTTAGCAGATTATCTAATAATAATAAATCTGCAAAATAAACCAAATCATAGTCCCTTCCTCACTTAGTATGACTTGACGATTTTGCATGTGAAGGATATGTCCTCTTGGCAAAGGCAACTGTAGTAAACAAGCTGCTGTTTGTGACCACCTTCTGGCAGGATTAGGCAAGCAATACACTAACAGCAGGTAAATACCTTTACATTCCTAGAGCTGTTATCCAGAAGCATTATCCAGCAGTTATCCAGAAGTTATGCAGAAGAATATCTTCTATTGCTTTTCCAACATTACTTTCAAAAAATTTATGAGCACTCATGTTGTTCACTTACGAAAATTTAGTGCTTACAGTTCAGTAAGTGAACAGCCATTAAAAAACCAGCTAAAAAACCTCCTAGTAGCAAGAACAAATCACAGACCTTTGTTTCTGCTAGACAAACTTCCATTCTTCAAAATCACATCTGTTCTTGCATGCTTCATCTTTTCTCTAATTTAGTGATGAAGTGCTTCTACACAAGAATACTGATGGCCCAACAGCATCTCAGATGTTGACATTCCTGAATACAAAAATGTTTGGCTAGGATACCACTAGTCTGTAATTTTATTTTATTTTTTAGTAGAACAGGTTTCTCGGAAATAGAAGTTTAGGCATGTATGTGTCCTTCTTTCTGTTAGCACCCTAAAGACCCCTTCAAGCTAGCCCTAATTTCACGTTTACAGATACTCTGTTAAATTCTCACTTAGCATGGAGAAAACACAAGCAATACCCCTCATCTTGGGAGTTAAAAGCACTCCCTGCCTAAAAATCAAATCATAACTCATTGGCTTTTGAAGCAGAAGGGCAAGACCTAAATTAAATTTATGTCTTACACTGGTGGGAAGCATCTCCAGCTATTTTGCTGGCCGTTCTGGAATTTCTTTGTCTTTGGTTCATATGCTTTGATTCACACTTTGTTTCTTGTGGAGCTGATGGACAATTGCAAATTATTCTCCACCAGAATTCAGTGCTGGCTGTACTGAGGATCCAGTCGCCAGGAAAAAATAAATAAATCAGCAACAAAAAATTCCTTTAACTACTGAGGGAGTTAGCAACATTTTGAAAGAAAATTGTAGCATCATTCAGAAACAAATAAATGAAACATATTTATAAGCTTTCCAACATAGTATGGATGGCAGATGTATTTACCTAAGAGTTCCTCCTTTCTACTAACTGGACCATAAAAGCCAAATTTGCCTGAGGGGCTTCTACTGAAGTCAACAAAAATAGTCCACACACTCGCATGCAAAGAGCAAAACTGTATTTTTATATAACCATCATCTGTTAAATTCTATCTCCAGACACTCAACTGACTAGGAACTTTTCACTATGTATCTAAGGATAGCATTTAGCTATAAATCAAGTCTCAATGGAATTCCTGCAAGCTCCCTTACCAGGGTGCAATATTATCTCTGGTTAGATAGCAATTTATCCAGAAATAATTCACTTTCTAGACTGGATGGAATTGAAACTGGAGATGCAGTTCATTTTATCCTTTCAGAAGCATTTTAAACCTGGTGATAATTCTGCTTATACAACTCTTGAAGATCATCCAGGAAGGTTTTGGGTTTTCCCCTAAACAAGATAAATGCCTGCTTCTTCACATAAACATTATGTTGATTTTATGTTGAATTCATTGCTAAATGAAAAGATTACCTGCAGCCTTAGATACAGCACTTGCGCCCAAAAGCTACAACGTTCATTACAACCATTGATCTGAAAATAGTACAAAAACAGGGAATGAGACAAACATGATACCAGAAATCCAGTGGAACAAAGTATTGGTTATCTGACTTGTAAAGCAGATTACCTGAAGAATTTCCTTTAGACCATGAACAGCTGGTGGCTGGTACAAATTAGAAATCTGTTCTTCCTCATCCACTTCCACATGTATCTCACCAGACTGAGCAGTAAGAATATAACAGAAGCTGGGAGGAGGAAGATTAGTTGTCATCTATTAAAAAGTAAGGAAAAGATATGTGACCTTAAAAAAAGCACTTTAATTTGGCCAGTTGGGTTTTATAGTAATAGCCAAAATGAACCACACTATTTACATTTTAAGAGGGATGGGGAAACAAAATTATATGGTTAATACCAACGACTCTCTGAAGTAGAAGTTGAGTTAATAAACCGACGTTCACAAGTTATAAGTGAAATCAGCTTGTGCATATCATTCTTTCCATAATCTGACATTGACCCTCATCACAAAAACATCTCATGATTTGGCACACTTGGCAAACACTGCGACTATTTCAAGGTGTTTGTTGTTGGTTTTGCATTTTTTTATTACATGGTAGGAGTGCCCTGATTACTCTTTTATTTTAACATCCGTAACCTTTCTGAAATTTGGGGACTTTTGCATGTGGGTGGGTTTTTGTGATAGTAAACAGCTGCCGAACTTTTAAAGCTGCCAAATTAAATTGAGGACAGCACAAGGAGATAATGAAGAACAGGAACGCAACAGCTACAAGAACTGCTCTTTTTGTGTTATGCCAGATTTTTCTTTCCCCCTTATAAAGTACTGTGACGTAACAACTTTATCAATCACCACTTAAAGAGGTCCCAAGCTAGAAAGGCTTCTCAGGAAAAAAAAGACAATGCTAGAAAATAATTTTTATTGTGGATATGGTAAAATATTCTTCTAGCGATGTTTGTTGTTAATAAAGCATTTCATTTAATAAAAGAAATATGAATGTATTAAAGACAGCTGCCCACCCATTAAAAAAAAATCTGCATAAGGAAAAAAAAAAGCAAAAGAAGTTGATACCCAAATTCTGTTTGCCTCTGACAGCACTAAAGAAGGTATTTGAATGTACATATGGCTCAAAAGAAATCAGTTCCACAGATCTCTTCCCAACAACGTTATCAGCATGCTGGCAATATTATTTATGTACCTATGTATAAAACTGCTTCCATAAAACTGTGCATAAAACTATACAGTTTGTGTCAAGAAAAATGTATCTCAACTGAAAAAACTCCACTCAGCCAAAAACCTGCAGCAGTAGAATGCAAGTTGTGATCCTCCATGGAATGAATTAGTGTTTCAAACCCATGACAGAAGTGTAAAGTGCATGATTATGGAAAGTTTCCTCCATTTTTAGATTGCTAATAAAATAGACAAAATGAAGAACAAATGAGAGTCATAACAACGCTAAACAACATTTAAGAGCTTTGCTCCATCCGTGGATACCCTCATTCTGTTGTCCATAGTATTTTAATGAACAAAACAATGCATTCCTCTCAGACTTCCGAAACGTCTGGATGAAAGGGAAAGTCAAGGTGAGAACAGCCATTTCACTCAGTTTCAGTCTTGGTTTTATATATAATCAAGGACTGAACTTTTTATTCTTCAACATAAACCCCGGCAAAATGCAAAGAACACTGTACATTGCAGAGAAAAGATTCTCAGACTTTAGAAATAACTAGTAATATCCACCTTTAATGCCCTCTGGCTTTGAAACTTGTTTATTTCCAGCTTTTTCTTCTTTTCTAGAACTTGCATCCTGATTGACTCCCTTAGGCTCTTACACAAATTTTTAATACCACAAACTTCTTCCCCAAAGAACAGCCTATACAATAACAGCAGGACAGCACAAGCACTTGGCTACCCAGAAGCTTCTCAAATGATCTTGTATTACCAAAATGACACTTGATATGACAGAACTCCTTTTCAAATACAGAAGCTAATAAAGGAAAATTAAAGATGCAATTTTAGATTTGCAAATATACAGTAACACACTTTAAATCCATTTTAATACCTCCCCACCCCCTAAAATCAGAGTAACATTCATTACTTTTTAGAAGATTATTTTTGTGTTCATCCTTCGACAAGTATCAGTCAAAGTCATCCTAACTAGTAAGAGACCCAATTCCAGCAGTCAGTCTGTCTTCACAGAAGTTAATCTTCAGAAAAGTGCTTTCAAATCTAAGGCTGAAAAGTACTTCAAAAGAATGAGTTAATATCCTTGTATATAGATTTCTCAGCTGGCTCCATGCTATCTAATATCTCTTTCCTCCTGCAAGGAGAGGAGAGGAGAGGAGTAATTTGTCTGGACATCCTACCATTCTAGCTCTAGAGGATTAATAAGGGGCTAATTGTATCATTTTGGAAAGATGCTGCTGATCCAGAGGGCTTCAGGTTAGCCTAGGAGGTTGCCAGAACCAGTAAAACAAAACTCAGTAGCTAAAGAGAGGGAAAGAATCTGATTCCCAAAGTAAACACGATTCACTACCAACAAAAATAGTAGTTGTGAGTGAAAAAATACATTTCCATAATAACAAGACTTACCATTTCAGAGGCTTGACTTTGTCCAGCAACTTTTACAGGCACTACTGGAGGCCACAGGCTGTCTATCAAACTAAAAAGTCCTAACGCCCTTCAAAAAGACCAATAAAATCAGGTTTAAAATGTTTTCCAGTGTTATACTTTATATTAAAAAGATTCATTAAGAAATATAATTTAAACCATTGCATGATTATGAAAACAATTTTAAATCATATTTGTTTTCTGGAAGCTGGTTTTGATTTGGTCTAATTAAATCTCCATCATTTCTGCTGCAGGGTGGAGAGGGAGGGAAGGGATGTATCACATTCAGTGACAAGCAAGCCGTATTTAATCCTTTACCATGAACAGCCTGCTACATGATAAAATTCAGGGGAACTGGGGTAAATGCTAGCTTGGGAAGGACACAGATACCAGTACAACTTATTTTTAAAAATAGCTTTTAACTATTTTAACTGATAGATTTAAAAAAAAAAAAAGTTTTGCTTGTAACGTTTTTATTTCTTGCTTTTCTCTAACAGCTGATTGTAACTGCTTTCAGGAAAGTCAGCAATTATCAGATATGGAGAAACAGACAAGATTTTGTTATCTTAAGAACATGTGCTGAGGACGGTCTCCTTCCTACACAGCTGCTCATTTAGTTATGATTTGTATTTATTTATTTTGCACATTTCCCACTTTTAATTTAGAATAAATATAAAATTAACAGCCCAGCATATTAAGGTAAAGCATATTTAGCAAGCAAAGCTGTAATGTGCAGCAGTTCAGTGGCTGCCTTGTCAGCTGATATGGCATCCTTGCTGGACAGGCAGGAACATCTGAGGGAGAGGCCAAGAAAACAGCTGAGGGAGGGGAAATAGCTACAGATAACCAACTTGGAGGCATGCATTTTTGAGTTAAAGCTCCCAGTTATCTTGTCCTAGTTCTCTGTTCTGTGTAGTTGAAGCACAGAGATCTGGATTTTAACCCCACTCTGCCTCCAAGAACAAGTTGTCTGTTCCTCCAATTAAGAAAGCCACCATTTCTGAAACAGCTCTAAAAAATGAAGTCCAAACCTTGCTAAAAGTAATATTAGCTTCTGAACTCAACTGTTTAGAAGGAAATAGCATACTCTGGCACAGGGCTGAAGCACGTTGCAATATGCTGCTTCTCTTCAAGGGGTCACAGAAACTTTCCTTTTAAAGTTCTGCTTTTAGCTCACTTCTGCTTATTTATTTCTCTATTTCCCTAGTCCTTCTCCAGATCCTGAAGTGCTTAGACTTTGGGTGTCTATAGGCAGTGAACTTCTTCCCACGTTTCTTCATAAAGCGCCAGGTATCATCCATGATTCAGTGTTAATAGTGACACCTTTGGACCAGCACTGTAAGAAGTTTTATGGACACAGATCTCAGAGTGGTTCTTGTGGAATAAAGCTTGTGGTTCACGATTCAGGTAACAAGCTGGCAGATTAAAAAAATGATGTTGCTACCTGTAGTCATGTTCTCTACGCTAATGAACAGACCAGAAACACAAATGTGCTGCTCTTCTACAGAAATGAACTTCCTGACTTACATGGCATCATCGCCAAGTCTGTAAAAGGAGAAGGCTGTGCTCAGAGGCTGGGCTTTTTTGGTTCGTGTTTTGTTTTTAACAGTGAGAACATTACAACTAACAGTGAGAACATTACAACATACAAAGCAACACTTCTTAGGTATTAAAGAGACTTTACAGCAAATGACCACTTCTTGAATCCTTGACTGGGGCGAGATTTTCTGTCTTGTATCGTACAGAATTATATCCTCTCTACAGTCACAGGAGGGCCAATGCCCAGAGGAACAAACTGGTCTTGCTAATTGGGACATGAAAAAGGAGAGTTACAAAAAGAGAGCATAGCCTCCCGTACAACTCAGGCAGTTACACAAGTGGCCTTCCTCACACAACACGCAGCATGAGGGCAAGGACAAAGCATGGGTATGAACGTACCACAAACTCTGTGTGTGTGTGTACACAGAGATCGCATACTTATCAACTTAGAGCCACTAAGCTATGTTGTTGCAGTGAAGATATAAACACCTCTCCACACAGAGCTTACATTGATCCCTCATCTGTATTTTTAAGTTTGCACAAGGGACAGGAAGCTGTCCCTTCTTCTTTAGCTCTATTCCAGCTTGCTACCCCACATCAGAATGTCTAAGACATTTTCTTCTATTACTTGTGTCCTTTTGGAGAAGGACATCTACTGCTTGAACTAGGAGCACTTAATTATTAGTAAATGACAGTATTTGTTTACAAACAGGCAGAGGAGCAGCATTGTGTAGAGAGCGTCTCCTGAACGTCTTGGCCCCATCCTTTGCTTTGACACCAGTCAGGCAAAGGGCAGTGACATCTGCCACCCAAAGGATTTGGATACTTGTCTACCAACAGGACGTCCTCTCCTGGAGCTGTCACTGTATCAGTCAGTGTCCCCGGTGAGGAGCTCCCCTCTTGCTCCACCCATTTCTACACCTCCAAGAAAGTTAATGCTCTCTTTACCCTTATGGACTTCGACTTAGCAGAAGGGGGAATGAGGTGCGGGCAATGACAGTGGAGAAATAGCAAGACATTGTGTCCTCCTCTGTAGAAAATCACTATCGTCACAGAAAGAATAAAGTTCATTCTCTTTATTGCCCCAGCCACACTCAAATCCCACTTCAATCCGACTTGAACAATGGGTTTATTTTATCCAATATGTGTATCCTTCTTCAGTTATAGAGTCAGGACAAGAGATGAACAGCTGGCTCTGTGCTACAGTGAAGGGATATGGTTAGCTCTCATGTGCACAAAGAGCCTCTCTGGCTACAGAAGACAAAATAAAAACTTTAAAATTTTGCCCTGTGAGTGTAATTACTTATCACTTAAAAAAAAAAAAAAATTTGATCATAAAAGGACAGACTTCTAAAAAAGGAAAAGTAGAGTAAAAAGTGAGAAGAAACAGGCTTAAGGCTAAAAAAAGAACATGTAAAGTATTTTGAATAACCTTTTTTTTACTTCAGAGACAAGGACACTATTGTAATATTCTACAATTTTTCTTTGAAAAAAGAAAAAAAGACTGGATCCATACCAGGAGAAGGACAGAAATCATCTATCAGATTCTAAATGGCAGACTCAACCCCCTACTTTCCGTGCCAGACTGAAATCTATGTTTGGTAAAAAACTTTTTGTCCCATACTGAATATGTAGATGTCCACTGTTTATCACCACCACAGTAAGACCACCAGTTACTCCAATGGAGTGTTACAGTATAGACTTCCATAGAAGTATGGACTTAACGACAGGCAGTCCTCTACATAGAGGTACTCTTCTCTAAATCTGCATCTTCAAGCTTTGCTTATATAAGGATACTTTTATATATATGTGTGTGTGCATGTATATACATGTAATATGCAAAATAATTCTTTTTAGTGTCCTTAATTGTTATTATTATTATCCAATGTGCTCAAAAGGAATCCCTCTCAACTTAAACTTTCCTTGCTGAACTTTGGTACATCTTTTCTCTGTATCCATAAATGCAAACTGCCTGCTGTGTACCCAGACAGCAATCAGAGACTTTTAAAGATTTAATACCGTTAAACAGGCTAAATACATGCCTAAGAAAATGCAAAATATACATGCAGAAATTAATCCTGACATATTTAACAAATCATCTTAAACTACTCCGTAGAAAAATTACTGGAAGATAGCGAGTGATACTAATAAACTAGCATTTACTTTTCCCTCCCCACAATTCTTGCCAGAGCTGATGACTGTGCTGCCCTGTACAGAAAAACCTGCTTTCATTTGCTCACCTAACCACCTTCCTTCTCAGTTTCAGAGCTCAGCAGGAGACAGAAGTCACCTTCTGCTTCTAACCTTCCTGGCTTGTTTTGCCCTTCACTGCAGTCAAATGGCATACATTCATATCTGCACACATGCACACACGTTTGCTCTATGATTTTTGATAAAAACATACAAATAAAGAGAAAAGCTGTTGTAATTATATTTAGACACCCAGTACAGTGATAAACCAGTATCTACAGCATCAGCACATTTACTCTGATCCTGTGGAAATTTCATTCATTTCATACTACAAGCCACATTACAGAAGTCAAGAAACTTCAAATTTTGATGCTTCAAAACTGTATTTCACTGACTCTGATCTGACAACTTATTTCATAACTTAATAAGAAGATTTTGTTTATTTCTCTCACAAGTATGAAGTTTCACCTACAGTGCCAGACCAAGAACTTTGCGTGTGACATGCCTGATTCAACTTTTAACATTACAGCTTATAGTTTGGGGGATTTAAAAATTTTAATAATCATACCACAGGTTCAGGGGAAAATTACTACAGGGAGAAAATATCAGCAATATCAAAGAAAGTAGAAGGAAAACAATGCCCACAACTAGGAAAAGAAGAAAGACTATGTAAGGTTTACAGTAGGAGACAGAAGAAAGGTGCTAGGATTCTCCTCCAATGTCTTCCACAGCTTTGCTTTGGGGACTTAAGACTTGGCACTTCTGTTTCCTCCTCTCCTACTCTCCCAGTTGTAGTCTAAACTGAAACAGTTTTCTTTTGGCAGTATCAGTCTCAATTATGAAGAACTCAAAAATAAAGCAATTCCTAGTCCTCTGTGAAACATCTCCTTGCTCAAAACTAAAAAGAAATTCAGTAATAATCACCTAGACTGCATAAGCTTCAACTAGCAAAAGACAAGCAATCCAAATATAAAGCTGATACTGTAGGCTAGCTCTCCCTTTAACTGACCTATTAAGATCTTGCAGTGCACAAGCTATGCAACACCATATTTTCTCAGACTTGAGTAATAAAAGTAACAAAATCATAAAGTAAAAATCTGAGCCTACTAAACCAGCATCTCAGTCAAAATACAAACAGGGAGGAAGGGTTGCTGGCTTTTTTCCCCTAAGTTTTGTTTGGATATATGAAATTATTTTGTTGAATAACTTATTTACATAGTTGAATAACTCAATTTTCTATAGTACATTACAAATTACACATACTACATTAAAACACTGAAATTATAATATAAAAGTACTTTTGATTCAATATGGATACGCCTATGTTATTCTCCAATGCTGGTTACTAAACAGATTCATGACAGAAGCACTGAAGATACAAGAAGCAGTCCGTGCTTGTTAAAGAGAACAAAACTCAGGAAAAGTTAATTTCTGATACATAAGCAGTCATCAAAAATAATAAAGAAGTAATGCAAATATTCAAAACTTCAATGTGATTACTGAAATTATGCTTTAAATAGAACTCAACTTTTAACCACAGCAATTACTGAAGTGTTTCAGGACCTCAAAACCTCAGAGACGTGGGTGGCTCTTTTAGATGGCAGTCTTTTTGGAGGAGGGAAAACCAAAGGAAGTTATGACTTCCTTGCTCGGCGGAGAGTTCTTACTACTACATTTCCTGTCAACGTCCAGCAGTTGAAACACTTTCTTGTGTAGCAGTTAGCAGTGATCCTCTTTTCTGAGTGTAAAGCAAAAAGAAGAGAAAGTATACAGTGAAGAGTAGAGGAAGAAGGAGAGAGATAGAGGCCAGAGAAGTATGGGACTTAAATAGGTAGAAAAAAAAAAGAAGAAAGAAAACCCTCAGGCACAATAGTGACCAACACTACAGACAAATACAGGGAGATTTCAAATTTCAGTGCCTAACATTTGAAAGTTTAAAATGACAAATGACAGAACCAACT
This sequence comes from Aquila spilogaster, assembly GCA_024606505.1. Lineage (NCBI taxonomy): Eukaryota > Metazoa > Chordata > Aves > Accipitriformes > Accipitridae > Aquila > Aquila spilogaster. The sequence continues at coordinate 61,183,663 of JANHGO010000063.1, forward strand.
TTATTTGAAAACAGAAATTTCTCAGGGAAACATAACACTGGTTGATGAACTCAATATTCAGAGTCTACTTAGTTTAGATGAAAATGCAACAGATAGTACAGCCTGGCATGAATTAAAGGTAGGGTCAAGTGCCAAAGCTTATGAGTTGATGTATCCTTCAAAGTGTTTTATCCTATCCAACATAAGTGTGGATTTTAGCACTGTCCATGCAACAGTTGCATCTTCTTTTGAAACTTGTTAAGCATTTTTTCAATTTAGGGTCAAAATTCATACTGACACCCTGCGTTAATTATGTATTACGTTAGAGCATTTCCTCTTCCTCCCTCCATTTTTAAATTGGTGTCATCCTTCTGTTCCGCTGAATAGAAACTCTTCGTATTTCTACCTTATAAGAAAGCATAAAGAGGCGAGGCAGGTCGGTCTGCTATACTCAGCAGTGAAACAACTCGGTGCTTGGCAAATCAGGTGAAAGACACAAATTGTCAAAATCCAAATTATTATTCTGTGTAGAACTCCAGTCAGGGCTAAAAACATAATATTCTTGTCAACAAAGACAGATATCCAACTACAAAGTTTATCCCAGCTCACTGAAATTAATTTCTGGTAGGAAGCAGCAGACGATGACAATTTAGAAGTTATTCCTGAGGCATTTTAGTGAGTGCTCAGGCCCTGCATCTAATTGCATCCATCTAGTTACTGGTTATACCAGACATACCTGAAACATGCCTGGGATCTATTAAAATAGGGGGGTTACGTGTTAGTTGTACTGCATATAGATTCTCAACCAATATTCCTGCCTCCAGCAGTAGTACACCATCAAAATCTCACTTCCTCTTTCTCAAGGGGCTGAATTTGTAAGACTGACATCTGAGGTAGTGGGAGGACAAGGGAGAGAACATACACCTCTAAGGAGCCAACACCACCAGTGGCAGATCAATGAACATTTTTTAGTCTTCTCTCTTTAAAGCACCATGTCTTTCTTTTTCGCTGATACTAAGCGTGCAGTTCAGGGAACAGTTTTAGGAAAGGCTAGGAGACAAGTATGAATGAGAGGGTGAAGAGAAAAGGTGTCAAGAAACAGATACTGAACCACATTTGTGCTGTTAATTCATCTGCTACAACACTGGTTCCTACCTTCTTCAACAGCCTCATGAACAGACTAGAAGAACTGCTGGAAGTAAGACACTGAACAAGCCATGGCAACTTTGCCGTGACTCGGCCATGCCCACCTGTCTTACTGGACTGCAGAGAGAAACACCACTTCCTCTACTGGAGTACAAAGGGAAGGATTTCTTGCAGGGATTGTTTTGGGAAGTATGTTTCATGTTGGGTATGGGACTTGTTCTGAAAATCACCTGAATCAATGAAAGACCTTCAAATGACCTAGTACGAGACCCTAGTACTTGTTAAAGCACATGGGTATTCAAAAACAATATTCAACATTACCAGTGTTTCTCTCAGTGTAAAATTACTATAATTCTAATTTTTCACAGGGCTGATCTTCGTCAAGATGGAACACGGTTGTGAAAGTTCTCATCCCACTTTTCTTTTGGAACACAAGTGTTTTCTTACCAGGAGAAGAAATGGGTTTAGTTTCTTTAGCACATCTTACAGTACAGGTCCATTCCAAAGATCAAGTCAGGTTTACAGCCGCGTTTTTGCTTGGATGTAAAATACTCTTTATTATAGGTTTTTAGTCCTTGAAATGTAACTTCAGCTTACATCATTCATTTACTGGAACGATGTTAAATAGTACTTTAAATTAAATACTTGATGATGAGTATGGATGATGGCCTGGAAAATTTTTTGAACAGTAACATTGGTCCATCGATGCAGAAAGCTTGAGAATCTCTTGCATCTGTTAAATGAAAATCTCCTCTGTCTCATGGAGATACTGAGGGAGCACTCTGTCTCTATAAGAAAGATTACAATCCATGCGACTGTGGGACAACATGGACATATGGGATCTTATTAGCCATTCCTGGCTTTCTCCAGATCATGTGCTTCAAAGGCACAAAAAAAAAAAGTCATGACTTTTCCCTCATATTTCCTATATTTTATTCCCTTTTATCCATTTTAAAAGCCACTGTCAGACTCCAGGAAACAAACAGTTTAAAAGCCACCTCCTTCCAAAAAGTAATTGGTGTTCTCAAAAAAAAAGGCAGCAGTCTTTCTTGCAGGGCAGACCACATAGTTCTTATTCACTCATGTGCTGCAAGCCAAGGTTGGGCACTCACAGGCATATCCCATCATGTGCTCAGATATACCCCTGGCTGTGGAAACCCATTTATCCAGTGGCAATGAGTTCTACAGTCTAATTATGCTCTGTGTGAATAAGTACTCCCTTATATTTGTTTCAGCTATGGCTTTACTGTGGTTTCCATCACACCTAGAATGACACAAAATGTGTCCCAACACTTAAAAGTAATAACAAGTTATAAAGCAGAACTTAGGCTAAAACAATTAAGAAAAAAATAAAACCCTGAACAATTCCCCCACCCACCCATCTTGTACAATGAAATCACGTTTTAACTACTGCACTGTCCCTGAAGCTACACTAGCCTTTTTCTTTTAATGTTTCCTAGCAGGGTTACCACCAGCACAGCTCCAGCTGAGCCACCAGCATTTTCAGTAGTGTGTCTTCTAATCGTCCTCAGAATAGCCAGAAGTAAGTTACTGGTGCTTTGAAACAGAATTTACATTAGAAAAAGTCTGTCTCTTATTAGCTAGGCAGAGTACTGGAAACACCAGCAGCCAGTTGTAAAACTTCATTTGTATCCAGAATTCCAAAGCTATTATTTAATTTGTTTGGAAAAAATGTAACTTGAAAAAAAAGCCAACAAAATAATTAAATAAGAAGACTTGTTTGTTATTAAAGATCCATAAAAATGCAAGTAGGCTTGAAATCTAAAGGATCTGAAAATTAACACTGCAAGTACATAAAAAGAAAAGCATACTGAATAGGGCTGGCTGGAAAACAACAATTCCATTTTGCTAAACATTTCAAGGCTTTGAAATTTGTTTTTGTTCCAATATGAAACAAAAATGAGACTTTCTGAAAGTTTTCATGAAATAAGAATGAGAGAAAGAATATTCACTCCCTCTGGACCTGAAAAAATCTTCCCAACCAAATTCTCTCCAAAATAGATAATGTTTCCATGAAACATTCTGGTTTTGATGAAACAGCATTTTTCAACAGGAAAAAAAAGTGTCAGCAGAAATATCATAGCCATTCTAACAGCGAAGGCTTATCTAGATCGGATACTTGTAGGAATAAATTATGTTGAGAATTGAACCAATCTAATCATATTTATATAGGTCCCCACGTGAACACTGTATCACTTGCCTTAGAAAGATACTCCGTAAGATACTTGATCTATTTAATTTTTTTGTCTTCATTAAAGATATTTTATTTTATTCAAAGAATGTAAAAGGAATCACAAAATAAGCAAAATCTGAGAGGTACGGTAAGTCAATTTGTTACTTATCTGGGGGGATTTTTCTACAAACCTGTGGACATTCTTATTCCAAAATAAGAATGGCTTTATGATTTGGAAGATTTTTTTTTTTTTTTAAAGAAACTTAAACTGTGCTTCCAAAACCATATAGACTTAACTGAATTAAGCTCTCATATACTAAGGGAAAGTCTGTGCTTGAAACTTCAACCCATACTGGGAAGCACTGTAGAAAAACATACTGTAGTAAACAGTTCTGCAATGAAAGTGAGGTGAACTAATGTTTTGAAGTCTTTGAATCTACTGAAGAGGAAGAAAACACTCGTGTTTTATATGAAATATTGCGTACGGTAATTCTTCTCTATTCCTTTCTCTGCTAAGTGTGTATTTGTGTGTTAGCTTATTTATGCTTATTTTGGAATATGGTTGGCTGAAGTACTATTGGATGCCCCCAAAATGGCAATGAGGACACTTAATTGAACAAAGCCAGATTCAGTTGTTCCAGAGAATATTGATCACAGAAATAAATAAAAAGGCAGATCACCTCTGCCTGCCACAGCACGCAATACATTCTCCCATGAATTGTTCTCACCTTCCTCTTGTAGTTCTTTGCAAAATTTTCATTCCAGCTAAGCAGCAGAATTTTCCTTCCCATCTCCTGCAATACTGCTCAATGTCATCTGCAAAAGTCAGGGACTGCAGCTGCACTTCACTGAACATACCATAGGCATCCTGGACAAGGAGGCATAACCTGCAAAACATTCCTCCGTTACTCATTGGCTTCTGTTCATAACAAACTAGTTAGCAAATTTCTGAGAACTATATTACAAGCTTCAGGACAGGGCTTATCCTCTACAATATCTGGAGAATTCCTACCAAATAATGTATCAATAAACAAAACCAACATCATCAAAGGTTTTCTCATGTGTATTTTCAGGAGGTAACAGGGCCATGAAATAGAAAAGCATGACTAAAAAAAAGCGTAAGGGGTTTGCGCTGGGGATGAGATCAATTAACTGCTATGCACTATGTGGTTTGTGTACTTATAAAGAAAGACTGAGTTTTTGCCTTACTTGAGGTGAGTTCTGCAATGCAGACAGAGCAATGATGCAAACATCTATGTGTGTGTGTATAAATATAAAAATTCTGCTTAGAAGTAAACAAAGCAACATATTTCACAAGTAATAATCACCAACACTGAAACTGGCAAAGCTAGCATTATATTTTCTACAACTTTTTTAAAAGAGTCCTAAGGATACAAAAAAGAGTGAAATGTCAATTTTTCCTTTTAAAAAAAAATCTAACATGAAACTGCAGATTAGTATATTCGATATTGGGTATGAAGAAGCCCAGAGGAACTATTTTAAGGAGGTAATTAAAGAACCTGCTAAACAAACAATTTGATTAAAGTAATCTATGGAAGTAGGGGCTGTAGGGCTGGGAAGTATTGCTTAACCAACTTGCTGGCATTTTGAGAAGATATTACTGTCATAGCAGATAAGGCAAAATCAGTGGATGTCATACCTTTAGATAGTCAAAAATGCATTTCACAAGATTCTGCACCTGAGATGAGCAGCCATGATAGCATGAGTCATACAGTGCTGGAAGAAGGAGGCTGCTGTCTACAAGATTGGCTTAATTGCCCCAGAAAGAGACAGTTAAGTGCAGAAACTTTTCAAAGGGAGACAAAAATTACCTTTGAGGGTAGCGCATACATCATTATTTCTAAATAATAAAACTCAGGGGTGCGCTAGGCAGCAGAATTCATTTCATTTCAAAGGTACATGCCAAAACTACCTTCTCCAGAGCTGCACCATTGTTCACAGAAAGCCAACTCCAACTGCTTTTGAAGCACATCATGTAACATACGCACCCTGAAAGCATTCAACAGTAGTCATTATATCTTTATAAAACATTTAAAATGAAATGAGGTCCTATATTTCTCTGGAAGAAATCCATATATTTTCTTCGCAGGGAAGCTTAGGCACATGGAAGACCATTAAGCACAGTTTCCTTGTTCATTATGAACTGCCTAACTTTGGCTTGCACCCTTAAGGGGGCTGTATTCAACACAGGATACAACCCCAAAGCCTTTCAGACATCAGCAGCTGTGCAAGCACCAGCTGAGAGTCCTCATTTTTCATATTCTGGTGCTGGTTTTGAGGAGCAGGGAATGGGAGGACCGAACACAAATGAAGGCTCCCGTATTTTCCCCGTATCTTTAGCTACAAGGGTCCCACACAAACAGGTAGAGAAAGCTTAGGTACAATTCCTCCACAGCCTGCCAAGGTTAAGAATTCCTCTAGAGATGTGAAACACTGCTTCTACCCTGAGTAATGACAAATAGGAGGAAACCAAATGCTGATGTGATCTGTAGGCTGGAAGGATACGTACCCTCATCTCTGGGATGAGTGGTGTTCCCAGCCTAGAAAGCGGGTGACTGTCCTAACAATACAAACCCGTGTCTTCAACAGATCTATCACTCTCTTCGTTTTCTGTGTAAAACAATCTGTGAGATGCCTTCTAGATCTGTATCACAGGATCATCTCCAACTCAACAGAACAAAGACTGATGTGCTATGAACATGACAGCCCAGAAGCAGAAATACTACGGTTGCCTGCCACTTTCCATGTTAGGACATTGCAATCAGTTAAAAACTCTCCCCTGAGTTTTAACTGATTTGACTGAACCTCCTCATGCTATTGTTTTGTTTGGAAAAACGGAGCTAATATGCTCTGGACAGTTCTGAAAATCAGATTGAGGGGAACAGGAAAAACAAAGCAAACAGTTTTGCCTATGTGAACAAAACATTCAGTAATGGTTAATTGTGAAAAATTAGGCCTCTGTATCTTGGAGCAAGCAAGGGCCAACTGAGTTAGTGTCTCAGATCTGATCAGTTCAGCAGTCTCTTAACTGATCACTGGAATTTCTCACATGTTTAGTGAGACATAAGTGAACGCAAGTGAGTCTCAGACTAGCTGGCACCAGGCTCATATTAAGTCCTCTGGGACATATTAATTGCCCAAATAAAATTAGCTTGGTTGGTGCCGAAGACATCAGCCACTAAAAGTGCATTTTCCCAGTCCTTTTAAGCCAAGCAAAGAGATGGCTGCTGTCAGACATGGGAGTCTCAACTACCCGCATCCTTGGCCACAGATTTCCATCTCTTTGTGGCGGCAGCATAAATGGCTAGGACAGGAAACCGATCTGACCAAAAACATACTGTGGCCAAATAATTATCATCATCAGATCAGCTCCTTGAAAATTAACTCTGTAGAAGTAAACTCCTATTTGCATGGAGTACTACTTCTAGACAAGAATGTATTTTCCAGGCAGGATTAGGAGGCTGAAGCTCCCACTCCAGCTGTCTAGCGCATGTAGCACAACATCCCAGGTCATACGATGGGAGAATGGTCATCTTATGACCAAGCTTGATATACAGAAGTAAAGGAAGAACTGTGTAACTTGAGGCTTAAATCACTAATGTTCCCATTCGCACTAGTGACGCGTTCATGATTATTGGCATCATGAAGAAACACAGAGCAGCAGAACTTATTGCATCAGACTCCAAGTACTTTTGCTCTATTAGGACCATACACGTGAGCAGACATCCACTATACTACACTTGTTCTAACAGTATCCCAAAGGTAGTCACAGTTTCTCTGCAACATGCCTTTAAAATGAAAGGTATATATTCACTGACTTGGAAGACAGAATTTCACAAATAACCTTCAAATGCCCAATTTCAGACTAAAAGATGAGGAATATCCCAAACTAATGCTATGAAGAGAACTTCACGAACACATCTTCCCTGCTTCAGCACACTTTTAAAACACTACAAATGCATGGTGACAAAAACTTGAAATATTCTCAACGTCATTTGATCTGTCTCACACTAATTTAGTAGGTAATGCTATAGGTATTTAATGATGAGTGACAACTGATTTTCCTACTTAATGACTATCATGAAGTCAGCTGAATCCCCCATCAGACTCAGCGATGCATTTGGAGAACTATTCTCAAGTTCTCTGAAACTGGTTCTGTTCCTATGGATTTTGCAGACGCTGTTAGCATTACTAACAGTAGTTCAGCTGCTTTTGGAGGCTGTTGATTCACGGCCTTTACCTCCTCACCAGCATTGTTTTTTTCTTTGATTTCACTTTATTCCCAGAAAAGTGCATTTGTTTTATTTTCCCATGTTACAGTGTTGCTCTCACACTGCAGCAAATGTTCTTGCAAATTAAGTTTTAGCAGCAAGTCTAACTGTGATTAAAGCAACAGTTTGTTCCATGATTTTTCCCCCTTTGAAGCTCACTACCAGGATAAAAACCCACATCTAAATTATGAGACAAGCTGCAAAACCAAAATTAGCATCTGCCCCCAGGAATTCAGCATTTATGTTTTGTGCATACCTATCACAAATACTTTTTTTTCTATAAAATGTGGTGTTTGTACTGAATCAGTTAATCAGCTTGAACATACCTTTACCAATGCCTTGTCAGTATGCATAGTAATGAACTGTTAAAAAAAAGAGGGGCAACATCTCCATTTTTATCAGCAGTGCTCATGTAGGGAGGAAATAAGGGCCATGTTTATTTTGGGGACAACAGGATGCAACCCTGTGTAAGACCTGAATTTAAAATATGGTTTTGGAAACTGAAATTTCTCGTGCAAAGGAGCAGAGAATTCACTCCAGGAGCAAGGGTTGGCAGGAAAGCCGGTAGAAGAGTGAATGTGGGAGATGTAGACTAAGGAAAAGGTGAAGTATGACTCATTGGTAATAATAAAGGGGGTGAAGATAGGGAATGATAAGAAGCGAGGCAGAGATTAGCCTTTTTTTTTTTTCTTTCTTTCTTTTTTTTTTTTTTTTTAAGTAATGACATAGTAAGTCTCATGCAAAAGCTTGGGAAGATTTTGTTAATTTGCTAATAGCCAGGAGCAAGGATGGGGGCTGGGGGAAGATGAGACTGATTACTGTGCATTATTTCTATGACTGTGCTGATCTTTAGGACAAAATGTCTCCCAGTAGAAATCTGGAGAGGATTACAGGATTACTCTGCCATGCCCTTCTCCTAGTTAGTCACTCCTCATGGGTAAAGGGTAAAGCCTTCTTTTACTATTACTTTTTTATGCATGAAAAATCGTATCTCTCCATACTGCTGCCTTGTACCGGCAGCTGACTTTCTGCAGAGGTAAGGGTGACAAAAACCCTCTTCAGCTTTGGTCACCTCCAGCCTCCTCAGCAGCTAGTGGAAAAGAATAAGAAAAAGAAGATCTGCCTGCAGAGGACATGAGAGCGCACGGAGGCCAGAACTGACTGATGACACAGGGATTGTCTTTACTGAGTCTTGTGAAAACAAGCAGCAGAAATTTGTCATGAACAGATCTTAACTAACAAATAATTGTTTTACCCTTGGGTAGGAGGACAACCACATGGCCCACAGCAGCTCTTCTGCGTGCATAGCTAAGCTGTGCAGTACAGCATGAGGACCAAGACAGCCAGGCAAATGCCACCACCACCTTGGCAGTGCTCAGCAGGGACTTCGTTATTTACTCTTTCTTTGGAAGGGAGGGAAAGGGGAGAATGGGGAAATGCCTGAAAACTAATTGGATTGTATTAGCTCTGATATTTGCTCATTCTTTATCTTAACCATCCAAGAGACAGCTGCTGCTGCTGCTTTGTTTGTCAGAAGGATTTCTTATCTCTTTGAGGTGCGGTCCTAGCAGAGGCATAAAGCACACGTACATAAACACACATAAACAAAAACCCCCTCTCCCTTAATCACCAGAGGCACAACACTACCTACACAACTCCAATTCAGCAACTTGTCTGGTCAAGTCTCAAGGTGGAGCTGATTAACTCCTGCTAATATGGCTCAGATTCAAATTGTAACCTGCAGGACACCACCCTACCGGGATTTAATTTATCCCTACCTTATGCGCTCCTTGCATTCACCATACCCATATTATCTCAAAAAAATCAAAGTTCAGGGCACAGGTCTAAACACACAGGGACAACCATCCACCTCCCCCACCCCCATGCAACACCACCAGGATTTCCCTATTAAAAGCACCGTATTCACCAGATCACACACTGCTTCACCTTCCCTTTTGAAAAGTATGTACCCGCTGTAGCCTTCTTTAGGGAGACACAAGATGCAGAATTTTCTGCTCAAAATCCATGCCATTTGCTGTCACTAAATAGTGAGTGAAGCTCTACAGAGCATAAGTATGTATAGAATGATACAAATAAAAAATAATGATGATGATGACTAGCCCCTTCTATGCATAGGTTGCAGAGGTACACAGGAAAACACAAGCACTGCTGCTTCCAGTTTATAAGGGGAATGTCAAGCTCAGAGAATTCTGGTCATGACTCCAACTATAGACGTTTCTAGCACCTGGGCTGTGCTCTGGTTTGAAGCACTGAGGTGACCAAAATAGCAATCATTTTCTGTGAAAACTGGAGGTTTAAAATTTCTGAAAAGTGGAGTTCATGATCATGTACATTTTTATTCAGTAATTGTGGAAGGAACCAGAAGGAAAGAAAGGAGAAGGCAGTTCTGGAGTGCTGGACCTGAGAGAGCAGGAGCAGTGCACACAGTTAACACCAGACACACCAGTTCCTTCCAGCAAGAGACAGGCTGTCCTTGCAGAAGTATTGATGGACACTGCACATGTGACAGGAGCATCACCAGGGCAATGAGCAAGTCTTATCTCAGCATCTCAAATAGAAAATATGTAGCAGAGGTCTCCCTGGTCTCAGGAAAAGGATCTTTTTTTTTTGCTGGCACTTCTTAGCAAGTGTGTAACAGAGTATTTATGTAACGAACTTTTCAAATAACTCACTACAGTAACTATACCAAGCCCATTATCTTGGATTTTCCTTGTTTTTCCTTATATTTATATACATATGTTAAAAAAATGAAAAAGACTGAGAAAGGTTATAAAATAACTTGCTTATTTTTATTCACTTCCTTGAATAATCACTTACTTCAATACAAACTGGAAAATCAAATGCAACTTCCACAAGGTCTTTCATGAATCCCCGCCTGCTGACTGCTTTTTCCATTTCTTCATTCAGGTTAATCCTTCCACCTACTATTTTCTGTCTATGACCTGAAGAAGCAGCACTTCTGTGAGAAATGGCTTTTGTGCGTAGGAAGAGACCTATATGAGCCAAACGTATCAGCAGGGCTACCTTTTTAATGCAGAACATGCATGTAGAGAATAGAGCTCCACAGCACTGTAAATGTTCCCACTCAAAACATGGACCACCACCTGCCTGGTGGGAACTACTTACAACTTCTCGGAACGGGTGTAGCACAAAAACCAGACAGCTTTTCATACTTGCAATAACAACCATGGCTTCACACGTGACAATTTTTTCAGCATAAACCATTTCTTCTATGAAGTTTTCACGTGGCACCAAATGACCTTTTTAAACTCCCCATCTGACACTGTCTCTAAGTGCACTTTCAAATTAAACTGCTGATGTGTGTGTTTTATTTGTACACAGAATTTTACTCAAAAGTAAACAAAACATTTAAAACCATAAAAAGACATTCCTAACATCCACTCAAACACAATATGGAGCCTAAGCTATAATTTCAAACAGTTACAGAGTTGCATTTGAGAAATATTTTCAGTATCATCCGATAGCGTCACTTATCTCCATAAATGATCCATAAATGAGTATTGAAGTTGTTCTATATTAATAGTTTAAATCCAAAGTAATTATGCTATGTAAGTAAAAATTTATAGTGGTGGTTGGCTTGGAAGACACAGAAAGTTAAGGAAAAATAACTTCCTAAGCACTGCCTAAAAGTTTGTATAAAGGTTTAGCTGCAACAGACCAGTAAGGCCTTCCTCCCCCCAGATCCCCCAGGCATCTCCACACCACACTGCACATAATTTACGGTCCTTCTGCTAAGATCCATTCCATACAGCTTGTTACGTAAATAAAAATACTTTTGGGTGGTAACAAAAAAGCAAGCACATCAGATTATCCCAGCTTGTTTTGGGCTCACTATGCTGTTAACTGTAGTTGGTAAAAAAACAATAATGCACACACTCCTCAGGTTCCTCAGTGTACCATTATTTCAGCATGGAATCCCATTACAATCCCTTGGTTATTTCTGTATACAATTCAGAGAAAATATTATTTTCCTGTATGTCATGATTTACTACTCAAGAGTAAAACTGTACATTTAAGAAACTTACAGGGTCAGCTGAAAACTGCAAGTCTCTTATGGATGATCTCCAATAGAAAAATCATGTTCCAAATATAACGTGTAATTACCACCCAGCCATTTAAAGTACTTATCTATGAATCTGAGGAGGGGTTCTTTGTTTATTTTTTTAATCTTAAGACTTCGTAATTATTGTTTTGGCATCCAAGAATTCTAACAGTCGTCAAGGCGCTGCCAAAAGGTTTTCTCTTGCAAGGTGCTCAGCACCCTCCTTTCCAAGAATATCAGCATTCAGTTGCTGGTTCTGCCAACGTTTCGCATCATCTTTGCCGCACTGTTTCCTCCACGCCTCAGTTCCTTATACGTAAAAATCAGAATAAAAGTCCTGTCTTCAAAGGGTGATCTGAAAGCAATAGCTGAATAATATGGTGGTATCTAGGAGGGCAGGTCCACAAAGCCTATTCTATGTGCTAGATCCCATCTGAGTTGGGGGAGGAGGCTATATATACATATGTATATATAGAGAGAGGGCTTCCTTGCAGTATCAAGCCATTTCTTCTGCGCTACAGGGCTTACAGAACTCTCAGCTCCCCCTGCAAAACCCACAGCAAGGGCTTTACAGAGTTACAGCATCTGGAACGAAGCAAGAACACTGTAGCAATGGTACTGGGGTCCCTTATCTTTCAAGACCATATTATTTGTGGATTCACCAGATTTACTTCTGAACCACACAGACCATGAATGGAATCCTAGAAGATTTTATTTTAAAAAAAACCAAAATGAAGTGAGTATTAAAAAAAATAACTGCCCATTTCAGAAAGCACAGAACATCCTAAAACGCATTCTTGGTAGTATAGCATTGCACAGGTGCTTCCCCAGTGCATGTGAAAGGTAAATGAAATATAACACTGCGGGATTTCTTACAGAGCTGTGTCTGTATTCAGTAAGACATTCTGCTGTTTCAATGCCACATCATCCCACCTAACTAGCAGAAAAATATAATATTCATCAAAATAAAGGGCAGAACAAAGAGCAAAGAAGAAAAGCAGGGTCCACCGTTTCTGTTTTTCACTCACGCTGTTTTTCTTTGCTTTAGTGGCTGCCTTTCCTAGGTGTGTTTCTAAATGAGGGAGAGGGAGCGTGTTTGTGTGTGCGCGTCGCGTGTTTACAAGAGTTATGGTAGCAGTTCTCAGCAGTCCACCGAGAGTTCTAGGAAACGGCCCCTGTTATTTTATTCTGGGTCAATGTCAGCTCATGTCAGGCAGTAAAGATCACACAGGACAGCTCGCTCCATCTCGCAGTCCTGGCCGGAGGCCTCAATGGGAGAGGGAAAGGGAGCGAGCTGCGAGTGGGCGGAGAGCCTTCCCAGCACTCTACCAACCACCGCACGAGGAATTATGATAAACACCACTCTGGAAACCAGATACAACAGTACATTGTGTTCTTCTTCGGAAAAACAACCAGACTTCGGCTCACTTAAAGTAAACAGTTAATCCTGTTTATCTTTTTTTTTTCCTTCTTTCTTGATGAGTTGTTAACAGAACAATCTCTTCTGCAAAGCAACTAAGAGATCTGTCCCTTAAATTCATACTGATTTTCTCTTCCTTCAAGAAAACAAACAAACAAAAATTCGATATGTAAACTTTCTACTATCGGCAAACAGTGTGGAATAACAATCTTTCTTGGCTTAAAGTGACTTAACAAAGCGATGCCAAAACTGAATGAAACCTTTCCCTCACTTACATATTTTATTTTGGAAAACTGAAGTCCCAAACAGAGCGTTCTATTCATCCCTTTTAACTCTTCCTTTACTGACAAGAACAAGCAAAACTGGTTAAAACAAAAAAAATCAGGATGCGTGGTGTCCTCGCAGCCGGAGTGCAGGGTGCCTGCGGAGTACAGATTAGCTACTGAGCAGGGCAGGGGGGGCTGTTCCCAGGTTTTCTCCGGGAGGTGAAAAGAGAGGAGTCAGGCTAATCGATTGCAACTGAGGTAACAAACTGTTACCCTCCTTTCCAAAATATATGCTTACTGTGCAAATTCATGATGTCTCTGACTTTCAATATTAAGGTTGATTAATTAGAAAAGCAGATGGAATTGATTATCTTGTTTTGCTGGAGTCACCACAGTCTACCTATTAACTACTTCTTACTGGGGACTCCAACCGAGTCCACTGAAAGCTACAAGCTTTTCCAAAGGGAATTCTAATTTTTAGCACTCAGGAGTTTAAATAGTTCTGAAAGTCAACAACGAAAGTGTGCTTAACATGCCCAGTCAGTAAAAGTTTGTTGATTTAGCTATTTATAATCATAAAAATACATGATTTGAAAAACTGAAAGAGGAGAAGGAAAATATTTCCCTGTTTTATTTTTACTCATCTTGCAAGCTCTAAGATTCTGGGTTTTGCTGTGCAACCGATGTCACCAAGTGCAAAAATGTAAATTCAGTCTGGGAATGAAAGTCTGATTTTCAGGTTTTATTTTTTAAAAATATTTTACATGTAAAACTTTTATATTTTTTATGCTTTTTCTGCCTTGAGATCTTAATTTATTTTGCATTTATTTTCAAATCTTTTACAGCAGTTGCAGAATTTACATTGCTCTCATGAGCTCTAAAGGGACAGAACAGGACAAAGCAGCGTTATTTCCCATTGCAGAAACCGGGCTGGGGAGGCAGCTGTCAGCAGGCTGGGGCCGGAACCCCAGAGGAGCAGCCTCAGGACTATCCCCCCCAGTCCACCACTTCGCCCACCACGGCCTCCAGCCAAGACTGGAAGAGCCAGTATGCCTCCACCCAAGACTGGAAGAGCCAGTATTGGCAGGACAGGACTGCTGTTGAACACTTCATCTTGCTCCAAGTGCACCCTGTCATTTAACCCCCTCCCTCCCAGTGCTGCACCTGCACAAGAAAAGCATGGTTGCTCTCTTATGATCGTGGGTTTGGCCCGCTAAATTTGTCCCCAAATTGATGGGCAGTCCACAGCGCTATCTATGAAGGACCCAACTTATGCCGAGGTGCTGCGGCTCCGAGCAGAGTGGCTATTAGCTGCAGGACTGCAGGGGAGAAGCAATGTACTTTGGTAAAACCTCTCTCTCAGGAAGCCAGAGGTGAATGTGGCAGTGCTACGGTCTCTGCTTGTTGGAGAGGCTCCTGGGCGTAGGAGAAGAAAGCAATAAACCTAAAGTGTTTAGGGTGCAGTTATAATCCATGTACAAAAGAGGACTCCTTTTGGCTCCCCAAGTTTTGACCCCACGGTGGCTGGCCACCATCACGCCCTACTTCAGGAGGGAATGCATCAGCCAAGAGGAATGCAGACGAGAGGTGAATCGATTGGAGATCATTAAGAGATGAAGCAACAGCAGGAGAAAAACGTGGAAGGTGAAGAAAACAAAGATCAGGAGGAAATGTTCTCTGATACTACCTCTTTTCCATTTCCTTTCTTACACCTCGCTGTTCTCCATATCTCTGGTAGTTAGAGATTAGGGGGAAAAATGCCAGCCTGTGGCAAAACTAGTATAATCCCATGGATGGCCTACAGGCATTACTGATGGCGCGCTTTCCCCAGACACGTTCGGATTTTTTATATCAGAAATTATGGACACAACAAGTGCTGCTGAAAGGGAAGTGCAGGTGGCAATAGTTTTCCAATTTGAAAAAAAAAAAAAGTTTTGTTACCCTTTTAAGCTTCCATTTGAACTTTTCAAAATGAGAAATCCCATTTTCCATTATAAGTCAAGCAAAGCTTTATAAATTACTTTTAAATAAGCAGTAGGTTTGGGCCATTACCCAAACCTCACTCAAATTAACATCTTTCCATTGATTTCGATGATCTTCCTTTCATGCCATAGAGCAGGCAGAGGAAACACCTGGGCAGCATCAGTAGCACTCCTCCACCTTGATTTCATTCAACCATTCATGCAAATTCCATGTTTCTCTTTTAAAACTATCTAAACTGAACACCGGTCAAGGATCAAACACTGGAGTAATTTTATAAACATCACACTCAACATTTCCCATAATTTCAAGGAATCATTTTTAGCAGGATCAGAACTTGAAACACAGCACACAGTACATAAAAAAAGAATCTTAAATCTGCCATATTCTGATTTTTTTTCCCCTTTTTGCTTTTAGTTGGGTAATCTTAAAACCTACATAGAGAATCTCTCACTTCTTTCATTACTTTGGTTATCTTTGGGTGCATATGGAGATTTCAAATATGATGTCTGCTAGTGAGAAGTGTCCTAAAAGAAAAAAACTCTACTACAGCACCTTAATCACCATAACCCTGCACAGATGATCGTCTTTATTTTATATCTCATGCATGTGGAATACTATTTTATTATAATGACATAATCAGTCATTACACTGGATTTCATAAAATAACCCTGGTCAAATACTGAGAAACTAGAAGCGTGGTATACTTGATTCTGATTTTCCCTTCCCCTATAAAAAGAAAACAGTCCTGAAAGTAAGAATCTGTTCAAATAGAAGTACAGCATAGTTTGTTCTCATTGTTTATATTCCAAGGGAAAGAAAAAAAGAGGACCAAATCTAAACAAAACTACAGGAAGAGTTTAGAGAGACAAAAGATAATCATGTAAATTAGAACTGGATTAGGGCCCTTAGTAAACCTATCTATTCATGCCAAAAGAGGTGATTTAATATTCTGTGGTTAAGATTCTGGTTTTGTGTTTTATCCAAAAGAATATCAACAATAGCACATTGTTCTCCTACCACCATGCTGGTGTTACAGCCTCTGATGTGATTCAGCACAGACTTGAAGGGAGAGGCACAGCTAAACGTTTGGATTTTCCTGAGCTGTCAGCCTTTGCGGGCCAGCAGGAGATACAACATCACAGCCAAGATAACAAGATACCTTTTGTCTTTAAAACATGCAGTTTCCTGTTGATAGTATTCTGTATTGTCACGCTTGTTGTCTCATCCTCTTTTTCCTGTCACACAGTCCTTCTCTAATTGAGACTTCACAGTACTGCACTGAGGAAACATTAGGACAGGAATTACTTCTTCTGCATGCCTGTAGAGCATCTGATACACCACGGTACAAGCCCTGATCCTCACTGGAGCATCAGTGTCACAAAACCAGATCAAAGGTTTGGCGTAGCCATTTAAACATCAGTCGCTGCTGCTTATCCTTCTTAACCACAGGCAACAGGGCTAGCACTTCTATTTTCAGAGTACTGTCAGCACCAGCAGTTGCATTTTTCCCTCTCAGGCTCTCCACCGAGTAGGATCTCTTTGCATCAAAGGGTCTCAAACCAGGCTACTAGGCTGCTCCTCCAGCCTGGCTTCACCCCCATCCCCAGAACGAAGCATTGAGGAACCATCAGAAGGAGGTTTGAAGGTTGCTTCAAGGGGGTTCCTTCCTACTAGACGTGTGATATAAGATGCAGAGAACCACCAGCATGTAAAAATGATGATATTTCACACAAATATAGGCCACATTTTCATGCATGTCATGGGACACAACGTCCCTGGTGTTATCTCCACTGCCAGGTAATGTCAGACACCCTTGATTTTGGATGATGTGACGCTATGTAACTCACGTACTCCTAAGGTGAGGCATAAAAAGAGCCTAAATTTAAAACATGGGAATATGCTAAAACAAAATAGACAAAGCCTCCAAATGATATTCTCAAGAGTAGGAGACAAAATGCCTACGTTTTAAACAAATGTGCTTTCTGACCAGCCATTTTTCAAACATGTTTCCTAACTTACACCACTGCAAGAAGTGTGAAAATATTAAGACGACAAAAATAAAATAAATGAAGACACAGTAAGTGAATCCCACTTGGATCAATCTAAGCATTTTGTTTTACCAATTTTAAAAAACTAAGTTAAAAAATCATAACTGAAACGGAATTTCTAAACAAGTGGTTTCAGAGTAGGAAAATGGCATTGTTTCAAAACATAGCATTTCAGCAATGTCACAATTTTTCAATTGCTTGTACAAGCTTTTCCTGAGAAGTTTTCGTTTTTTTACAAGATGATCTGACAGAAAATTATTTCTTTGAAAAATTTCCAACCATTTTTCCTAGAAATATTTTTTGAAACTGTAATGCAGTAACTATTCATTAATTTTCAAGGCTTTGTTTTGACAAAACATAATTATCCAGCATACCAAAGAGTAATTATCCAGTATGCCTGTAAGTAGAAGCAATGCTGGACGATGAGAGATGGAAATGCAATATATATATTTTTCCCCTTCTCTCACAATAGCTGAAGAAATATATTTGAACGTATAACTTCTTTTTAACCGGAAGCAAAACTGTAGGGAAAGCTATAAGAAAACGTCTCCTGCGCGCAAATTTTAAGTTACAGAACTTACACAAAACAGAAGTGAATTTCTGTGCTTACATCTCTTCCTGGTTGCTAAAGATAGCCTATTAAAGCTTAGGAAAAGTGGAAACCTAGTGGAAAGAAGGTAATTTTTAAATTTAGAAAGCAAAAATAAAAAAGCCTGGGTCTCTACAGAAAACCCGGAGGTTCAGACTGCCAGCGCCATCCCTGGAGGTCCAACGTGACTATGGCTGTCCTCCTGGGGGGCTACCGGCTGGGGTCCAGGCCCTGACCCTGGACAAGGTAACACGAGGAGAGACTGCGGCCTCCGGATGCACCCGAAAGGAAGGTACGAGGCTGCCGTGGGAACAGCAGCCTGCCTGAAAGCGACTGGGCATTTGGGGGCAGCCGGTGGAGAAGCCCAGTGAGGATCCTGAACCTCGCTAAGAAAAGGGGCTTTACTCCAGCCTCCTCTGCTGCCCTACCTTACCTTACCTGGACTCCCTGCCAGGCGCGAAGCAGTGCTGACTCCCACCAGCAACCGCAGGATCTGATCTGAATTTTACAGTGTAACTGCACCTATGGATTTCAAAGGTGTTTTACGTGCATTTCCAATGAAAAGGGGGAGAAACGCTCGTGAGAATTTTCTTGGAGAAAAGGTGGTAACTACAACCTGTACCCCATTTGGATGTGTCATTATTACTAATATGAACTCTGAAATGGCAGCAGGCATGAACCGTATTTCACTGGTCTTTTTAAGCCAGTTACCCAAACAGGTTCGTTTAATGGCAGTCCCACAAAATATGATAAAAATGTTCTACACACAGAAGTAGATTTTGGATTTTTTAAAATTTGTACGGAAGTCTAATTCACCACAAACTTTCCTTTCTTGACCAAAAGACATCTCTGTAAGCACAGTTAGTTGTAAACAAATATACATGTATAAAAATACACTTTTTTTTTCATATCGTGTTAAGCCAAATATGTACTCACAAAAGCACAAAAAAGCATTTTGCTTCAGGGGTACATTCCCAGCTTAGCTTGACCTGATATGACAAGACAGGATGCCCAAGGAAAAGCTTGAAGATTGAGAAAGCACTGAAAAGTAGCAGAACAAGGCAGTACGAAGAACTGACTTTCTTTAGAAAGGCTAATGCTTTCCCAGTTGCCAGCCAAATTAATGTTGAAAATCATATACCACATATTCAATGTTTTTTGAATAATTACATTTTTATACTCCAAAAAGTTATTTCTCTACAGCACAGACAAAGATTTATGTTCTTGTAGGGCAAACAAATGTGGTATCATCTGATTTTGGATGAGGCACCAAGAGAACATTTAATTTCACCCTACAGTTGTTTAATTCGAATTCGTAAGTCTCCCTGTCTTCCCACATCCATTTCCCCTTTCTCCCCAATCTGCCATACTACATGTGTTTTTCACTGCTGCACATACTGACACCAAATTTCAATATTAGCTATCAATGAAACACTCCCGGTATTCCTCGTTTTTTCACGCCACAGTGTGGACACTAGTTTTAATGCTACTGGATTAAATGTTGGGACTTACATAAAAAGTGTATTCTTTGTATGTTTTATAATATAATTTTTAATTATTATTTAGTTAATATTATTAAGTGACAGGGAGCTGGGGCAAATACAGGTATATGAACAACATCCAACTGATGAAGTGGCAAGAATGTTTTGTAGAAGGCAGTTATATTTCCCTAGTGGGCAATATTGTTCTCTAGCTAAAATACACCTGTTAACAAAAGATGATGGTAAGCAGGGTAGCAAAAGAACTTGAAAGTGAACAGAAGTTATTTCTGCTTTACATGCATGAGTCAGCAACAGAGTTACAGAAATCTTAAAGCATCAATACAGATTTATCTTGGGACTCTGGTTAACTTCTATAGCGTCAGTGCTTATAAACCTTGGTAAGAAAGCAAGCAGCTGCCAGGTGCCAGAGAGAAACACTGTCTGCAGTTTTTCCAAAATGAAATTGTAGGAACAGCTTATCACTTCTGAACAACTACTTCAACACCTAGATAGAGGGTGCCGATGCTGGCCTGGAAGGACAAGCACTTGGGAAAAGCACTGTCCTTACCACCTCTATTTTTGCCTACCTGAAGAACAACAGAGACAATTCATCTACTTAACAGTGCTTATAAGGTGTTATTTTTTCAGGTTTAGAAACACACAAATAGAAACTACTGTTACAACTGTTAAATTATGATAATTACCACACTGATCTTGTACTGACTCAGTTTATTAAAGCTGCCAGAGAAGATTGCCTAACCCTGACCACTGCGTTAAGAGTTATGAAGTGGTTCAAACTTTGAGTATTTGCAGTTGTGGAATGGGTTGCATGATTTCAGTATCATGATGGGTGAAATGGAGCAAGGGGGAATGGATCCTCTGGACTTTATGTCCTTTCTAGTTTTCTTACCTGCAGGTTGACTTGACTAACATTAAATTGGAAAACAATTAAAGCATCAGTAGACTATGTTTCATTTGTCCTGTTCACTGGGCAAAAAGGGACCAGGCTACACAATTTGGGAGGAATAATTAATATTAAAATAGACTGTATTTACATCAGAATCTTAAGATATGTTCTTTACCTATTTACTTCTCCTTTAGTGGCCATAAAATCTCCAAGGACATTAAAGGTTACCTTTGATACTTTAAATACCCAAAGTAAAAACTGCTAGAAATGATTTGGCATATATTAAAAGTATCTCATCACATAGTTTTACAAGTGTACAACCTAGCTGGAAAAATCAGAAATGGTAAATTGTGGTTTATAAAAATTATACAAGGATGGTTACTGGGTAGCCAACAAAGCTGTGTGTTGCCAGAAGAGCATCAGTGATTTCTCCAGAATTCATCACAAGAAGCTTCATGCTTTCCTTACTTTGCATGTTGGTATACAGGTAAAGAGATGGTTCCACTACAGAAATACCTCTCAGAGTTCCAACTCTCATGTAACTTACATCATGTAGATGGAGATTTCAAAATAATTTATCTGAAGCCTACACTGGGCAGTGATAAAGTACCATGTATTTACACATCACACAAAATTACTCAGAATCTTATCACGGCTGCTCACAAAGTGATGGTCCCAGAAAGCAAGAATATTATCTTTCAGCACTGCAGCAGCATTTTAACGTACAGTAAGAAACTTCCACACAAGCTTTGCACTTCACCAGGTTTTAGCCAGAAGTTTTCCCGAGATGCAACCATGCCAGGAGGAGAAGGCAAGGAATACCCTTCTATTGTCTTTCCAAGTCCTTTCCAACACCTCCATATAATCAAATCAAAATACCACAATCTGTGACGAGGCCAGTTTGCAGTATGTGGGTAAGACACAGAAGAATGCCATATGAAAAGAAATAAAGACATTTACTATCTCTGATGACATAAGGCTATATTAATCTAAGTAAAACTGCTCAAAGAAAACAGAAATCAGAATTTGCAGCGCTCCGGGTCAGAATACTTGGTCTGCCTAGAAACAGACAAAATAACCTTCCATGTTCAACTTGCTTTGTGTAAGATTTATGATATTAAGAGTGGTTCTGGATTGAAATTTAACATAGGCAATCTCAGGAAACAGCAAACTTTTTACATTGTTTTCAAATTTCTGGTTGAGTAATGAAAGAAATATTAACATCTCCACCTACACTTCCCCACAAACTAAACTTTTTAATGACCAGATTCAGCAAGGAAAATGTCCAGCTTCCCATGACATGCATTTGAGTGCTCTGTAGATTTCAAGATAATTTTTGTTTTCTGTAGTGTGTCTTCTTAACTATGACTTGAAATTATGTCCACTGAAGGATTTCTCTATCAAATCATAAAATTCTGTATTTTTCATGCTCTGCAAGAACTGCAAAATTTTAAAGTAAACATTTTTTCCATATGCAGATGTAGGTAGATATATAGATCCACACATATATATATCTCCATATCAAACCTGCAGACTGAAAATACTATTTGTCAGGAGGTAACAACATTTAGCACCCACAAACTAAAAAGACCACAAATTTAGCATCCACAGACTAAAAACCAGTTTCATGTCAGGAAGTATTCAGTGGAGATACAAGATCAAGGTGTATCTGCCCTACACAATTGATTCCCCAGTCCTAAGCTGTAGTACACTGTCCCCCCTCCTCCCTCATAACTGTGATGGCAAAACAGGTTGAGGCAGCATGAGAAATCAGATCAGGGAACTGATCTAGCTTTAACAAACAAATCTCAGATGCAAAAATAAAGGTATTTACCTGGAGTACTACATCCAGCTCTGCAGTCCTCAGTACAGGAAAGACATGGACCTGTTGGAGCCAGTCCAGAGGAGGGCCACGAAAATGATCAGAGGGATGGAACAGCTCTCCTATGAAGAAAGGCTGAGAGAGTTGGGGTTGTTC
Source organism: Aquila spilogaster (assembly GCA_024606505.1). Taxonomy (NCBI): domain Eukaryota; kingdom Metazoa; phylum Chordata; class Aves; order Accipitriformes; family Accipitridae; genus Aquila; species Aquila spilogaster. The sequence continues at coordinate 61,206,030 of JANHGO010000063.1, forward strand.
AGCCCAGAGAAGAGAAGGCTCCAGGGAGACCTTATTGCAGCCTTCCAGTACCTAAAGGAGGCTTATAAGAAAGATGGGGATGGACTTTTTAATAGGGCCTGTTGCAGTAGGATAAGGGGTAATGGTTTTAAACTAAAGGAGAGTAGATTCAGACTAGATATAAGGAAGAAATTTTTTACAATGAGGGTGATGAAACATTGGAACAGGTTGCCCAGAAAGGTGGTAGATGCCCCATCCCTGGAAACATTCAAGGCCAGGTTGGACAGGGCTCTGAGAAACCTGATCTAGTTGAAGATGTCCCTGCTCATTGCAGGAGGGTTGGACTAGATGACCTTTAAAGGTCCCTTTCAACCCAAACCATTCTATGATTCTATTTTTCTTTTGCATCAGTTTGCTGATGTAGCATCACAAACAGCTGTTCCAGCTCAACTGAATGGACAACTTGGCATGTAGTGGTGACAAGACAGCTTGCCAGGGAGAAGAGAGGTGGGGAGATGGACGTGGAGTGAGACTAATTTTAAGCCAGTTTAGAGGGAGAGAGAATAATTTACCACGGACTTCCTCAACGAGAGATCATAGCTTTGGTCATACCCGAGATGAAGCAGAAAACCAAATGGGCCTTCTGCCGCTGGTTGAAGGTCGATCACTACCCCTCTGCCTCAAGTGTTTCTCCTTTGGCTTGGTTTTGATGGAAACATTGGTCTAAATCCCCCACCTTGTAAGAATAACTCTTGTAAGAATGATTTTTACACAGAATATTTACATGAATTATAGCATACAATGTATCATTAGAAACAATATCCCATTTTAATTTTACAACTGCAGACAAGACAGACCAGTTTAAAAATGTAAGCTACCTAAAAGGAACAGCAGAAACACTTCAAAAACACTGAAAGCCAGTCTAATGGAAAACATGTTAAAAATCCTACAAAAAGTCTATTTTTTTGCATATTTTAAAGTACATTTAGTCTTTTCGGTGTGCCAATGTGCATTTGCAGCTATACTCTACAAAAACACACAAACACATAACCTAATTTCCCCTAGCAGAATTAGTTCACTAACACTGAATATTTAAAACAGTCTTCAAATGTGAAGTCCAAGCTTTCAAACTCAACTTTCAATTTGTATTCAAGCGCCAGCCACTATACTTCTGACTCATATTTCTTCTGATGTATCTTCCATATAGTTTACTGAATTTGTTCAACTCACCTAAAATTTCAAATGTGGATGCTATTTAATGGTCTGCTTTACTGACTTTCTATTTTATTTCTAAATAAATTTTACAAAAAATTTGTTTAAAAAATCCTCTAGTGATATCTGCAACTGCTGAAACATGCTAGAGTGAAAAATTATTGTGTTCAAATTAAGGTATTAACTTTAGCATTTCCTTTTCTCAGACCGAGGCAGATCAGCTGGTAAATGAGACTGTTGTAAACACCATTTCCTTTAGTTTATCACTTTGTACTTGCAAGAATTACAGTTAAATTTTTATTTTACTTTTTCATAATAAGCAAAATACTACCTATTTGAACATTTTACAATCAGGATGTAGTGACAAAACAGCAACATCTCTCTTGCTGATTTAAAGGGGAAAAAAAAAGAACAGAAATACCGTTTGCTGTTTTTAAAGAACTAAATGGATATAAATTGTCAGACTCTGGGTCATCACTAAGCATAGGCCAGAGCATTGGCACGAATTACTGTGTTGTGAAGCCTACAAGCTTTATTTGGTTTTTAGTTCACATTCCTGTAGAGTGAGACATTCTTAATTTGGGAGAGCTACGGGTAAACATTTATGGGAAAAAATTATTAAATATTTCCTTTCACAAAGGTAGCAGGCAAAATAAAAACAAAAACAACCCCTCTACAGAATGTTAAAGGTGGTCTTTAACTATCAAATTCAGCAAGGCAAATGAGGTATCTATGCTCCTTTTTTACAGGCACTCAGAGCTTTTATTATTGGGAGACTAATCTTTCCTCCACTGTTTATCCTTCACAAACTCATACTATGTTTATTTTCCGATAGGGACAGCATTATCCATATGTGAATATGCATACCACATAGGCTGCTCCATCATATGGAGATAATAGCAATTATTCGGGTCTTATGTACACTTGCACTTAGATTTAGCACTACAGAGGAAGTGAAAATACTTACAAGGGTAATGATACTTATTACAACACCTGATGTAATACATAACTACTGGTCACTTCCCAAACCTCTCACTGAACTGCAGTAGCCTTTGAGAGCTGTTTGTTGCAATTCAGTTTATGACACAATGTTTTAAATGTTCTTACTCCAAAAGACTCTTGGAAGACGAAGCCCATCTGAAGATTTTCTCTCTAAATATGAAATATGTTCTGCCTGCAGAAGATTTCAGAATTTTAAACAATGCGAAACACAGTTTATTCACCCTGGTGAAAGAAGTCATCCTGCAGATGGGTCTGAGGCTCAAGAGGACAATATGCACAGTTGTAGCAAAAGGCAGAATACAGGTTTTTCTCCTGGCTTTAGCCCTCGGCACTACAGCTCATTTGTCTAAGTTAAGTTTGAGAAATCTACAGGGACACCTAAGAACATATATCAGATATGTTTTGATCAGCGTGTACAGAGAACAGAACGTTACTCTAACTCTACAAGCAGGAACATGTTGGCCTGACTGTATGTGGATCAGGGATATCAAACCTCTTTTCCTCCTCTGACCAAAGAAAGATACAAACTTTCTCTACAGAAAATCCAAACACACATACACCACCCCTGCTGCACTTTAAACCCTATGTGATTTTGAACTATTAACAAAATAGAAGATCGTCTCCTCTTCTTCCTTATATCTACAAAATTATGCATGCCAAATGGCTTGTGAGCTAAGAGAGACCAAATGCCATGTCCTGCTTTCCTAGGCATGCAGATGGATTGCATTATCACTAAATTAATGGCTTTCACATTATTATTCCAGGATTAAACCTGCATCATTTACACCTCCTGACTTCAACGACTGTAGGGTAAGATGCCCATGAAACAGACCTATTCCAAACATGCAGTTAACCCAAGAGCAGTTCCTGAATGTAGAGCGCATGGATACACCAGAGAGTACATTGCTTTCCCCCGCAGCAAATAATTTCCAAACCTGCTCTTCTCTGGCTCCTTAGAAAGGGTGCTCCTCTCCTGATCCCTCTCTACTTGTCAAGACCGAAGTCAAAAGAGTTTGCACTACATGGGCAAATCTCCGAAAGCAACCCCATAGCTCCTTTCAGTCAGGCTGCAAAGACGAGGCAGCTTTTCCAAATTTTATCATGATTGTGGTAGGGCCAAAGTTTTATTACTACTTCCAATATTTGATGCAATTTCCTATGAACTCCCCAATGTAGCTCAAAAATAATTCTGGGGCACCATCAGTATAGCAAAACCTAGGGCGTATGTATTCCTGAAATGTTAGGCAAACATCTAGAAGATTTCTCTTTGTGGATAATGGTGTCATACCTGAAAAGGAAAGTCAGTAACAATAAAGCAAATTTTGCTCCTCAGATGTCCAATTGAACAATATGCTAAAGATTTAACCTTCCCAAAGAATAGACAAGAAATATATGGCAGAATTAGTTTCACAGCACTGTGTGCCACCACAGCTATGCATCAAGATACCATACAGCTTGGCCTTTGAGGAGAGCACAAAATAATTCAAAAACAGAACTGACAGGAGGAAAATAAACTGCTTTTTTCTGGGAACTGAGCTATGCTAAATGACTGAGCCTTCCCCAAAAAACTCAAGTACCATACTTGTTTGACTGTTGCACTAGTCAAACCGTCGCCTGTTTCCCAGGGAAACTGGGGGTATTTATTAGCTGGTATTATTAGTCATGTGACTTCAAACATTAATCATATTTGTTCAAAAAAGTTGGTGCAATAATTGCAGCTTCTTACTGATGAATGATAAAATGCTACATTCCACTTCAGTTTATTGAAGATTCCAGAACCCAGTTAACTATTTCCTAATATATCTAAAATATAGCCAAAACGAAGTCTTTTTTAAAAAATTAAAAGCTTATTTACATGTGGCTTACTGTATTTCTTCTAGGAAACAATAAAAGGGTAAAATGCTCTAACAAAACATCAAGATATTATGACACAGT
>JANHGO010000063.1:61210257-61296637 GCA_024606505.1 Aquila spilogaster
CCAATACTGAAGGCTTATCAAGATAGGATGTTTTTACCAGAATAAATCATGTTGAGAATTAAACCAATCTAGTAATATTTATATAGCTCCCCATGTGGATACCATATCACTTCCCATAGAAAGATACTCTGAAAGATGAATCTGTAAGATCTACTTAAAGTGGTGCTGTTTTTTTATCTAACGTATTTAACATATTTTAAGAAAGAAAAGGGAATCAATGAATAAGCAAAATGAAGGAGGTACCATAATGTCAACTTAATTAATAAGTTGTGGGGATTTTTCTGTAAGATTTTCTGATGCTCTTATTCCAAAATAAGAGTGGTTTTATCATTTGAGAGGGTTTTTCAGTGTTTGGTTTGTTTGTTTTGGTTTTGACTTTTTTTTTAGAGACGCTTAAACTGTGCCTTCAAAAAATGTATAGGCCTTACTGAATTAAGCTCTCAAATGCCAAGGGAAAATCTTTGCTTGAAACTTCAACTCAGACTAAAAAGAACAGAAAAACAGAAAAAAAAACCCACTGTAATAAACAGCTTTGCAATGAAGAGAGATGAGCTAACATTTTTAAGTCTTTGAATCTACTGAAGAGGAAGAAAATTCATACTTTATGAACCACTGCATAAGGTAATTCTTCTAAATTCCATTCTCTGCTAAGTTTGTTTTTGTGTGTCAGCTTATTTATGCTGATTTGGGAGTATGGTTGGCTCAAGTGCAATTGGATCCAGCTGATGCCTACTTGATGCCCTAAAAATGGCAGTGAGGATATTTCATTGAACAGAGCCTGATTCAGTTGTTCCAAAGAATATTGACCACATAAACAAATAAAATGGCAGATCACCTCTGCCTGCCACAGCACTCAACACATTCTTCTCAAACTGTTCTCACCTTCCTCTTGTGGTTCTTTGCAAAATTTTCATTCCAGCTAAACAGCAGAATTTTCCTTCCCATCTTCTGCAGTACTGCTCAATGTCTTCTGCAGAATCCAGACACTGTAGCTGTACTTCACTGAACATGCCATAGGCATCCTGGACAAGGAGGCATAACCTGTAAAACATTCCTCTGTTACTCATTTATTCTCGTTCATAATAAAATGAACTAACTTATCCTCTACAATATCTGGAGAAATCCTACCAAATAATGAATACTAGTACTAGTACCAGTAAATGAAACCAACATCATCAAAGGTTTTCCCATATATATCTGCAGGAGGTAATAGGGCCTTAAAAAAGACAAGTCTTACTGAAACTTAGAACAGAGTGCTTCCATTCAGGATTAGAGAAACTAACTGCTAGACAGTATATGCTTTGTGTATCTATAAAGAAAGCCACATTTTTGCCTAACTTGAGATGAACTTTTCAATGCAGACAAAGCAATGACGCAAACGTATGTATGTATGTGTACAAATTTAAAAAGATCTGCTTAGAAATAAAGCAACATTTCACAAGTAATAATCACAAATGTTGAAATTGGTAAAAAAAGCATTAATTTTTTTCTGACTTCAAAAGAGTTCTGAGACAATGAAATGTCAATTTTTATTACATTTTGAAAAAACAACAGACTACAGATTAGTAAATTCAACACTGGGTACAAAAAAGCCCAGAGGGACTATTTTAAGGAGGTAATTAAAAAACCTGTTAAACAAACAATTTGATTAAAGTAATCTATGGAACCAGGGTTGGGAACTATTGCTTAACCAACTTGTTGGTTAACAAGAAGATATTAGCATCATAGCAGGTAAGGCAAAAGTCAGTGGATGTCATACACTTAGACAGAAAAAAATGCGTTTCACAAGGTTGTGCACCTGAGATGAGTCATGATAGCTTGAGTCATGGAGGAGGTTGCTGTCCACAAGACGGGTTTAACTGCCCACCAAAAGAAACAGTTAAACATGGAAAGTTTTTAAACAGCAACAAGTGATAGCTTTGAAGGTAGCACATGTCTTTATTTCTAAATAAAACTCAGAAATATAGTAGGCAGCAGGATTCTGGGGCAACTTGCTTGAGCAGAGGACCAGAAGACCTCCAGAAGGCCTCTCTAACCTCAACCATTCTGTGTTTCAGTTCATTTCAAAAGTTGATGCCAAAACTACCTTCTCCAGAGAAGTACCATTGTTCACAGCAAGCGAACCCCAACTGCTTTTGGAGAACACCATATAATTTCCTATATGCATCCCGAAAACATCCAACGGTAGTCATCTGTAGTACATATCTAAAAAACTTATTTCAAATGGAATGAGCTCCTACACTTCTCTGTGAGAAATCTCACATTTTCTTAGTAGGGAGATTTAGGCACACAAAAGACCATTAATTAGTGTCCTTGTTCAATATGAACTAATTTTTTCTATATTCTACAGAGGATACAACTTTCTGAAGCCTTTCAGAGATCAGTAGATGCTCAAGCACAAGCTAAAAGTTTTAATTTTTAAAATTCAAGCACTGGTTTTGAGGACGAGGGAGTGGTAGGACTGCACAAATGAAGGCCCCATATTTTCTCTGTATCTCTAAGGGTTACACAAAACAGAACCTTCACCAGGCAAAGCAAAGCAAGCTTAGGTATAATTCCTCCATAGCCTGGCAACATTAGGATGTCTTTCACAGCCATGGAACACTGCCTCTACCTTGAGCAATGACAAACAGGAAGAAAACAAATGCTGTTGTGAAGCATGGGCTGGAAGGATACGTATCCCAATTTGTGGCATGAGTGATGCTCCCAGCTTAGACAAGCGTGTGACTGGCCTAATACAAAACTGTGTCTTAAGTAGCTGTATCCCTAGCTTCATTTTCTCTCTAAATCACCCAGTGAGATCCCTGTGGATTGGTACCACACAGTCATTTTGAACTTGTCAAAACAAAGACTGTTATGCTCTGTCCATGACAGCACAGAAGCAGAGCAACCACCGTTGCCTGCCATGTTAGGGCCTTGCAGTCACTTACAGTTCTGTCCAGTTTTAACTGATTGGACTGAAACTTCTCCTGCTGTTGTTTTGTTTGGAAAAACAAAGCTAATACACTCTAGACTTTTCTGAAAACCAGATTGAGGAGAACAGAAAAAAAAATCAAACAGTTTTGTTTATACTAACAAAACATTCAGTGACTCTTAATCGTGAAAAATCAGGCCTTCACATCTTAGAGCAAGCAAGGGCCAACTGAGCTAGTGTCTTAGATCCAATCAGTTCAGGAGTCTGTTAACGGATCACTGGAATTTCTCCTGTCTTTAGTGAGAAAAAAACTGAACGCAAGTAAGCCTCAGACTAGCTGGCATCACGCTCATATTAAGTCCTCTGGGACACATTAATTGCCCAAATAAAATTAACTCAGTTGGTGCTGAATATATCAAGCCACTGAAAGTGCATTTCCCTCATCCTTTTAAGCCAAGCAAAGACATGGCATGGAAATCTCAGCTTCCCAGGTTCCAGCCTGCATGTTTCCAACCCTTCATGGTGACAACTTCAATGGCTAGGATGGGAGACAGATCTAACCAAAACAATACTGTAGTGCACTAATAAAGTCACATAGTGACAATGCATAATTATAATATATAATAATCATCATAATCAGCCTCAGATCAGCTCCCTGAAAATGAACTCAATGAAATTAAACTCCAAGTTGCACAGAGTACAACTTCTAGATAAGGATGTATTCCAGGCAGGATTAGGGGCTGAAGCTCCCACTCCAGCTGTCTAGCGTATGCAGCACAACATCCTAGGTCATATGATGGGAGAATGGTCATCAGATGACCAAGCCTGACATATAGAAGTAGAGGAAGAACTACGTTACTTGATGTTCATATCACTAATGTGCCCATTCATACTAGTAACATGTTCGTCATTATTGGTGTAATGAAAAAATTAACAACACAGAGCAGCAGATCCTCTTGCCCCAGACTCAAAACACTCTGTTGTATATTAGGATCACACGTGAGCAGACACCTAATATACTACTACACTCATTTCCAAATAATAATTTCAGAAATAATCTTGAGATCCCTGATTTTGAGTCTGAAAGATGAGGAACATCCCAGACTAACTCTACAAGTGGAACTTCACAAGCAAATATTCAATGCTTCAGTACTCTTTAGAAAATGGTACAAAATGAAATAATGACAAAAATTTGAAATATTCTCAACATCATTTGATGCCTCTCATACTAATTAACTAGATGACACTATAGGTACTTAAATGAGTAATTACTGATTTTTCTTCTTAATAGCTACGCTAAAATCACCTGAATCCCACAACAGACTCAGTGACGCATTTGGAGAATCATTCTCACGTTTTCTGGAACAGGTTCTGTACTTATTGGTATGTAGCCCAGCTGCTTACAATGGCTGATGGTAGATGGCTTTAATTTCCTCACCAGCATTGTTTTTTTAGCTTGCTCTCATATTATTTCTAGAAAAGTGGATTTGTATTACTTTCTCAAGTTACATTGTTGCTCCCATATTGCAGTTCTTGCAAATTAAGTTTAAGCAGCAAATCTAACTATGATAATGGAGCAGTTTGTCCCATGATTTTTGCTCCCTTTGAAGCTCACTGTCAGGATGAAAACCTATGTTTAACTTACGAGACAAGCCACAAATACAAACTGAGCACTTGACCCCAGGAATTAAACACTTATATTTTCTGTATATCTATTACAATTTTCTTTTTTTCCCACAAAATGTAGCATTTGTACTGAATCAGTAAATCAGTGAGAACATATCTTTACCACTGGCTCAATGGCAAGCACGTTACTGAATTACTAGAAAAAAGGAGAACATCGCCATTTTTTTATCAGTGGTGCTCATGCAGTTAGGAAATTAAGGCCATCTTCATTTCTGAGACAACAGGATGAAACACTACGTAAGACGTGAATTTAAAATATGGTTTTGGAAACATAATTTTTTCATGCAAAGGAGTAGATAATTCATTCCAGGAGTGAAGGGTGGCAGGAAAACCAGTAAAGGAGTGAATGCAGACTAAGGAAAAGGTGAAATATGACTCACTGGTTATAACAAAGGGGGTGAAGATAGGGAATGATAAGAAAGGGAGGTAGAAATTTGCCTTTTTTTTTTAAAGTAATGACACAGTAAGTCTCATGCAAAAGCTTGGGAAAATTTTGTTAATTTGCTAATAGCCTGGAGCGAAGATTAGGGGCTGGGGGAAGATGAGACTGATTACTCTGCATTATTTTTATGACGGTGCTAATATTTAGGACAAAATGGCACCCAGTAGAAATCTGGAGAGGATTACAGGATTACACTGCCATGCCCTTCTCCTAGTTAGTCACTCTTTATGGGTAAAGAGAGCAAGTTTTTGTTTTGGGTTGTTTTTTCTTTTTTTTCTCAATACTTTTATTACACATAAAAAATCGTATCTGTGCACGCTGCTGTCTTGTATCAGGCAGGTAACTTTCTGGAGAGGTCAGAATGACCAAAAACGTTCTTCAGCTTTGGTGCCTTCCAGCCTCCTCAGTGGTTAGTAGAAAAGAATAAGAAAAAGATTACCTGAAGAGATGACAAAAGCAAGGAGGCCAAAACTAACTGATGGTACAGAGATCGCATTTACTAAGGTGCATTTACGAAGTCTTGTGAAAACAACCAGCAGGCATTTATCATAAACAGATTTGAACTAACAAGTAACTGTTTTGCCCTAGGACAGGAAGACAGCCATATGGACCACACCAGCTTTCTTCTGTGCATGGCTAAGCTATGCAGTCCAGTTTAAGGAGCAAGACAGACAAATGCAATGGCAAATGTAGTGATCAGAAGGGACTTGAGTACTTACTGTTTTGATGGAAAGAAAGGAAAGAATCAGGGAAATGTCTGAAATCGAACTTCATTGTATCAACTCTGATATTTGCTCAGTCTTTATCTTAACCACTCCAGAGACAGTTGTTGCTTCTTTTCTTTGTGTGTCAGAAGGACTTATCTCTGAGGTGCGGTCCTTGTAGAGGCATAAAGCACACATAAACAAAACTCCCCTCTCTCTTAATCACCGGAGGCATAACACTACCTACACAATTCCAATCCAGCAACTTGTCCGGTCAAGTCTCAAGGTGGAGCTGGTTAACTCCTGCTAAAATGGCTCAGATTCAAACTGTAACCTGCAGGACACCACCCTACAGGGATTTGATGTATTTCTACCTTACACAGACCTTGTACACCTGTACTACCTCTGAAAACTCAAAGCTCAGGACGCTGGTCTAAATACACAGGATAGCTATTTATTTCCCTCACCCTCCATATCACCAGAGGGATTTTCCTATTAAAAGCCCCATATCCACTGGATCCGATCCTAAACTGCTATGTTTCCTTTCAAAAGGTATGGACCTGCCATAGCCTTCTTTGTCCTCTGAAGATTCAGAGTACTCTGTTCCAAAATCCATGCCATTTGCTGTCACTAAACAGAAGCTCCAAGGAGCTGCAATAACTGTGGATTGAATGAAGAGGACTTGAACTAGATGGCCTTCAGAGGTCCCTTTCAACTCTAAGGATTCTATGATGCAAATAAAAATGTATGATGATGACGACCAGCCTTTCTGTACATAGGTCACAGAGGTATAGAAGAAAATATAAGCATCGCTATTTCCAGTTTATAAGGGCTCAAAGACTTCTGATCCAAGTAAAGACATTTCCAGCACTTAAGCTGGTGCTCTGGTTTGAAGCACTTGAGGTAACCAAAATGGTAATCATTTGCTTTGAAAATTGGAGGTTTAAAATAACTAAGAAGCAGGGTTTACAATCAATTTTTACTAGACATTTCTGGAAGCACCAAGAAGGAAACAGAGGGGATGAGGGCTCAAGAATGCTGGATCTGGCAGAGAGGGAACAGAGCACACAGCTACCACTGGACACACAAGTTCTCCAGCTACAGACAGCCTATCTTTAAAAATGGATTGGTGGGAATTGCACATGTGACAGGATTACAACCAGGGAAATAAGCAAGATTTATCTCAGCATCTAAAATAGAAAATATGTAGCAGAGGCCTCCTCAGTCTCAGGAAAGGAATCTTTTCTTTGCAGACGGTTCTCAACATGAGCATAACAGAATATTTATACACCACTCTTTGCAAATAGCTCTCCACAGTAACTACACCAAACCCACCATCTTGTATTTTCCTTGGTTTTAACTACATTTTTATATGGATGCTTAAAATAAAATGTAAAAAAAAAAACGAAAATCAGCATGAGAGGTTATAAAGTAACAGTTGCTTATTTTTATTCACTTCTTTGAATAGTCACTTGCTTCAATACAGACCAGAAAAATCAAATGTAACTTCCACAAGGTCTGTCAGGAATCCCCACCTGCCAACTGCTTTCTCCATTTCTTCACTCAGCTTCATTCTCCCACCTACTATTTTCTCTCTACAACCTGATGAAGCACATCCCTTCCAACCTGAGCCACTTTTGTGGGAAACTGTTTTCACACGTAGGAAGAGCCCTGTACGAGCCAAGCATAACAGCACACCTGCCTTTTTAATGCAGAACATGCACATACTGAATGGAGCTCCACATTGTATGTTTTCTCACTCAAAATGTGGAACACCAGCTGCTTTGTGAGAACTACTTACAACTTCTTGGGAATGAATGCAGAAAAAAAAATGGACAGGTTTTGATACGTGCAATGATGACCATGGCTTCACAACTGACAATTTTTCAGCATAACCCTGTTCTCCTACAAAGTTTTCCTATAGCACCAAATGAACTTTTTAAACTTCCCATCCCACACTGTCTCTAAGTGCACTTTCAAATCCTTAAACCGCTGATCTATCTCATCTGCAAGCAAAATTGTACTCAAAAGTAAACAAAACATTTAAAATGATAAAATGGCATTCCCACCATCCACTTAAACGCAATACAAAGTCTAAGCTATAATTTCAAACAGTTACAGAGCTGCATTTGATAAATATCTTCAGTATCACCTCAAAGTTTCAGTTATGTCAGATTCATAAATGAATATCAACGTTTTTTCTATATCGATTGTTTTAATCCAAAGTAACTACACAATATAAAAATAATTTAGAAATAGTTGGTTTGGAAGACAGGAAGTTAAAGAAAAATTTTAGCCTAAGTACTGGCCAAAAAATGTGTAACAGTTCAGCCATGGCAAACCAGTAAGGCCTTTCCCCCTCAAGATCCCCCCCCTGCATCTGTCCCTTACGACACTAAACTGCACATAATTTATGGTCTTCCTGCTAAAATGCATTCCATAGAGTTTGTTACGCAAATAAAAACAAATTTGGGGTGATAAGAGAAAAGCAAGCACATCAGATTGTCCTAGCTTGTTTCAGACTCATATGCTCTAAATTGTAGTAGCTTTAAAAAAAGAAGTCACACACACTCCTCAGGTTCCTCAGTGTTCCCAGTACCACTACTTCAGTATCAGTTTGGAGAAAAAAAATATATTTTCCCATATGACTTACTAATTGAGAGGAAAACACACATTTCAGAAACTTACAGGCTCCACTGAAAACTTCAAGTCTCTGTTATGGATGGTTTCCAGCAGAAAAGTCATGTTCCATATATTACGTGTAATTACTATCCAGCCATTTACAGTACTTATCTATGAATCTGAGGAGGAGTTTTTTTAATCTTAAGACTTTGTAATTACAGTTTTGGCATCCAAGAATTCCAACAGTCAGTGAGGTGATGCCAAAAGATCTCCTGCAAGGTGCTCAGCACCCTCCTTTCCAAGAAAATCAGCATTCAAATGCTGATCCTGGCATCATTTCACATAATCTTTGCCATACCGCATTTCCTCCACACCTCAGTTACTTATACGTAAAAATCAGAATAAAAGTCCTGTCCTCAAAGGGTGATTGAAAAACTACAACTGAATAATATGATGGGAACTAGGAGAATAGGTCCAAAATGTTTATGTGCTAGATATCACTTGAGCTGAGGGAGGAGGCTATCTATGTATCTATTTCTGTACAGATCTGTAGTGGGCTTGCAGCAGTAACCCATGTCTTCTGAGCTGTAAGTTTTAGAGAACTGTAAGCTCCTGCTGCAAAATCCACGGTGAGTGTTTTACACAATTACAGCATCTGAATGAAGCAAGAACATTGCAGCAGCAGTATATCGGGATTCACCTGATTTACTTCTAAACCACATAGATGGAATCTTAGAAGACTGTAGTGAAAAAAAAAGAAAAAAGAAAAAAAGGAAAGGAAAATTAATGTATTAAATTAAAAAAGAAAAAAAAGAAAAACTAAAATAAATTTAAAAAAAAAGAACTGCCCATCTCAGAAGGCACAGAACATCCCAAATTACATTCTTGGTAGTGCAGCATTACACATGTGCTTCCACGGTGCGTGTGAAAGGTAAATTAAATATAACAACACTGCAGGGTTTCTTTCAGAGCCGCGTCTGCATTCAATAAGACATTCTGCTGTTTCAGTGCCACATCATCCCACCGAAATAGCACAAAAATATAATATTCACCCAAAAAAGCAGAAGAACAAGTGCAAAGATGGAAAGCAGACATGAAATCCTGTTGGGGCACCTGCTTTGGCAGAAAAGCAACTTTCTAGTGTTCCTTGAGGGGTCTGCTGTTCCTGTTTTGCACTCACGTTGTTTTCCTTTCCTCTCGCTTCCTGTCTGCATTTCCTAGGTGTGTTTCTAAAAGAGGGAGAGGGAGCGTGTTTGTGTGTGTGTAGCGTGTTTACAAGAGTTATGGTAGCAGTTCTCAGCAGTCCACCGAGAATTCTAGGAACTGGCCCCTGCTATTTTATTCTAGGTCAATGTCAGCTCATGTCAGGCAGGAAAGATCACACAGGACAGCTTGCTCCATCACACAGTCCTGGACGGAGGCCTCAATGGGAGAGGGAAAGCAGGCAAGCTGCGAGTGGGCGGAGTGCCTTCCCAGCACTCTACCAACCACTGCACAAGGAATTATGATAAACACCACTCTGGAAACCAGATACAACAGTACATTGTGTTCTTCTTCTGAAAAACAACCAGACTTCTACTCACTTTAAGTAAACAGTTAATCCTGTTTATCTTTTTCTTTTTCTTGATGAGTTGTTAACAGAACAATCTCTTCTGCAAGGCAAGTAAGAAGTTTGTCCCTTAAATTCATACTGATTTTCTCTTCCTTCAAGAAAAAAAAATCAGTTCAATACGTAAGCTTTCTACTATCGGCAAACAGCGTGGAATAACAATCTTTCTTGGCTTAAACTGACTTAACAAAGCAATGCCAAAACTGAATGAAACCTTTCCCTCACTTACATATTTTATTTTGGAAAACTCAAGTCCCAAACAGAGCGTTCTGTTCATCTCATTTAACTCTTACTTTTCTGACAAGAACAAGGAAAACCGATTAAAAAACCAATAAATCAGGACGTGTGTCGTCCTGGCAGCCTGAGCAAACTGTGCACTGTATGCAGAGATCAGCTGCTCAACAGGGTGGGGGGGTTCTCAGGTTCTCCTCATAAGTGAAAAAAAAAGAGGAGTGAGAGTAATTTAATTGCCTGCAAATTAAGTAATAAAGCTTTTTTTTTTTTTTTTCGCCCAGAATATTCGCTCACTGCGCAAATTCATCATATCCTCAACTTTCAGCATTAAGGGTGATTAATGAGGAAAGCAGATGAAAGCGATTATCTTGTTTTGTTGGAATCTCCACACTCTACCTATTAACTACTTCTTACTGGGAGTCTAGCCAGGTCCCCTGAAAGCTACCACCTCTTCCAAGGGGAATTGTAAATTTTAGCACTTAGGAATTTAAATAGTTCTGAAAGTCAATAATGAGAGGGTGCTTAACATCCCCAGTCAGTAAAAGCCTGTTGATTCAGCTATTTATAATCATAAAAACACATGATTTGCAAAACTGAAAAAGGAGAAGGAAAATATTCCCATTTTATTTTCGCCCATCTTGCGCTCTCTGGGTCTAATCCCCTGCGGTTCCTGTGCAACCGATGTCACCCAGTGCAAAAAGGTAAGTTCAGGTCTGGGAAAGTAAAAACTAAAAGTACGGTTTTTCAGATTTTTTTAATATTTCACATGCAAAACTTTTCTAGTTTTTATGCTTTTTTTTTTTTCTTCCCCCCTTTGAGATCTCAATTTATTCTTTTGTAACAGTTGCTGAATTTACTCAGCCCTCGGGAGCTAAGTGACAGAACAGGTCTCCAAAGTGACATAACAGGCCAAAGCAGCGCTATTTCCCATTACAGAATCTGAACTCCGGAGTCAGCCAGCAGCAGGCCAGGGCCAGAAACTGAGCTCAACAAGGCCCCGAGGAGAACCCCAGGGCCTATTCCCCCAAGTCCGGCATGCAGCCCATCGTGGCCTCAGTCAAGAGTGGAGACGCCAGCACTGGGAGGCCAGGGTTGCTACTGAACACTTCATATTGCTCCAAGTGCACCCTGTGTTTCATCCCCTTCCTCCCTTCCCCACTTGTTTGGAGAAAGCACAGTTGCCCTCTGATGGTCATGATTTTAGCATATGTAAATTCTCCCCAAACTAAGGCAGAACCACAACAGTATGATGGATCCAACTCAGGCCAAGGTGCTGCAGCTCGGAGCAGAGCACTCTGTAGCAGCAGGACTGTGGAGGAGAAGAAATATGTGTTTATGAAACTTGTTTCTAAGGAAGCCACAGAAGAATGCAGCGCTCTCTGCTTGTTAGAGAATCTCCCATGAAGAGGAGAAACAAGCAGTACATCTAAATCATCTAGCACGCAGTTGCAGTCCATGTATGAAACAGGACTCTCTTTGACCCCACATTGACTGGCCCCCACCATGGCACATTTAAGGAGGGAATGCACCAGCCAAGAGGAACACCGGTAAGAGGCAAATCGATGGGAGATCATTAGGAGGTGAAGAAACAGGGGAGGAAAACAGGGAAGGTAAAGAAAACAAAGATCAGGAGAAAATCTCTGATATTACCTCTTTCCCACTTCCCTTCTTACACCTCGCTGATCTCCATTTCTCTGGCAATAAGATGAGGAGAAAAAAAACAGTCTGCAGCAACACCACTGTAATCCCACAGATGCCCTGCAAGCATTACTTGATGGAGCATTTTCCACAGATATGTTTGACATTTTTTGATCAAAAATCAAGGACACAACAAGCACTGCTGAAAGAGAAGTGCAAATGTCAACAGTTTTCTAATTTGGAAATAGAAATTAAATTTGTTACTCTTTCATTAGAACTTTTCAAAATGAGAAATCTCCTCTTCCAAATAAAGCTCTACAAATTACTTCTAAATAAGCAGCATGTTTGGGCCCTTATTCAAAACTCATCCAGGTTACCATTTTTCCAGTGATTTCAATGAGCTTAATTTCATGCCGTGTAGCAGGTGGAGAAAACCTGGGCAGCTGCAGTCACACCCCTCCACCTTGATTTCATTCAATCATGTATGCCACCTCCATGTTTATCTTCTAAAAGCTACCTGAGCCGAACATCAACCAAGTATCAAACACCGAAATAATTTTATTAACACCATATTTCCAATTTCATATGATTTCAAAGAATCGCTTTTAGCAGGATCAGAACTTGGAGCACAGCACAAAACATGAATCTTAAGTCCCACATGCTGGTTTTGATTTGGCATCTTAAGACAGGAATAGAGAATCTCTCATTTCTTTCACCACTTTTGTTACCTTCATATGCACATCAACGAAGATTTCAAAATTTTTGTGTGCTAGTATGAAGTGACCTAAAAAAAGAATCTCTATTGCAGCATCTCAATCACATTTATCCTGTATTGATGACAGTCTTTACTTTTTTTCCCCACATGGAACACTATTTTATTGTAATGACATAAACAGTCATTACGCTGGATTTAACATAACTCTAGTGAAATACTGAGAAACAGTGTGCATGGTATATACTTGATTCTGATTCTCCCTTCTGTCTGAGAAAAAAATATAGTCCTGAATGTAAGAATCTGTCCAAATATCAGTAGAGCACAGCTTGTTCTCACTAAATGTACTCCAGGAGAGAGAAAAAAAGATGACCAAATCTAATCAAAACTACAGGAAGAGTTTAGAGAGAGAAAAGAGAATCACATAAACTAAAACTTGATTAGGGCCCTTAGCCTATCTATTCAGGTCAAAAGAAGTGGTTTAATATTCTGTGGCTAAGATTCTGGTTTTGAATCTTACCCATAAGAATATCAACAACAGCACATCATTCTCCAACCACTGTGCTGGTTACAGCCTCTGAGTTGGTTCACAGATGTAAAGAGAAAGTAACAGCCACAGAAGCACTGTTTCCCTTGCCTTTGGATTTTCCTTAGATGTTACCCATTCCAGGCCAGCAGGAGATGCAGCATCACAGCCACGATAACAAGATACTTCATCTTTTAAAAGTGTGGTTTCCTGTTGACAGCAATTTGTATTGTCACATTTGTTGTCTCATCCTCTTTTTCCTGTCACATATTCCTTCTGTAATTGAAACTTCACTGTATTGCATGAAGCAAGCATTCAAAAAAGGAATATGACTTCTACCTGCCTGCAGAGCCTCAGATGATCCCCACTGGAGCATGAAGGTATTACTGTTGCACAAAACCAAATCAAACCAAAGCTTTGGTATATGGGGAATGAGACATTTAAACATCACTTGCTGCTGCTCATCTTTCTTAACAACAGGCAATAGCACTAGTCCTGTCCTGTCAGCATTTCAGCAGTTGAATTTTTCCCTCTCAGGCTCTCCACTAAGTAGGATTGAGGAATCTCAAACCAAGACGCTGGACTACTTCTTCAGTCTGACTTGTTTTCTGTACCACAACAACCATTCAAGAAATCATCAGATGGAAACCTGAACACTGTTTCAAGAGTGTTCTTTCCTACTGATCATGTAATAAAACCATGAACATATGAAAATGATGATATTTTACACAAATAGAGGCCACATTTTTTTGCACTTTCTCTTGGCATGCTACGCTTTCTTCACAATGTGATCTCCACTGCCAGGTATTTTCAGACACAGTAAATTTTGAATCATATGCCATTGTATAATTCTAAGCCGGGCATAAAAAGAGCTCACATTTAAAAAACAGAGATACTCTAAAACAAAAAAAAAGCCTCCAAAAATACGTTAAAAATGTCCATATTAATATATGTGCTTTATGATGACCCATTTGTCAAACGTTTCTGAACTTCTACCACTGCATGAAGTGTGAAAATATCAACAGAAAAAACATACTTGAAAACACAGGAAGTGAATCCCACTTGGATTAATCTAAGCACTTTGTTTTACCTATTAATAATAAAGAAGTTAAAAAACATAACTGAAATGGTATTTCTAAACAAGTGGTTTTAGAGTAGGAAAATGGCATTGTTTCAAAACACAGCATTTCAGCAATTTCACAATTTTTAAACTGGTTGTACAAGCTTTTCCTAACTTTTCTTTTCTTTCATTTTTACAAAACGAGCTGACAAAAATCATCTATTTGAAAAATTCCCAACCATTTTTCCTAGAAACATTTTTCAGAACTGTAACACAGTAATTATTCATTAATTTTCAAGGCTTTGTTTTGACAAAACAATTATCCAACACACCACAGAATAATTATCCAGTACGCCTGTAAAACAGAAATGTAACGTACGCATTTTTCTCTTTCTCTTGAAATAGCTTATAGAAATGTTTCAATATACAACTTCTTTTTTAAACAGAAGCAGAACTGGGGAAAGCTATAAAAAGACTACTTGTGTGTGAAAGACTGTAAGTTACACAACTCACACAAAATAAAAGTGTATTTTTGTTTACATTTTTTCTGGTTGTTGAAAATATCCTATTAAAGTTTAAGAAAATTATAAACTTGAGGTAAAAAGTTAAGGTTTTAATTTAGAAAAAGAATAAAAAACCCTGTGTCCAATACAGATAAAGAAAGAAGTTGAGACTGCTTGTGACATTTCTGGAGGCCCAGCGTAATCATGGCTGTCTTCCCAGAGGGCAACCAAGGCTGAGTACAGCCCCTGATACTGAAAAGATAACATGAAAATGAGACAACTGTATTTGTATGTACCTGAAAGGGAAGCACCAGATTGCATATGGGAACAGCAATTGGGTGAAGATGACTGAGTATTTGGGGGCTGCTGGTGGAAAAGGCAGTGAGAATCCTAAATCCAAGAGAAGTGGCTAGTTTACCTTACTTTATCTAGACTGTGTGTCAGCTATTAAGCAGTGCTGACTCTGAAAAGTCATTGCTGGATCTACTCTGGATCTTACAGTTTAACTGCACCTATGGAATTCAGAAGTGGTTTATATGCATTGCCAAAAACAAACAAACAAACAACCAACAAGGCAGGGGGAGTACGACACTCATGAGAATTTTCTTGGCAACTAAAACCTGTATGTAACTCTGTTCCGATGTGTCATTATCACTAATTTTAATTCTGAAATGGCAACAGGCATGAACTGTATGACACTGCTCTTTTTAATCCAGTTACCTAAATAGGTTCTCTTAATGGCAGTCCCACGGAATACGGTCAAAATGTTCCCCAGACTGGATTTTTTTCATCAATCTGTACAGAAGTTTAATTCACCACAAACTTTCCTTTCTTGACCAAAAAATATCTCTTTGAGCACAGCCAGCTGTAAATAAACATGCATGTACAAAAATATATATTTCATATAGCATTAAATCAAATATGTAATTGCAAGGGCACACAAAAAACTGTTTCAGGGGAATATTCTCAGCTTAGCTGACCTGATATGACAAGATAGGATGCCCAAAAAAAAACCTTGAAGGTTGAGAAAGCATTAAAAGAAAACAAAGCAAGACAGCAGGAAGAATTGACTTTATACAGAAAGCCAATGCTTTCCTGGTTGCCAGCCAAATAAACAATGAAAATCATATAATGCACATCGAGCGTGTTTTGAAGAATTAAACTTCTATACTCCAATAAAGTTGTTTATGCACAGTACAAAGATTAATGTTCTTGTAGGGCAAGCAAATGTGATAGCACCTGACTTGGGATGAGACACCAAAAGAACATTTAATTTCAACCTACACTTATTTAATTTGCATTCTTAGCTCCCCCTTTCCTCTCCCATGCATTTCCCCTTCTTCTCCAGCTTGCCATGTGTTTTTCTGTGCTGCATATACTGGCCTCTGTACATGAACTGAAAACCATGTTTCAACCTTAGCTATCAAGGAAGGTTCCCCTACTTGCTATTTTTTCGCTCTACAGCGTGGACAGCCGTTTTAATACCACAGCTGAGATGTTAATGTATTGCAGCCCTTACTGAATCAGTGTACTATTTGTATGCTTTATGTTATGATTTTTAATGGTTATTATGCTATTAAGTGGTAGGAGCTGGGGCAAAACCTTGTAAAGACAGTTATAATAACAACATTTAATTGATGAAGCGGCAAGAACGTTTTGTAGAAGTCAGTTGCATTTCTCCAGTGAGCAAAGTTCTTCTAGCTAAAATTCATCACCTAACAAAAGACTGTGGCGGACAGGATAGGAGAAGAATCTGAATGAAAGATATTTCTCTTCTACATGCTCAAGTCATCAATGGAATAACAGAAATCCTAAAGCATCAAAACAGATTTGTCTTGAAACTCTGGTTAACTTCTCCAGCATCAGCACTTATGAAACGTGGTGAGAAGCCAAACAGTTGTCATGTCAGAGAGACATATTGCCTGCAGTTATTCCAGAACTAGACTGTAGGAACAGCTTATCACTTCCGAGAAGCTGGGCTACTTGAACATCGGACAGAGCGTGCTGATGGTGGCCCAGAAGGACACTCTTGGAAAAGCACTGTCCTCACCAAGCATTTTTGTTTACCTGAAGAACAACACTGACAATTCATCTACTTCAACAAGGCTTATGAGGTGCTATTTATTGAGGTCTAGAAAATAAAAAATTGAAGTTACTGCCATAACTCTTAAATATCAAGATTGGGAAGATCTTCTTGCTCTACTAACTCAGTTAAATAAGGTACCAGAGAGGATTGCCTAACCCTGACCACTGTGCAAGAGTCACTAAGTGGCTCAAAATTCGGGCATTTGCAGTCGTGGAATGAGTTGCACGATTTCAGCATCACAGTGGGTAATATGGAGTAAGAAGGAATGGATCCTGTGAATTTTACGCCCTTTCTAGTTTTCTCACCTACAGGCTGAATTAATATCAAGATGAAAAACAAAGAAAGCATCAATGGACATCACTTGCCCTGTACAGTGTGCAATTAGAGGACAAAGTGCACAGTTTGGACGAATAGTTCAGACTTTACACTTCATTTGGTTTTAGAACATAATTTTCCAGACAGAAAACAATGCCAGCAAGAGAAAGCGAGAATGCAAGAAATGCCTTTTCACTGTCTTTTCCAGTTCTTTCAAATATCTCTGTAGAATCAAGTCAAATGACACTGATTTAGGAGGAGGATGGTTTGCAGTATGTGGGTAAGAAGAATGCCATGTGAAAAGAAATAGACATCTACCACCTCTGATGACATAAGGCTGCGTAAATCTTATGTAAAATCATCCAAAGAAAACAGAAATCAGAATTTGCAAGGCTTAGGATCAGAATACTTGGTCCGCCTAGACAAATTTACCTCCTGTATTCTACTTGTTTTGTGTAAGATCTGTAGCATTAAAAGTGCCTTTGGACTGAAATTTAACATAGGCAATCTTGGGACACAGAAAACTTTTTATGTTGTGTTTAAATTTCTAGTTGAGTAATGAAAGAAATATCAACATTTCCACCTACACTTCCCCATAAACTAAACTTTTTAATGACCAGATTCAGCTTGGAAAATGCTCAGCTTCTCATGACATGGATTTGAGAGCTCTGTAGATTTCAAGAACATTTTAACAATGTTTTCTGTAACATCGTCTTTCAACTATCTCTTGAAATCATGTCCTTTGAAGCATTCTTCAGTCAAACTGTAACATTTTTTCCCATATAGACATGTAGATACATGTATATATATATATATGGATAGATACATAACATATAAACACACATACCCAAATAAATACATCCCTGGAGGCATTCAAGGCAAGGTTGGATGGGGCCCTGGGCATTCTGGTCTAGTGGGTAGCAGTCCTGTGCACAGTAGGGGGGTGGAACTGGGTGATGTTTAAGGTCCCTTCCAATCCAAGCCATTCTATGTTTCTATTATATGATTCCAAATACTATTTGTCAGGTGATATGAACATTTAGCATTCACAAACTATTAAAGAGTCTCATGTCATAAAATCAGTGGAGATACCAAATAAAGATATTTCTGCCCTACCCACCCCTAAGCTGTACTATACTGGATATTCTCACTCCTCATCTCCATCTCTCCGTAACTGTTATGGCAGAGCAGGCTGAGGCAACAAGGTAGCACAGATCCTGGCTTTAACAAATTAATCTCTGAAGGAAAAAATATATTTAGCTTTCCTTTTCATCTGTTTATGGACTCAGCATCACAACCAGCTGTTCCAACTCCATTAAAAGGGCACTCTGGCATATTAGGGGTGGTAAGACAGCTCAGCATGGCGAGAACTGGGGAGACAGCAGTGGAGAGAGAATACTTTAAGCCAAAGAGAGAATGATTTATCAGAGAGTTCCTTGACAGGAGATCACAGTTTCAGTCACAATGGAGATGCAGCAGAAAACCAAATGGGCCTTATGTCACTGCTTGAAGGTTCATTGCTATGCTTCCGCCTCAAGCGTTTATCCTTTGGAGCGGTTTTGATAAAAACATCCTTATAAGTTGTGGGGATTCAGATCAAAAATTCTGGTAAGAGTAGTGTCAACAAAACATTTACGTAAAGAATAGCATACAATGCAACATTAAAACAGTATCACATTTTAATTTTATAATTGCAGAAGAGATAGAGGCCAATCTAAAAATGAAACCTACTTGAAAACAGCGGAAACGCTTCAAAAACATTGAAAGCAGTCTAACAAAGAAACACATTCAAAACTCTATAAAAATTTTATATCTTTGTGTATTTTTGATCCCATTTAATCTTTCCAGCAAACCTATGTGTATAGCCATACTCTAAATGGATATACAAACACATAACCTAATTTTCTGTCAGAATTTGCTTACTAACATCAAATATTTCAAAAACAGTCTTCAAAAATGAGGACCAGGCTTTCAAATTCAAATTTTAATTGGCATTCAAGTGTCAACCACTAAATTTTTGACTGACTCATATTTCTTCTGATGCATCTTCTATCTAGCTTACTGAATTTGTTCAGCCTACACAAAATTGGAAATGGGGATGCTATTTAATGGTCTGCTTTACTGACTATTTTATTTACAAACCAGTTTTATGGAAAAATTGTTTAAACAATCGTCTAGCAATATGTGCAACTGCTGACATATACTACAGTGAAAAATTATTGTATTCAAATGAACATATCAACTTCTGCATTTCATTTTCTCAGACTGAGGCAGATCAGCTGGTAAATGAGACAGCTGCAGGAAACATTTCCTTTAGTTTATCACTTAATACTTGCAAGAAGTAGGGACAGTTATGGGTGGCCATTTTTCCATAATAAGATAAATACTAGTTATTTGAACATATCGTAATTGTAAATTATTAATAAAACCAATAACATATTTCTTGCTCTAAAGGGGGGAAAGAAAAGACAAATCATGTTTGCTGTTTTTAAAGAAACAAATGGATCTAAATTGTCAGACTCTAGGTCATCACTAAGCATAGGCCAGAGCATTGGCACAAATGACTATGTTGTGAAGCCTACAAGCTTTATTTGGTTTTCAGTTCACATTCCTGTACAATGAGACATTCTTAATTCGGGAGAGCTACGGGTAAACATTTATGGGAAAAAAATATTAAATATTTCCTTTCACAAAGGTGAGAAGCAAAAAAAAAAAAGCAAAAACAAGCTTTGGCACAATGTTAAATGTAGTCTTTAACTATTAAAATTCAGCAAGACAAACAAGATACCTACACCTCTTTCCGACAGGCACTTGGAATTTTTATTATTACAGGGAAACTGATTTCCCTCTACCATTTATCCTTCATTAACTCATACTATGTTTATTTTCAGATAGGGACAACATTATCCATATGTGAATGTGCATACCGAATAGCCTTTTCCCCTACATGGAGATAACAGTAATTATTAGGGCTTTGTGTACACTTGCACTTAGATTTAACATTCAGAGGAAGTGAAAATACTTGCAAGGGTAATGATACTTATTACAACACCTGATGTAACACTGGTCACTTCCCAAACCTCTCTCTGAACTCCAGTAGCCTTTGAGAGCTGTTTGTTGCAATTCAGTTTATGACACAATGTTTTAAATGTCCTTACTCCAAAAGTCTTGAAAGATGAAGCCTATCCAAAAATTTTCTCTCTAAATATGAAACATGTTCTGCTTGCAGATGACTTCAGAATTTTAAACAAATACAAAACATAGCTCATTCAACCCAGTGAAAGAAGTCATCCTGCAGATGGGTCTAAGGCTGAAAAGGACATTATGCACGATTCCAGAAAAAGCTAAAACCAGCTTTGTTATTCTGACTGTAGCCCTCAGCACTGCAGCTTGCTTGCTCATTTGTCTGAGTTTGAGAAATCTAGAGGAACACCTAAGAACATATATCAAAATGTGTCTTGATCATCCTGTACTGAGAGCAGAAT
This sequence comes from Aquila spilogaster, assembly GCA_024606505.1. Classification (NCBI taxonomy): domain Eukaryota; kingdom Metazoa; phylum Chordata; class Aves; order Accipitriformes; family Accipitridae; genus Aquila; species Aquila spilogaster. Next base: position 61,230,794 of record JANHGO010000063.1, read on the forward strand.
CGTACTCTGCCTTTACAAGCAGGAACATGTTGGCCTGACAGCAGATCAGGGATTTCAAAGCTCTGTTGCTCCTCTGACCAAAATAAGACACATACTTTTCTAGTGAAAATTCAAACATATGCACACCATCCCTGCTGTACTTCAAGCTGTCTGTGTTTTTTTAACTGTTAAGAAAATAGAAGATCATCTCCTTCTCTTCCTTGCATCTACAAACCCATGCCAAACCATTCCTGACTTGAGAGGCTGTATGTCACATCATGCTTCCCTGGGCAGGCTGATGGATTGCATTAGCATTAAATTTGTGACTTTCATATTATTATTTCAGGGTTAAACTTGCACCATTAACCTCTCCCGACTTTAACAAATGTAGGGTAAGACTGCCATTAAACATACCTATTCCCAACATGCAGTTAGCCCCGGAATGGTTCCTGAAAGTAAAACACATGGGTATGCCAAAAACACACTGCTTTCCACAGAATCTCTGCTGTGGCTCTCAGGGAAGGGTGCTCATCTCCTGTTTACCTTTCTACCTCTCTCTAGCCTTTATTTGGTAAGACTCAAGTAAAAAAAGTTTGCTGTAGATGAGTGAATTTCCTCTCATCTACTGCAACCCTGTAGCTCCTTCCAGTCAGACTACAAAGATTTGGAATCTTCTCAGAATGTTACCATGGCTGTAGAAGTGCCAAGCTTTTATAAGCACTTCCAGTATTTGACACAATTTCCCATGGACTCCCAGCATAGTTCCAGATTAATCCTGGGGTGCATTCAGTACAGTGAAACCTAGAGTGCATGTTTTCCTGAAATGTTAGGCAAACATCTAGAAGATTTTCCTGGTGGCACCATCTCACGGTGTCGTAGTGCCAAAGGACAACAAGTCAATAACAAAAAGCACATTTTGCTCCTCAGATGCCCTATGGAGTAATAGGCCAAAGATCTAACCTTCTTTAAGAATAGACTATATATGTATAGGGTCTCTCAATATATATAGTCTACTCTGCCATATACATAGTAGAATTAGTTTCACAACTCTGTGCCAGCAGTTATGTGCACAAATGTCATACAGCTTGCAGAGAGCACAAAATAGTTCAAAAACAGAACTAGTGGGAAGGAAAACAAGCTACTTTTTTTTCCTGGGAAGAAGTATTTACCCTTATGGTAAATAACTGATTCTTCTCAAGAAGCCTCAAGTACCATTCTTGTTTGACTATTGAACAGGTCAAACTACTGCCTGCTAATCCACAGAAACTGGGAGTATTAATTAGCTGGTATTCATATGTCATTTCAAGGATGCACACAATACGCATGTGACTTCTAAAATCAATCATATTTGTTCAAAAAATTTGGTGGAATAATCACAAATTCTTACTGATGAATGATAGATGATCCATCTCTGCTTATTAGAGACTTCAGAACTCAGTTAACTATTGACTAACGTATTTAAAATACAGCAGAAATGAAGTCTTTTAAAAAATGCAAAGTTTATTTGCATGTAGCTTACTATATTTCTTCTAGGAGACCATAAAAAGTTAAAATGACCTAACAAAACATCAAGGTATTACGATACGGTGAAATGGATAATCCTACTTGATGGCCATACCTTTTATACTTATGTATAAGGAGTCTTTTGTATTTTGTATGATTGTATTTTCAAATGTCAAGTAACTTATAAATGATAATCTGGATGTAAATGAATGTATGCTGGTTAAAAATTCTTATTTATTTAAAGTGTGAAATCATTACTTCAAGTATTTGACCAGCAACGTCTTTTCTCAGTAACTAACCTAGAGTCTTTTTAAAATAGTCAACCTCAGACTATATCCATGAAATAAAACATGGCAAGAGCAAGCCAAAATTTCTCTTCACCCATTTAAAATGTTCACCATATAACATTAAATACCACAAAAAATGTTTAATATTGCTATTACTATGCTAGTTTGAAGAAGGTAGCTTTAAGTATAGCGAGAGAAACTGAACTATAAGAATTTGTTATTTTTTTTAGTATTCCTTTATATGTAAGTACCTGATTATTATATTTTGCCACTCTATCAGTAACATCAATGATTGTTAGCAGAATTAAGAGTTGGAAAGATGAAGAAACTGAAAAGACTTTAGAAGTCATGCATGAGGAAGGGCTTGGCTTTGTTGTTATAATAAAGGGAAATTTGTACTTTGTCTTCGTACAGGGGTCATCTCACCTTTCCCTCCCCTTCTCTCATAACACATGTATACAAAGACTAAAAATGTTCTTTTAATTAAAAGAGGGTTTTTCTTTCATTATTCACAAAGAATGGCTTTTTACTTTCATTACATACACTCAGCCAGTTGATCGTGTCAATATAAGAGAATAGCATGGACAGATGTTTTTAAAGTGAGATTTGAAAGTGAGACTATCCCAACAACCCACAGATATGAGCAAAGAAGATGCAAACAACTTCTGAGTGAGTAGATGAGGTGGGAGGGAAAAAGCAAGTAAAACTTTGGGTCAGTTCACCAGAAAAAAACTGCTAAACTGGAGTTTGATATTCAACCCTTGATAAGCAAAGCAAAACTGCAATGTCTGGTAGCCTTCTCGCCCCCCAGCACTGCAGTGTAATAGATTGTTGCTCTCATCAAGCTATGCTTGCTTAAAAATACAGTTTCTCCTCTCTCTCTTATTATCAGGTTAGAATTAGTGATTATTGGATAAATAAATTGTTACTCAATTACCACCTAACCTCATTCCCATCAATTAATCCTGGGCACACCTTTCAAACCACAATTAAAAGAAAAAGAAGTGTTAATCTCCTCCTCTTCTTTTCCCACATGTCCTTCCCCTCCTCCCTTTTCCACTCCCCCCAGATTAACACACACTTTTCATGTCTCAGACCCCACAATTAAAACATACTCTATACTGTACAATTTCTATAGGGAATGACCAGGAGACGTTTGTCCCAAGCCTAGCGTCATGAAGAGAGTATTCTGGTCTCACCTTCTGGAAAAGCCCAAGTGAGTGCTACAACATTTCAGTTCTCGAACTCCTGAAAAAGTGGTTCCATGTTGCTCAACATCCCTTGACTCTCCCTACTCCTCCAATACTAGTATTTCAGGTTCTTTTGATCTCTCAGCTCCTTTCAGAGAAGTAGCTCCTTAGTGCAACTCAGTTTACTTGTTCAGAAAAAATAAATTTATTCAACTTGAATGAACAGACTGCTTTAGATGTGAGACGGTTAAAAAATACCAATTTTCTGAAGCAAATTCTTGTCACAATATTGCTGTATTCCACATGATCTATAAGTGGTATATGTTGTATGCCATGTGCAAAAATTATTTGTATGCAGTGTTGACTTACGTTCCCCACAATGTTTGGAATACCACACTACACAGGGTGCAGAAAGATAAGATCACTTATGTAAGCAAAATATGACCTTACAAGTGTGTAAATCCCTTATTTGTACATGCAAGGGAAAAAGCTGTGAGCACCAGCACTATTTGCATGTGCAGTTATTTGTTTTACATGCCATATCAATTCTGCAAACAATTGTGACAATTTAGCAATATGCATCTCTCTATAATACTGAATGAGGGAGAGAGGGAAAGATAATACTTCAAAGTTATGGATAAATATTATACTCACTGTAAGCTAACACAGAAATCTCAAGTTTGTGCTGTGAGAACATCGATCTATGGCTGACAAAGAACCAGAAAACTGGTCCAAGAATCAGATCTGCAACAGGCTGTGCTGTTCTGAGAGAAAACGTGGCTCTAGAAAGAATAAACACACAGTGAATATATACACATGTATGAATAATACATATGACACACTCATAGCCGTTGGTGTTTTTTTTTTTATCTATTAGAGAAGTATACGTAAAACTTACCAAGCCTTCCTGTATTAGGAATCTGAAGGTGGTAAGGTCAAGTACTCGGCAGCCAACAGATGACAGACAGTTTTTAGTATATCCTTAAATTCTGCACTGTGGGAAATCTGGTATTAAGTTTCTTTTGAGTATTTTGCACTTGGACTACTCAGCATTTGGTTATAGAGTACCTATTTGTGTTAGCAAAGCCTCCAGCTTGAACACCATCTGTAACCATTTGAATTACGGGACATTTGAGGGCCAGTATTGGGTAAGAGTGAAAAGCTGTCAGCCAGGGCTCTGATAATTGTTATTCAAGCTTTACACATTAGAGAAGCATCATGTGATGCCCCTACAGAGGAAGCAGCATCAACACTGTCTATGCCCTCATTTGGAGGATTGTTTTGGAAAAGCTTTACCTCAGCTGTCTCTCATCTTGAAATATTTTCTGCCTCAGGTGGCTTGAACCTCTTGAGCTAAAGGAGAAAAGTCTACCTCTTATCTCTCTGCCCCTTCTCCCTTTCCAATCTCAACTGTTTCCATGGTAGAGCCAGTTGTAGCTGCTGCCAAAGAAAACAAGCCATTTTCCTACCTTAAGGGCATTCCCCTTTGAACATCTAAAGTCTATAGTAAACAATGGAGTCAAAAGAGCTTTGTAAATAAAAGGTCACAAGATTTTTTTTATAGTGGAAAATATCAGACTACCTACAGGAAAGGGTTGCTTTCAGCTCAAGAGTACTAAACTTGCCTGCAAATACACTTTGTTTTGAGTTGAACTAGTCTTTGCTGAGATATTGCATGGTCCCGGTGATGTAACTCTAATTTATCCTCCCTCTCAGCTATTCTACAATCACCTTAATTATCAGGTCTTAATAGATTTTTTTTATTCTATGGGAAGGGAATGGACTTACATATGATTAAAAGCAAGCAAACTGCAGAGTGTTCTGAAATAGCAGCTCACAAATCAAGCAGTGCACAAAGCAGGGGAAAGGAAAAAGGGCATGCACTACTGGAGAGCCTCAGGGAGAAGAGCAGAACATGTGATAAGCGATTGATGGAACTGCACTTAGTAAGCTCTAGCCGAAGGACAAAGGAGCACCGCAAAGAGCCCTTGGCTATCAGGAGCTACCGAACCCATGTAGAAGCCTCCATGGAGAATTGACAGGATGGGATTCAGCAACAGCAGGGACCACTTGTTCTCTGGGCTTCTGTCCCCTGCATGTATACGCCCAGCAATCTCCCAGGGGGTCACGTTCCCCCATCCTGGCCATTTCACTCCTTTATGGCATCCTTGCATCTTGGACAAGCATGCTGGTCTTCTCTCTCATGCCTCTCAGGAACAGGGGCCTGGCAGGAAGTATGTGATACCAAGTGAGAATGCTGCTGTTCTGAGGATGAACAGAAATCTCCTAGTCCCTAGACCAACACCAAAAAGGAAAGCAACTCATGCACCTAGTGGGAAAAAGCCTTGAAAAGCTCCTGTTGAGCAACTTCACTGCACTAACCCTTAACTGAAATAAAAAACCCTTTGGTTGTACACAGTAAGATGATTTTAGTGTGGGAAATTAGCACAGTTAAAATCTGTGCTCCAGGTATTTTGCATTCATTCCCACATAGGTAAGCCTTCAGCAAAGATGTAAACTGATTTGCTGCATTTTGCTGTTCAGCATTGCTGGGCAGTGAAGGAGGTGAGCGAGGAGGTATGACCTGAAGGTTTTGAATTATCAGCATAACTCATGTTGAAAATCAGAACTGCCATCATTCCATAATGAAAATGGCTTCCTTTGGATTTTTGTTATTATTTTATTTTAAATTTCTATCTCCTTTAATGGAGAGTTTAGCAGACAAGCCAGAAGCACTAATGTCTTAAAGTGTAGCTGAACACTTGCTCATTAAAAGAATTAGCATTACCACATCTTTCAGGTATCACCATCCTGTCAGCTCCCATGGAAAGCTGCCCAACAAGACCATCATACTCACTGCCTGCAGCTTCTCCTAAGATTTCAACACCTTTCTACACATTCACCCTTGACCTAAAGTGCCCAGTATGGGAACACTCCTCCAATCTTACCTTCCTTTCTTCTCCTTCCCCATTTAGGAAAGCCTCGTCAATCAACTTTCTCCATGAGATGAAGAAAACCTGTAGGTTTGACTAAGTGCAAGAACAAGCTCAGATCCACTAGCAAATTTGCTACTGAGAACAAAACATCAGAATTTTTACATTTTTAAATATGGGGTTTGAGAAAATGGGATTTGGTTTGTGGAATAAACAGGTAGTTAAAGGTCACATTAATTGGAAAAAAAAAAAAAAAAGTAGTTCAGATACTGTCAAAGTTGCTGGTACAGAAAGACCTTCCATTTGGAAGCTTTCACTGCTCACAACCGAAATGACAATTGGTTTACAGACACCATAACTTTCATTTTAGCAGAAACTATCAATCGAGATCAGTCTGGAAGCTGAATACAGCCCTGTATTTTCAAATAGAAGTAGAGAAGAAAAAAATGTTACTGGTAAGTAGCACAATATGGATAACAATGGAGATTTTTTGTTTTCTCTACTGCCATACCGTACACGTTAATTAACAGTGAAATCTCTAGAAACCTTCATCAGGTTAATGCCCCATCAATCCAGACACATGAGATATGCAGCAGTTTGCCTACAATGCTCACGTGCATTAGTGTTATAAATTTTAACAGATGAATGAAACAAATAGGAGATGTTGGTGTAAACAATGGGACTTGTAAACATTCTACAGAAATCAGTGTTCATTTATTCTGCTGCCTCTTTATTAATATTATAGTGTAATACAGATGGCTTAACCACACCAACAAGGTCTCCAATCCAATATCTCATTAAAGCTCCCTCCTCTTCAGCTTCCATTTAATTTGTACACCTATATCCCAAGACAACTGTCATATTTTTTATAAGCAGGCAACATGATTATTTCTGAGATATACTAACATCTCATATGTATATACATATATATATAATATATATATGAAAAGAGAGAAGGAAAAGATACATTAAGCTATTTTACAAAGAGGCCAAGAGGAGAGAGTTTTCTGGCAATTATTCATCATAAGGAGCAAAGTATACACAAAAAGATTAGATAAAATTAGTAGCTGTCAACCTAATACTGCCTGCTGACAGAAATCATACCTTTATCTCTCTCCTACCCTTGCCTCCCTTACCATGTACCTCATTAGGATGTTACTGACAAAACACACAAGAAAAAGAATATCCTCCCCTCAGTTTTGCCATCAGAAAAACTCCGGGAAAAACTCCAGCCAGCATGTAATGACACTGCATACGTCATTTCTGTGTACCTAATAAAAACAGTTTATGAAGCATTTAGGAGAATAGTAAACATGAATAAAAATTGTCTTCTATCATCACAATGAGCAAATGTTTCCAACAGATGTATTGAATGACTGAAATCTGTTGGTCTGCATTAAAAAGAAGACTGTGAGTGCATCAAAGCCCTACTTTTCCTGAGCAGGCAATTCTTCTGGCCTTTGTAAGACTAGCAGTCTTACAAATCATATTGAACTCAGCCTTGACCCACAGTCGTAAAGGTAATACTGACCCAGATCACAGAACACACTGTAGGAAAATCTAGATACTGCTGATACAAGAGGTTTCCCACCCATACTTCGAGGTTTCAGCTGTAGGGGCTGAACACACATAATTCATGAGCTGCGCTTCCATAGCTTCACAAGGCTTTCAAGAGCTTGTCACATTCTTTTCAAGTGGATCATTAAGGGTGGTGTACCTAAATGGATGGGTGGAGGAAATTTATCTGAACAAGAGATTAGAAGTGATTCAATTTTGGGAGATAACCTTATTTTTTTTTACTGTAGTTCAACTATGCGAGTTGACATTGGCATCTGGAGCTACTCAGCAGTTTCACATACAGATACTGTTGTGCAGACAGAAAAGAATAGCATTATAAAGCTTCTCTTTGTGTACCATAAAGGTATACTTCTGATGATGATGGCTGATGTAATCAACGTTTTCATGAGAAGGCTAGGCTGTTCAGGGAGATGAAAACTACTTACAATGCCCAAGTCTTGAAAGTTCATCGCTAACAATTGGTGGGATAGTGATAAAGATAAAAAGAATGGAAATTAATGATGAGAACATTCCACGATGACCTAGCCCCTAACCATCTATTCTGGTCTCTGCAAAACACGCTGCAACTAGCAGCAAAGGACCTGTGAAGAGGAGGAATAGCAATTGTCTTGAGAACAATCTACCTTTCTTAGGAGAGGAAAACTTGAGAGGGAAGCCAGTCCTTGAACTCGGAATTCCAAAGCCTTAACTATTAAAGTGACTAAACTAGAGAGAGACTAAACTTAAGAGAGCAATCTACTCTTTCCACACCTTTTGCAGAAATGTAAAGCAAAGGGTAAACTACATTTCTTACTTCTTTAGGTCTAGGCAACTTCTACTGTTGTCTAAGCAAGCAAAGTTGTCAGAATTGCTTGGGAAACATGGATTGAGCAGGAAAGGAAAGTGTCACATTGACGCAAATACCAGAGCCCATGGTGCTTGTCATACTTGGAGCTCTAAAAACAGCACTACTCGTGCCTTCCTCATTCTCTGTTTTGCAGTTGCTTTTGTTATTTATTTTTAAACACCCTTCTGACTAACTGTCTTACAAAATAGCAGAAAGAAAAAAAAGGAAAAAAAAGAAAGAAAAAGAAAAAAGCACAAGAACTGGGGGAAACCAGAGAAGGAAAGCTGAGCCATCAAATCAAAGGCCAAACCCTTAGGTCCAATTCATCCTAAGATGCTGCCAGCCACTTACATCATAGCAAAAAATCCAGCAGTCCAAACTGGTGTATCCAAGACTTGTAGAAATATTGCTTATTCCCAATTCATCCTAAAAGCTAAACAGAAAGTACTTTCTGTAGCTGTGTAGCCGCAAAGCATTATTTAAAAAAGAATAGCTTTCAAACAAGCAATAAGCCATTTAAATATGTAAATCTTATGATTTGCTATGCTAAAAGTTCTAGCATAAAATCCCTTTGAATCCTGGAAGGTGAGTTCATTAGAAGGGTGCATGCTGTTCCAACATATATCCTATGTCAGCACAAACAGCCTTCCTGTAAACATGCAGCCATGAGGACCATGAGTAACAACTCTGTTTCCATCAGAAGCCCTTTATCCTGCGTAAGAGGTCTGCACACTAATAGATGTCCCAGGCTAATGTTAACTAGCTACAGCTGGCTCGTGGCTATAAAAAGCATTAATGAAAACATAAATACTAACTTCTCCGCTTCCCTCAGCCTGCACGTCAAGGCTGCGCAAAGGCATCACTTTCCAAGCGGTCTGTGTGAATGAACTGGCTGCTCTGAACCAGCTCACTCTGGTTCCCCAAAGTTTGTTTACTGAACAGCGTGTGCAGAGACACTGAGCACAGGGCGAGGGGAGAGCTGCACCACGTGTCCGCCTGGCGCACCCTGCAAAGCCTCCCGCTCTCCGGAGCCATGGGCTTTTGGTGACGGCTCGAACAGAGGAAGGAAATGACTATTAACTGAGGAGCTGGCCTATGGACATAAAAATGTCAGTCTGAAGCTGAACACGCTCCGATTCTTCCGACATAATCACTTTGCTTTGCTATGATATTACTTTGCTGCGATGTTGCTATGCACTTTGTTGTAATAAATAATGCATGCAGTGACATACGCAAGATCACAGAAAGGACGCTGCATACGTTAGAGCTCTGAGCGCTCCTCTAACTTCACGCAGGATTTAAGAATTTATTGTGCCAAGTATAAAACTAAATTGCAGAAGAAGAAAGAGACTCAAATGTATCAAATTCATATACAGAAAGGGAAAGACAGCTACTTCTGTTAAATGGATAAGAGGATGCTTGCAACTTCGGGGCTACAGATTGGGACAGAAACATCAGGATACCGAAGTGCTACTATATTCAGCTGTTTTTCGTTCAGACAAACTGCATGCACATTCCTGGTTGTTCTTTGACTATTGGACTGCCTATGTGCTATTTTAAAATGGTTAATTTTGCGCTGAAAATAGTGACTTTCTGCACTGTCAGCTCCTATACACTTCAGCATGTGATCTCAGACAGACAAATCCCTCAGGTCTACTCTGGGAGGCCAGGTACGCTGTTCTTGCTGTTCATTCCTGCTTAGCTAAGCAAAAGTCTTTTTTGTCCCATGCTTGTCTGTTTCCAGGTTGATTTTGCGTCTCAGAACACGGGATATGTATCTTACAAATTCAGCTGTTGGAAGTCTCACCAGCAAGTAAGAATCAGAGCTACCTTTATTTGTTTTTAATTTTTATAAAAGAAATCTATTTCTATATGACAGGACACCTTGGGTTTCTCACCCTAAAAGCTTAAAGACATGCAAAAGTACATTTAAAAAAAAAAATCTCATTTCCAAATATCATAATCCCTTATTTTCACAATTCTTATGTCCAGTGTGTAACTTCTTTATTTTCTCTGACTACACTACTCAAACTGCAACCATGTGAGTGACTCCCAGATCGATCTTCCACAGACTTAACAGGGATCCAACTCAGGTTAGAACAGAATCCATTTGTCTATGCAGGAGTTCCCTAAATCCAACATACAGACACGCTATGTGACCCGGTGTAACCGTTTGCAAGCATTCTGAATTTTTGATCTTACTTCTCCCCCTTCTCCTCAGCGAGTATAATCTGATTTTCAAGTCACTTACTTAAAATCTTCAACACTGTTAACCCTAGCAGAGTTTCTTCCCACTTACGCTGTTGAAATGAAAACACGCCAAGAGTCGCCAATTTTCTCAGCCTTTGAAACATTTGCTTCAAATGCCAGTTTTCTCAGACTGCTATGGCTACAATTCTCCCGCAGGTCCTGGCCAATGTGGATGCTGAGTCTGATACACAAGAGGATCAAAGCACATATAGATGAGTTCCTATCACAGGTATTCTTGATAACTACTGAAAAGCTCAGGCTGTAGCAAGAAGCTTTGACAGTGTTTAGCTCCCTCGCAAAGCATTCGAATTAAATAGAAATAACAGAAACGACATATTTTTGCAAAGATTAGGCACAGAATGTTTTTGCTGACAAGCTCATTTCCTATTTATGTTAACATGATCTGTTAATTTATGGCTCTATATTGAAGGTGTGACATATCTTCTCATTCCAATCAAATTAATCTCCTGGCATGTTTTTCCTCATATCAAGTAGAGTTTACAGATTCTGGCATTTGTTCAGAGGCAGCAGAAAATGCATAAACCCATCCATGCAGGACAAATACAGAAGCACCTGTAACTTCTGTGACTAAATCATATTTGAATTCAGTGCTGGGAAAACTCAGTGCCTCAGAGAAATAATTCACAGCAGAACTATGTTGGCTCAATAGGAATTAACATGCGGAAGAAAGGTTGCTCACACAAAATGGTATCTGAACAACCTTATGAACACTCTCACATTCCCCATATGAGAACTTCAACTCTGAGCATTACTTCCATCTCCAGCTACCTACCACGCACTGCCTTGCCCAGGACTCTCATTGCATGATCCCAAGTCCCTTTCCATCCCGGTTGTGGAAGGGACTGTCCCTCCACCTGTCAAGCCAGCACTTGTAAGTGATTGCCTTTGATCTAAAATAGTTGGGAAATCACTGAAAAAAATGCTGAATAGTTTTACATTTTCATAATTATTTCCTTAAAGTCATCTTCCCAGGTAAGGGAGAAGATAAGACAAGATCATGCAGCGACAGCACAAGTTCCAAGTGCCAAACTGCAGCACAAACTCATGCAAAGTGGAAAAGCTGTACAGACCCTCGCTGCATCTTGCACTGAAACTCTGCTGCTATTTGCTACCTGTATTTGTGCCCACGTGAAACTCAGAAGATAAGTAACTTCATGGGCAAAGAACCAAGCATGAAAACACAGAGAAAGTGCCTGCTGCTTTCATTTCCATCTTTGCCTCCTGTCCACTGCTGCGGATCCAAGAAAGGTTACAAGGATCAGTCGATCTTCTCACTCTGTGGTTCAGGTGGCTATACAAAGTCAGCTTTCAGAAGTAGCCCTTGCACCTGAAGTTGCATGGATCAGTAAAAGTCTCTGACCTGGAGTTACAGCTGCACAAAGATATTTACAGTTGGCTGGTGACTGTCTGCTGGGTCAGATTAGCACCTCCAGAAGGGCAGGATCTGGAGCTGCTGCTGTGAAATGCCTCCTCAGCGACTGGCATAACACCCAGAGTAAGCACACCCAAGTTGAGAAACCACTGATACAGGGCAACAGTTTTTAAAATATGTATACAAAATCATGTTATCATGTGATATTGAAAGAAATACTGCAAGCATGAGCAAAAATTATCTTTGCAATTTCCTATCATTCTTGCTCTGTTTAATGTGAAATCTCTCTGAAATATATTTCGTATTCAGTTTTAGCCTTAATCATTTCTAACGCAGGTCATCCAGAGAAGTTCACACTGCAGCCAAATACAGGCCTCAAACAAAAATATCTAAATTCAGTGAGTTACAAAACCTTATGGAATAGGTATTGCACAGTATACAAATCAGGTGAATAATTTCCTTTTTTCTGCTTTAGGATGAAAATTATAAAAATAACTCAATCTTTCAACCACCAAGTCTTTACACTGTGAATTCATCCCAGGCTCACTCTCACTTGAGGAGTATGTTCTTCTCCAGACTCCACGAAGCTCTAGCAAAAGAGGGAGATGAGGCATTACCTGCAATGATTTGGAGCATTTCATCACAGTCTGAATGGACTGCCACCTAGCATGACACTGCTGACTTGCTCTGGCTGAGAAACAGAACAAAAATAGCAGGCACTGCAGCCAGTCACAACTTGAAATAGACTGGCACGTGAGATAACACTTAAATGTTCCCAACACTTGGAAGTTACCTCTCAGTTTTAAGACACAGTGCCTACTGAAACAAATTCAGATGGTCTATTCTGAAAAACTTTACCTTTTATATTCTATAAAAGAAAGTGTACAAGAGTTTATGATACAGAAATACAGGCCTAAGCCTGCAGTGATATTCAGCCCCTTCAAAATCTGACTTTTCTTAATTACTAGAGAGTGTCCATTGTTTTAAAACCACATCAGACAGTGTATTCTCAGCTTTATACTCCCTGGGACAAGAGACTTCTTTCTTCCCAAGAGAGTGAGATTACATTCATAACACCCTTCCAAGGAGTAATGATTTGTTATACCCAAATCAAAGCTTTTTTGAAGTTGATGACAAAGTTACTCTTAAGAATCTTCCCTTTCAGAAACTTGCTGCACTAATATATCTTTGCATGCTTGCTGATCTATACCGGTACTCATGTTTGTGCATACAAAGAGTGTTTATGTGACCAAATTGCGCAGAAATTAAATGTTATATTTGGGTGGTTTAGATTTCTTTCTTATCCATTAGCTCAACACGTGTCCATCTAGGTATTTATAACATTTATTGTTGCTCACGGTCCTTGACTTCTGCTGTACCATGGTAGCAGGAAAACAAATTCCAGAGACACAATCTGGCTTTTATAAAAGTTTTGGAGAGCTCCAGCACGACTTTAACACTTCCTCCCAGGCAGGACTGAAGTCATGTATTCAGTGAAAGGTAGGGGTTTAAAATACATGGGCATTTTCTGTTCTCAGTTCTGCCAACCACATAACTTTCAGAGATACAAAAATTCAAGAGGAAGAAAGGTCAAAAACAAGGGAAAGATTCCATGCCTTTTACGAAGGCCATCTTAGAATAAATCTTGACAAATAACAGGTGCTAGAAAATTACTAGTCCTGGTTTAAACCAGGCAAAGTACAACAACACATTCCCTGATCGTGGCTCTAGGGGTGGAAAATTGCCCTTCCAGTTGTTCACTTTCTACTCCCTAAGCTGGACTCCATTATTGGATAACATATGAAGGACCACACTGCTCTTCCTGTATTCCCTGCTTACATATTCCTTTCATAATAGTTGGTTAGGTGAATACATCCATAGAGTAGAGATCAGTGGGAAATGAGGTGTTGAGATGCAATAAAACCTCCCCAGGTTTCTGAAGTTCTGTATACAATCAGATGTGGGAGGACTGAAAAGGTACAGTTACACAATAAGTGGCGGTGAATATATAACTCTACGTAAGGATACTTCCATGCTATTTATCTTTTTCATATCATTTTACATATATCTGCAGTTTCTCTATCATGGGGAATATATCAGTAAGCAGAGCTATTCTTCCTTCTTGATCAACAGAAGACTCTTCAAAAGGTAGGGAGGGAGTTTGCCTTCTGTGAACATATGGACACTTCACTGCTTAGCTTTACTGATTGCTTAATTATAGAGAAGAGAGAAGCTAGAAACCAGTGTGTCCTTTTTGCTAGATGCACACAGCACTGGTCATGTGGCAGCTGATTTGTGATTCTTACCATTTGCTTTCCAAACAGACTGAAACTGTGCCATGCTTGTGATCTACACTGGTTACTGTCTTCTCAAGACATTTCTGCATCAGCAAGTTTACCACTGACATATTTTAGATCAATGGAAAATTATTTAATGACTGATTCCCAGTGCAGAGCAGAAAAACAGTGATGTATGTTGGGAGGAGGGGGCAGGGGGGAAGTTCTGCAGGGTATATCAGATAACAGTGCTCTCAACTTGCCCTTGGACACAATAAGATTATGTAAATATTTAGCACTGAAAAATAAACGGTAATGTCAAATTAACAAATTCTTGTACTACACTGGCGCTGGAAGAAGCCCAAGTTCCCTCTATCCATCTGTGGCACCAACAGCAGGCAAAATAGATTTTCAGGGCTATCTAGGCAAGTGCGCAGGGAATCCACAGTACTAAATATACAATACAGTTTAATGTCCCAGCTAGATAACATGATAACAAAGTTGTTTTTCCAAGTGTTTTGTCTTTACTTTTTGTTTTGGTAGCCCCAGTTTGAGAATTACAAAAGAGCAGGGTGGAAGAAAGAAGGAATATCCAAATGTCAGAGAGTCTTAACTGTACCTTAAAAACAAAACAAACAAACAAACAAACACAAACTTCAAAGCAAAAAACAGGTTCCTAGACCTTGAAGGACAGCTGATATGAGAACTATTACAAGCCTGTCAAGCAGCAATTAGTCTGCTTCGCAAGAATATTAAAAGCATGGTATCTTCACTTCTGAGAAGCATCTGAAAAGGGGAAATCAGTGAGCATTTCTAGCTCATGGAGTACTCTCTACTGCACTTCAGTTACTTATTTCCTGTTTACTTCCCACTTGAAAAATCACATCCCAGAAACATAATTTATTTTTTTTTAAAAAATCTTGCATTTATGACCATTCCATTTAAAATGCTTTGTTGAAAAAAAAAAAAAAAAAACAGAAAAAAAACAAATGGAATGCTGTAAACAGATTTAAGTCAGCCACAAAAAACACTCTGACAGATGTTAGCATCTGTGAGCATGGATCTTTCATGACAGTCCTTTCCAATCTGGGTTCTTTTCAAATAAGATTTCCACTTTTTTACCCTCTCCAGTTTTTCTTTTTTCCTTTTTTTTTTTTCCTTTTTTTTTTTTCCCCTTAAGTATGTCCCATGAAATTCAAGGTAAGTTTTGCAAGCCAGAAGGGTCACTTTTCAATACACTGGTCTACCTACTTGAAATGCTTGTTGCAGCACTTGACGCTCAACATTTAGTGGTGCATACAGCCAGACAGGTTAACACGTTGCCTACATTCACATTAAGATAAACAGCAAAGATCATCAGACCAAGAAAGAGAGGAAAAAGAAAACCCAACTTAGAAATGAATTTGTTCTACAGGATTATCCTTTGCCAGTAAAACTGTTTTAAGCAGAATTATGTAGGAACAGACTACACAGAAACTTGCAACAACTTGCTAGAGTGTAATGAATCCCAGCAACAGACTGCAATGTTTCCACTCCGAAGGAGAAATGTTACATTCCCCGCACTTCGGCTTCTTTGAGCCACTCTAACAAATGCTTGGCTCTTCTACACATTTTGCTCCCCAAGGGTCCTGCTTGCACAGTAGCTGGTCTTTCAGCTTCTCTAAGATCTGGCAGATCGAAAACAAAATAAGAGTAAAACTGAAAGAACTATTGATGGGTAACAGATAGAGGCTGATGGCATTATTTTTTTAAAGGAAATGTACTGTCTCTCTTTTGTTCTTGGAATATAGTCATGGTAGGCTTGAGAGCTAGCTTTCAGGTGGGAAGTAGGTCAAAATATACGCCAAGAGAAGTGAACGGAACATTTCTTTACTCACCCACAAAGATTTTAAAATCTGGATTCACAGCTATAGCCAGCATTGTTTTATTTTAGAAGTGCTTAGCTTTTCCTTCTTAGTAGACAACACCCTTCTCTGCCCTGCTTCCTAACCTACATCTTGTGAGTGCTCTGGCCAGTTTAATCCCCTAACAGTCCTAAAAATGTATCTGTTTTAGTTTCACCAGCTATCACACAATGATCCCTGTCCTTTAAGGAACAGAACTGACCATTTCTATTTTTTACTGAACTCATGTGGCCCACTCAAAACAAACAGATACTGGCTAAGAGTAAAATCCAAATTATACACTGCTTTATCCTAGGAACGCAAAGTACAAGGCCGACAGAATGAGTCAGACACCTTAAAGCCAGAAAACTCCTCAGGTTAACAGGATTCTCTCTGGGATTCATGTACTCATAGTCAGGCCTTTTTCAGAAAGTCAAAATAATCAGTTTTATGTGTTGCAGTATGCAACAAACACATATTGTATCATTTGTAAAAGTATCTTTCTCATCAGAAGGGGAAAAGGCAGGAAAAGTATGTCAGGAATGCTGGAAAGGGGCAGACAGTCACAGCAAGTCATACTTTCTTTCCTCCCAACCCCCCCAACCCTGAAACTCCTTAAGCATGAAAAACCCATTTGCGAGAACAGCTAATTACAAGAGCAAAAGGCAAATGATTCAATAATAATGCAGGGAATGTGAGAACAATTTAAGTATGACAGAAAGCAGAGAACTTTTCAAGCTCTGTTTTCTGAGCATCCTAAGAAAATGTTGAGATACTTCAGCTAAATACACTTCTAGTCTTACTTCAGTACTAAGTATTTAAAGTCAGACTTAAAGACTTAACCGTTTGCCTATCAGTAAAAGGCTACATTCTATGTATTTATCTCTACAAACAACAAAAACTAGATACCTGTCGGCAGTACCATAATTTCTGCTTTATCCACTCGAGTTTTAAGCAATTCAATAAATCAATTTGAACACTGAAAATATACATTTATCCCATAATTTGCCGGACTCTTTCTAGAAATTGGATGCTTTGAACAAAATGCATCACTTTCCCTGTTTGACATTTCATTTCATGTCTCTGTTTATCTGTGTTTCTCATGGTCCCTGTGGTAACAGCATCTAGGTTATACTGTGTTACAAGAGAATATATACAACAGCCTACAACAATACAAATCAAGTGAAAATTCACCTACCTTGGTATCTAATTAGAAACTTCTTTTTACAAAACAGTGAATTATCTTACAAATGTTGTTTTTACAGCAGTTTTACTTTAGAAGAAGTTAACAAAAAAAAAAGGTTTTCTTTACAAAAGTATGGGCCAGTAATTTGTTTAAAGGGCTGTCAGAGGGCACTGAACCCTTTTACTCACTATCAGGTGACAGACACAGACATTTTGATAGAGGAGAAATGTCTCATGTGGATGCTTATCACCCATGAAAATAGCAGCTGATAAAGCAGTAGGAGGTGTTTTCTGTTCTTCAATCTTTAAAAGAAGTGTTCATCCTCATCCTTTCAAAGAGAAAGGGGGTTGATTTTTCTCTTCAGAGCACATGGATCCAGAAGGCAATTCTAATCACCTCAAAGGACAGCCACCGAGCTCTTTTTCGAACAAGAGCATCGACAAAATTTGAGGAATTTCCAGAAGGTCAGTTCAACAACTGCACATGGGAATACCCAGCTGCAACACATTCTCAGAAGCAAGGACTCTTGTTTTTTGTGTTGTTGTTGGTTTTGTTTTTTTTTCATTTCTATTTCAAGATTGGTATAAGAAGTGCAATCTGAGATTTGTGTTGTTTCACCCCATTCCTGTGAAGAGTGCAGACTCAGGCAGGTTAACTATCAGGAATTGTGTGACTGAGTGTTGTTGTACTGCATATCACTATAACAACCCGAACCCTCCAGAAGCACATCTGGTAACAGAGTGTTAAGTACATTTTTGGTCAGAAGATGAAAAGTAATAATGGAGAGCTATCATTCATCCTCTGCTAGAACTGGTGGCATTAAAAACCAACTTGAATAACAGACTGTCAGCTGCCCCGACTTTTGATCAAATGTAGTCCTTGGAAGAAAACCTACTCAGAGGAATATTGTCCTCAAAATCAAAGACTGATGTGGCGTTGATAAACATCTTTGCCTATCACTTTTTTTTTAAATACATACAACAGCAGTCATTAAATTATAGAGCAATTATTTCACACAACAAGGTGTGCCAATCACGTTTTAAAAATAACGCAAGTTAAGCCCAATATAACTTTTATAAAACATTAGAGGCAATGCTGTTGATAATTATTTTTCTGAGAGTGATGACTGAATACGCTTCTTAGGAAAGAGCAATCTTCCTAAATTCCTGCAAGAGAAATATTATTGACCAACAAGTACAATAATCATCCAGTGGTTTACAAGGTAGCCAGAATTAGGAGAATTCCAGAACTCCAAAAACTCAAGAAGGACCTGTGAACATGGTACAACCATCAGCAGAGTGGCTTAGAGGAACTGAAATTCTTCCAACCTTTGAAGAATTTCTTCAAAGCCTATTGCGAACTACATTTGGTGAGTTCTCAATGGGACCTTTCACACTAATTGCAGGAAGAAAGATCTCCTAATGCCATGAAAGACTATACTTACAAGCTTAATAAAAGCTCTGCCACTGTAACTTACTTTAATAAACTTCCTCAGTTAAAATAAAGCTTATAAAATGTTAACCCATCAAGAACCAAAAGATAGCGCAAACCCTGGAGGAAGGAAATTCAATAATAGACACAGCAATCTTAGATCCAGAGTTGCTGAGAAAGACTTGGAAATCAGTCTTTGGTCTCAAACCTTGAGGACTCTAAATTGAAGTTCACTACTGGTCAAAAGAGAAAACTACCTGGCCTATCTTTTGTACTGACAAAAACAAGGTCTCATCTTTGATTCCCTACACTGAAAGCAGACACCAGTGTCAGGATGCAAAGATTAAAACAGAGAAGCTAAGAACACTACTGTAAAGCCGTACACTCTACGGTTTTGCATATAAGATTTCTGATTGGTGTTAATGTTTTGACACCAGATCACTTTTTACTACAGAGCAGATGAACTGCCATGAACTCCGGACTTCCAGAAGTCAACAGGAGTTTTTTTTCCAGTGGCTTCAAAATGGCAGTTTGCATATGTGTGCCTGTTTTCTCTAGCAGCATCTGATCAAAATACCCATTTTAGAAAAGCCTTTTGCTTCTCCATCTCTCCCTGTATTTCTCTTTTATTCCAGGAGACCACTCTATGAGCATAATTTACAGTAGAGCATACAGGAGACTGAAATAGGTAAACGAGAAGTGGTTGATATAATAGTTATTCTGCGAAACTCAAGAAACAGTATAGGATGTCCATGACCATCAATGGTTCCCCTTAATACATTTTCAATCTTCTTGTTAGCTGTTGACACAACTACAGACAGATCCCTCTCTTGCATGGGCAGCATTACTTCTGTTTCACACTGTATCTATTAAACAACTATTGAAAATCCTGCACCTTGTTGAATGTACTTATTTTCTGGAACCTAAAGCCTAAGAATGACAATTCCAAACTCGCATCTCTTTGGTTTCTCATACATAACAGGAATGCTAGGATAACTCCCACACATCTTATTACTTACCTAACATTTTGTGGATCTGAATTTATGATGGGTGTTGCACAGGGAGGCTTGTTTCCTTGAATCTGGCTTCTGAAACCTTCTCTTGTGGGCAAATAGTACACCCTTTGGATAACTACTCGTACCTGAACTTCTCTCCATCCCACTGCTCCTTGGCTTTCCACCATTTCAAGCAGTGAATCATTAATAGCACTCAGTGCTAAGGGATGCTTTTTAGGATCACAGTTGTTCTGGACTTGTGGAGCACAAGCAACCTGGTGAAGGAAAATCCATTAATAGAAACATTTAATGGAATGGTGCAACTATGGAGTGCTAAAAAGCACAACATGAAAAATCTCTGCAAGAAGTACAAGGTCAGTTTCAAAATACTTACTGGATGTAAACTGACTTACATACTATTGACCCATGTTTATCATGTATTTTTAATAAACAACTTGAGAGAGTTCAGCACGTAGCACTCTTCTGTACTGATTGTTGCTTTGGAATAAGCTAAATCAATCCATGAGAAATCAGGGTGACAGTAGAAGGAAAACAGAACTGATACTAGCATTTATGATTCTTCCTCTTGAATAGAGTTTCATTTTTACTTTTCCAATGTTCTGTTTCTTCCTTTTCTAAAAAAGGGGTAAAATCTATCTTGAATGCTACATACTTTCACACTTGAAAATGAACAAGTGTCTAGAAAGTTTAATGTAAAATGTTTCAATGTAAAAATTAGATGATTAATGAGAAGAATAAAAACTTAAAGTACAAACCTTAGTCTACCCTTCGGCTACTTACCAAATGTATTTTATAAATACAATCCTCCAAACTTCCAAAATATATATTATGAACAGAATTATGTTATATTTTACCTCAGTTTAAATGAGTAGTTGCATTAATTTTCGTTCTAAAATAAATCTCTCCCTTTTATTAAAAATTGATTGCAAGTATAAACTAACATTCTGCGTATAAGCTAATTTCCAGCATGAACTAAAGTTCTACTTTCAAAGTGAAACTTGTTTTTTCCTTTAAAGCTGGATGCAATGTAAAGTTTTTAAATTTTTACAAACGTTACCATAAGTATTATCTACCAGTTAAGAAGCAGAAATACAATGTTAATAAGGAAATGATGGTGTGATGATATGCTTGTCTGCAAAGTGGTTGCAATGAAACATGCCTAATGAGTTTTAAGTGAAATAGTTTTGCTAAGAAGTATCAGGGAAAAAATTAAATTGCTCTGTTTTTCACATATCACAATAGAAACTCTCTACCAGATATAGCTGTAGAAAGAAATTAGATTAGGATTTGATTTATGCAACCGCTTCATTCTCACACCTACAGATGGAATTATATATACATATATACGTAAGGCAAATACAAAACATTGACACTCAGTGTTGTTCTTTAGATTCTTGGGGCCAACATTCTCAAATGGTAACAATGATTTTCGGGTGGACAATACAAAAACTTTAAACAAATCTTTAAGAAAGTGATGGTACAAACTATCGGAAAGCCAAATTCCTTAAAATGCCTCAGCTTGTACAACAGCTAGAGATATGAAGAGTCAGCATTTATTTTGATATAAACAAAGTTAAAACAGGAAAGAAAACAAATCATAAAGATGCTGGAAAGGAGGCTGGTGATCCCAATTGATTAATTAAATAAAGGACAGGACTCACTAGGAAATGAGTTCAATAGGAATGGAAATAGGGAATATTTATTAAAAATAATATCTTAGCTGTTAACAGGAAAACTTCAAATAAAGCTTCGATACTCAGCTGTATAGAATAAAAGAAAAATCCATGAAAAAACAAACAATTACTATTTAGTACAGTAGTGAGACTTCAGCAAAATAACCTCTCAGCAGTTCAGCCTTTGGATGGGGCAGAAGCCTCTGCTAAGAAAATATTATTAAAATAAACATCACATATTATTCAGCCTTAGTTAAATGAAAGCGGAAACTGAACAGGTCAATAATTTTTGTTTTTGTTATGATTTCCAAACATCTGCTCACCAACTTCTTACAAAACGCTAAAGTGAGAACCAAATGAATGAGCCCTACCTGATTATCTGGAGATTCCTGGGGTTGCTTACTGTCAAGGTCATCTAGTTTGAACGTCTGTGCCAAAGATAAAATATTCTTCCTAATAAGCATCTTTGTAGGATCCTGTGTCTTGCTTGTTTCTAAGTCTTCACTGAGTAGTACCTTCTGACTGAAATATGTATTCATGATAACTGGAATATCTGCATTCTTGAGAAGTAGCTTTTGCCTGGAAAAAAAATAACATAATTGCCATCAAATCCGTTGTAAGTTAAACTACAGGTAAACGCTATTGTAAGTTGTGTTGTCTATTTCTCTCCCCTTTGTTCTAGAGTTACCACTAAAAAACACAAAGGTGTGTTATCTGACATTGCAAATAAGTCACCTCACTGATACATTCAGCTTGGAACAGCCCTATGAGCTCAGGCACAGCCCTGTGCATCTAGGGACAACACTCAGCTGGGAGCAGGCTAGGCTGACAGGCTCCATGAACCTCATTTGGCTTCACTCAAACATTACTTGGTATCTCAGAACTGTCATAGCGGAACAAAGAGTACCAAGGACCCCTCCAAACAGTTTCTGCGGTATAAGCTTCAAAAGAAAGATAATTCATTCAGTTCAGTATGAATTCAGAGTGCCGGTGCTGCTGAACTCAACCTAGCCTTTCAGAGTGAGACATCCCTCTGCTCAGTACTTCCCATGAAGAAGAATCCGCTCTCACCGTGGCCACTGCAGAGCTGTTACCGATTCTCATCATTTTTTCTCAAAGAAAATCTTACATCTTTCCTAAGATACGCTGCATATGATTTTGCCTCTTTATTTACTTCCTGAATGTTCGTTGCTGTCATTAACTTGCTCTTCAACACACAGTTTTGGTTTCTAGTGCCAATCTAAATTACCAAATAGCTTAACACGCAGCAATTTCTTGCCTCACAAATTAAGGTAATGGTCGCAGAATCTCTAAACACAACAGTAATTCAATGTGTAAGCAGGTCTCAATGTTGATACTGTTTCATATGCTAGTATCAGAATCATATATGTAGAAATGCACATTTTATCCTCACAGAATACAAATCTACTGAAGTCACCTTTACAAAAATAATCAGTAACCTCATTTTCTGAAGACCATCAAAAGAGAAACAAAATTCACTTAGTGATTTTATTGCAGGCTGTGTTTTTCTATTAGATTTGTATTGTTTGGGAGTAAAGCAAGACCTCCCTGGCAGCAAAGTCTTGATGACCTGAGTTCAGAAGTTACCTCAGGACTCCAGTCTCCAGGCTGCTGTGTCAGGGAGGTGAAGCGAACTCTCACATCTATGACATTATTTGTCAAAATGCAACCAAACAAAGCTAAAAAAAAGTAAGATGCCCTAAAACATACTCATTTCTAATCACAGTGTGGTCTGTTTTATAACACAGCCCTTTATTCTCTTCAGAGCAGATAGGTACAAGGAAATCAAGTCAACAGAATAGGAAAAGTAGCAACAGATCGTTAAATATAATTTCCAGTTTTATTTGTAATTTGGACAATAATGAAACAAGATGATAATTTCTGCCTTATGGAAAAGAAAATATTAAAGGAGGCTTACAACTTAGTAAGTATGAATCATATACAGAAATTGCAAAAAAATATGTATTACTTCTGTTTATGAACACTCACAGAAATGACTTGAAATAGAAAATTCACAAAAAGATATGGAATAAAACTGAGTACTGAATCCCACTGCAATGCCTTACTACCATTTGGGAACTCTTTAGTAGGTAGTAGTTCATCCTTAATGGCCTTTCAGTCCCTTGACTCCAAGTGAATTTATCAACATGGGTCCCAGTTCAGAAAAGTATAACAGTAGCTCACAAGGCTGCCCAATTCATATTGGCTGATAATTACAAGATTAAAGCTGAGGAATTAGCTCAGTCAGCAAACCAAGACATCTCTGGACCTTATGAGATTTCTATGTCTCAGCTGCCGTTACTCCCTTCTTTCTGAAGAATAAAAACCTACGTAAAGTTTGCTACAGATCTCTGATCAGTTTTGGCTGCCTTTACACGCAGATATGGAATGAAAGTTTTAGCACCCGCTTTCTTCAGACGTCTGCGCTCAGACCCAAAGTAAACAGGAAATCTCCGTGAACACGAGTCTGTTACGTCACTAATGCCAAAAGAATGTTTGTTTGATCTAAATAATCACATTCTCTAAAAAAATACTGACGTTAGCAGCAAATCATTCATAGGAACTCTGAGGTTTATGGTGTTACTTTTATCTTCCTGTTACAGATATATGATGAGGTTATATATATATATGCATATATTTTTAAAGGCAGGTACGTTTTTACTGGTACTCAAATTACGTGCAACCACAGTTTTGCCATGCCTTTGCATCCGATGCCTCTATCACTTTTATAACTATTAAGAGATTCCTGTGTTCCATTTTCATCATATCTTCACATGGATAATACCATTAACTAATGGTCAGTCAGCATTTCCACAAAGAAAAAAAAGAAATACACTCTCAGGAGAGGCTCTTCATTTCTTTCTTGTAATACTAGTTCACTAAAACTGGCTCCTTTAATGGGTCACTTCTTTACACTTGAGTACTTGTCCACTGACTTATCTAATTCTTAACTAGGTCAGGAGAATGATCACAGCTGCCTACTTAAATCTTCCCTATTTTTCAATGAGCAGATTTCTCCCAAAAGGAAAAGGGTCAGTAATAAACAGAAATTATAATCAATTGAAATGAAAGAAAGAAAGGAAGTTTGTATTAAGCTCACAATTCTGTATCCAGGTGGATGGCTAAATGGAATTGTTTTCTATGTGTATACATATATATCCCTCCCAGAGAATGGCAGCCACATGTGCATCATTTTTAATGTACATAAGCCAAATGAACACATTTCAAGTTATGAAAACAAAACAATAGTATATTTGTAAGATAATATGCTTTATAGAAACTGTGATAAGATGCAAGAAACCATGAACACATGAATAAAGCAAAGACGCTTTAAAAATCATTACAACATAAATCAATTTAAATATTGTGAAATGAACAGAAGTTTCTCTCCTTTACACTTTTCACTGTGGATATAAATTTAATAAGAAATATTATAAGTTATGGAAAATAAATGAGACAAGCATCCCATGATAAACAAGAAGGATTGCTTAAGGTTATGTGGAATGCCTAATGGAGTACCCCTCCAATAAATAAGGCAGCTTGGTATCAGAGATACTGATCTTGAGATTTTCTTGACCATGAAATGACTGAGTCCCTAGCCCCTGAGACAGGCATTGCCACCTTCAGCCCCTGGATGTTAGAAAAAAATCACTTCCACAAACTGTAACTGTAGTCCTGAGCTTCATGTGTTGCCCCTGTGCCCGGGACCCCATAACCGATCCCCCCAACCTTCTGCATCTGTCCCATCTGTAGATTCTGTACAGGCAGACAGTTCAACTTCCACTCTGGGGGACTCAAGCATGTATTGAGAAAACCATCTTGGTTACCTGTTGTACTTAAAGGAGGAAAAAGACCACAAAAATACAGAGATTTGAAGATGGCTTTAAGAGTTTCCTAGTTCACTTTGTAGAACCCTGCTCACACAAAAAAGTGTTTAATGAGCATTTAAAGCCCTCTGTAGAAGTTTATTTTCAAAGAACAGAAAACACACATCTCACTAATCAAATTAAGCAGAAACAATGGAAAGAAAATGAACTTCACTACATGCTTAAAAAACCTTTTCTTGCACTCTCTGATTTTCTTCTGGCTCAGCAAAGTATATTTAAAGGTTGGATTAGTTGTCCACTTCCTTAATAACTGCCTTTAGAGGAAAGGTTATTTCTAATGACCTGAAGTAGAGACTGTGAACTTTTTATGCTAGAGGACATTTTTTTCCCGGTATGCAGACAATCAACAATTGCTGTAATTGGTCACATGCTAAAACAACATGAGGCAATGGTGTTTTTTGCTTTTTTTTTTTTTTTTCTCTTGCAGCAGCAGCTTCTCTCTCTAAGGATGGAGCTTGCTTTTTCTCTTCCCCCCTGCTATGATGAAACATGGGAGCAGATATACTGCTCTGCTAATCATGGTCTATCATGATTTCAGATACAAAACACTGCAGTAGCTTATGCAAGGAACTGTATAAAGCTTCATCTTGAGGCAGGGTCCTGATCCTGCTGTCAAGCGGTCAGAAGGCTTGCAGTGTGGTTTGCTGTGCGCAGCCCACTGCGTTTGCTTTCCATCCACGCTCTCAGGCAGCAAGAAGTTCTGAATCTATGGCAGCAGTTAACTAACAAACCACAAACTTCCGCTCAGTTGTGCTGACATCAAACAATGATGATGGTTCATGAACTTAAGATGACTTTGGATCACTTTAAATTAGAGAATTTCTTCTTTGCTCCTTCTGGGTATTTTATTGGGCTTCCCCCCCCCCCCCTTTTCTTTTACAAAGTACAAAATGCCTGAAGCATTTTTTTGAAGAGTACAGTATATTAGCTGAAAACTCTTAACATTTAAGAGACCTACAACATGCACTGTAATTATAAAGCAGACTAATTTCTAGACTCAGGATAATGATTTAGTGAGTAAAAAAGATTTAACCTCCATCAAGAAGAACAGTAGTCACACATGCAGGCTAAAAGCATGTCAGAACCTCATGCTGGTACCCAGAAGTGTGAAGGGCCTTCCTCTGCAAGCATATCATACAGAGCCCATCCCCGATTTCCTAGAAATCGTTTATTTTATCCAATATGGAAGAAGCTACTCATGTTGCCTCTCATCAGGAGTCATGTGCCATATGCAATATTTAATCTGTGAAATACTGTAACATGTCCAAAAAGTGTGATTCTGTGAAATAATTAACAATTATTTTTTAAAAGTCCCAAGTCCAAACTAATCTCTGTCCACCTACCACCCAAGGACAACAACTACCTTCCCAATGGTCAGTTCAAGTCAAAATGCCATTTGGAATAGATCAACCTTATGCCAGGCCCAGAGATCTCTGCAATACAGAATAAGCTACTTAGTAAAAACCTCAACATGACCAGCATCCACAAACGTCTATTCACCCAGCAGTGAGTAATATCACCACTCACATGTGAGCCTTTATCGGCCTCATTTACCATCAGTTGAACAATCTGTACAAATACTATGTTTGCGAGTTCACACTTTCCAACATTCTTTCCCTCCCCCAGTCTCAAAGGGGAAGAACAAAAACAAGCTGGTGTGTCCTTCTTTGAAATTATCTTATTCAAAGCAATAGTTATTGTGGGACACAGTTCTTAAGATTGACTACATGCTTTTTTCCATGAACAAATAGTGTTAACCATCTAGAGCAATGTCCACAGTCACACATGCCAAATATACAATTCTCAGCCTTTTCAGGCTTTCAAGGAAATGCAGCTTCAGCACCTCAGAACAGCAGATAAGAAGGAAAAACTAATCAACCTATGCCTAAATTGCCTACTTTTAGAATATGATGCATTCATGAATAGCTAGACATCTGTTCCATTTCTTTATTGGAAATGTATTTTATTAGAGATTTTATTTCATGAGTACAACACAAAGATTACATAGCAAATCAATGCATATATGTCACTACAACCCAATCTTCTATCATTTGTCACTCAATTTGAAGTGACATACAAGTAGTGAAGAAAAAGAAAATCCACTGCACTGTAAGTTCCTTCTTCAAAATAACTGTATTTTCCAGCAAAATTATTTGTAAATCTAAGAAATCACTTCACTATGAAATTACAGTACACAAAGCCAACATTGTTATCACTCCATCATTTCACTAATTTTAAATTAATCATATATAAACTAACCACTGGCTTGCCATAGTACTTCCTTTTGAAATGTGACACCTTGCAATGTGAAGAAGTTGGATGGAAATTTTCGTATTTAAGAGAGCTTTGCTCTACAAAGCTTGTGGTTCGCATTACGCTCCTCCCTCAGTCAGTGCTCTCACCTCTGCAGGGAAGTGAGTGGGTGCCTCCTGAGGAGGACTTGCAGGTCTTCTCATGCAGGAAAGCACAGATGAATAGCAAAGCAAATCCCATCCAGCTCTAGGAAATCACCACAATCCCACACTTCAGCAAGACTGGAAAATAGGGATGTTTCTTAAAGCTCTCCAGCTACTTTAGCTATGAGAGCAAAGCACTTAAACTTTCTAGAATTCTAGACAATTTAATGAAACAAAACATAACTTTTGGCACCTACAGCCATAACAAAATTCCACTCATGGGCTGCACAAAAACAATCTCCCGGAGCTCCAGGAGATACTATTTTTGAGAGAATTTGCTAAAAAATTTACTTAAATTGTGCATAAGTCAGTCACAAAACTGTTTCAGTACTTCTAAGTTCTATTGGGTAAAAGACAAAACAAAATGAAGCACAATAAAGCATTAAACTTGAGAGCTGATATAAAACAAACAAAAAAAAACCCCAAACACTCCCACGCACATGGAGGGTGTTACAAATAACTAAGGAGATACAAATATCATGGTTATCTTTTCATGATCGAGATGTTATGAAAGAATTCTAGTCTGTGTGTTTACCCCATATATCAACTTGTATCTGACTAGCCATGAGCTCATTACTCAGAAGACTTCTTCTATCTGTTCCCAGTGCTAAACTGCACGTAGGGTTTGAGGTAAATGAGGATGAAAACTGAAGTCACCAGAAAGTTCAGGGATAAGTTGTAGGGATTCTGAAAGCAAAAAACTGCACCACCCAACAAAACAATGAAGAACAACTGAAGCAAGCAAACTGCTAAGTAATGTCATATTAAAACTTGTGGTGAATGTTAAAGATAGCAAAAAAGGCCATACTAGTGTCAGATCAGTGACCCATCTACCTCAATCTCATTTACAGCAGCAAACTGCAGATATTTGAGAAAGACTACAAAATTAAAAGTAAGCCAGTAGTGAAAGTTCTCTAGAACACTCTTTTCCATTCTGAAGAATTCTAAAAACTTTCAGCTTAGGGATTTAATGAAGCAGAAGCAGTGTCAACATAGTTAAAGAATCCTCAGTACATTTTTCTTCCATGAACTTACGTGTCTGTTTTTTGACCACATGTACATTTCCAGCATCCACAACATCCTGCTGCATCCACAGAGCTCAACAGTCTCTGTATATGCATGTGAGGAACCACTTCCTTTTTAGTTGTTTTGAATCTGTCACCTAGTGGTTACACTGCTACTCCCCTACTTCTTGTTTTGCAGGGGCAACCATCCTTCTTGATACACTTCCTAATAGACACCCTTATCACATCTTCTCCCAGCTGCTGCTTTTTCAATGTGAAGATCTGTAGCTGTTTTACTCATTTCTCATAGGGAAGCTATTCCATATCTCTGCTTGTCCATCTTCTCTGATATGCTTCCACTTCTTTGAGTTGAGGTACTGACATTGCAACCTAAAGATGCACCAAGAATTTCTAGCAATATAAGTAATGATATATCTGGCTTCATTTCTAGGTCTTACAGTTCTATACATTTTTTCTGATCACTAGATGAAAACTAAGCTGGCAGATGAATGAAAGTATTAAGGGAAATGAGTTCAAGTGGTAGAGTGCTCACTTAGCATGAGAGAGGTAGTGGGATCAATACCCACATTCTCCACTGTTTCCCTAGGCAATCTGACCTAGTGCCTGATTGAGTGGATGGCAACACTGTGGCAGGGGAGTTGAAACTAAATGATCTCTGAGGTCCCTTTCAACCCAAGCCACTCTAGGATTCTATTAGAACCCTGAAAACTCACTCCTGAATAGTAACAATCCAGAGTCCATCATTTCATGTGCAATTTGTATTTACTAACAATTTCCTCATAAGATGTCAAATCCTTCGTCCAGCCCCAGCTCTAGAGCACCCTACAGGAGAATGAACATGCTCCCATGGTCTAGAAGACTGCAAAGACCATGGCTTGCAAATGAAGAGGAAGGAAATCTGCATTCTGTTGTAAAGAAGTCATCCAATTCTTTATTTTTCTCCTAGACACCATGACACAATGGAGATCTGAGGCAATAACTCTGCTGCCATTGCATAGCATCACCTCCTGAGGTGCCAGGAGCTGTTTAGTCAGTCAAGGAGAGATCTGTGAGATCCACACAGGCAGCTGAGGGTTGTGTGTTAGAGTGAAGAACTTGTACATCTCTGTACTAAGTCATCAGTGTATAGAGAGTCGGGGTACTTGGTTGGTTGGTTCAAGTTTGAAGAATTATCAGAGGAACTCTAACAAATAAATCTCTACTTTTTTTTTTAAATATGTGTCCACCATACTTACAGTGGCTATTAAGAAAACCAGCCTTTTCTTCTACAGAAGCCTGGAAATTGTTATTGGCAAGGACATGCTTACATACACGCTCACCAAAGTCTTCAAGTGCACAGTAACAAGACCAAATACTCATCCCTGAGCAAACTCTAGCATTCAGAAGACAGCTCAACAGATGCATACACTTGATTTTCTTTGTGTTTAATCATTAAACCTAACATTAAAGCAAAACACAACAAAGCAAAACACATCAGATTTGTTCTTGTACATTCCTCATTTGCTTGTTACTCTTCTCTGGGCACCTTCTATTGTTTCTTGGTGAGGCCACACAATAAAACCACATTGCATTCTGACCTAGAGGTCATTTCTTATATGGATAAAGCCAGTGCTGGGAGCACATCAGTACAAAGAGAGTAGATGAAAGCAAGATTCTGGATTGTTTTGTAACATAAATAGGAACACAAAGGGTAGCAAGAACTTGTTCAATGCTGCAGGACACAAGAGCAAAGCAAAAGACTTCCCTCGAGCTAGTCAAACTCTGCTTAAACAGAGTACGATGGGCAGAAGCCTGAAGGTGTTAACAGACCATGCATGGCAAATGGAGGTAGCTGGATTCCTAGCAAAGAGACCTGTCACCCAGTACTCCAGGGGGTCCTTGAGAAAGTCTTAGACGAAATTTACCTTCATGATGATGCCCTCCAGCTTCACTGAGCTGTTCCTGGGTAGAAAAACCATTTTTTTCCATTGTGTTCACCGCTGCCATTGATGTATGTGTAAAAAAAGTAAAGTCAGTGTGGATAAGCCCTGTACCACATAAAATGTTGCAGGTGAACTTGGTATAACGATGCTGGAACTGGAATCCTGCCTACAGTAATCGACCCTACACAACCATGGTGAAAACACAGCAACACTAGAGGTCAAAGCAGGAGCTTTAAAGAAACATCCCCGTGCAGGCACACTGAGTAAAATACTGCAAGGGAAGCAAAGTGGCTCAGTTGGCTGCAGCAACACTGCTGTTCTGTGTTCTATAAACAAAAACTTTTCAGGGTGAAAAACAGCCCTCAGAAGTCTATGTACTTTAAAGATCTCGCTCATGAATTACTTTCAGAGCTTCATTTTGCTTCTAAGCAATAGTATATCTTCTCCATTAAAAGCACAATAGATGGAATGTACTGCATTGCTCTCCCACAGCTGAAACAAGGAAAACCCCTCTAAGAAACAGCATTTAAATTTCAATATCCTCATTATCCTTGCCTTTATTTC
This sequence comes from Aquila spilogaster, assembly GCA_024606505.1. Taxonomy (NCBI): domain Eukaryota; kingdom Metazoa; phylum Chordata; class Aves; order Accipitriformes; family Accipitridae; genus Aquila; species Aquila spilogaster. Next base: position 61,262,073 of record JANHGO010000063.1, read on the forward strand.
CCATTCCTCCTCCCCCCCTTTTTTTTTTGCAAGATCACTGCACTATTTTAAAGACAACTGTACAAAACAAGCAACAACACTTAATTCTAATATTGAAATCTTACACTGGTGGTCTCCAGGCCATTGCTTAACTTTTTATTTGTTTCATTTCACTGAATACTTGCAATGACAAAATGACAATCAGCCACCAGATCATGGCCAGAAGAATTTTTGTACTGTATCACAGTATTTTTACATGACAGAAACTCTTTTTTGGATTCAGATAAGAGGGCTGATGATCTGGCAGAGCTGTCTCACCAACGCAAAAACATGCTTGAAAACCTGGATTGCTTCTTCTGTGACTGCATTAGACTTTAGAGGCTGAACAGCTTCAGCATGTCCTAAGTTTATTTTCGTGTTTCAAAGAATGTTTACATCTACAAGGAAACATTCTCTTCTTACTTCAGATAGAAGAAGAAAAATTACAGAGGTAGCATGGAAAGATAAGAGCCCTTAGTATTTAAAACAAAAAACAAAAAAACATACACAACTATGCTTCTCTGTTTCTCTGCAATACTTCAACATCCATCAACATCTACTAACCACATCAGCCAAGCTTACCTACCACAATTATCCGTGCTGCTCAGCCATATGAACTCATCAACCTGAAACTAATTCTACGCCAAGTTGAAAGGGGGGGAGAAAATTCCAGACAAATAATTTTAGAAACAAAAAACAAAGAACAACTTTTCAGAAGAAGAATGAGATCTGTATTTTCCTACAGGGTCTAAGAACACAGAATGGTAACCCAATTCATTTACTGAAAAACTACCATAAACGTAATATGAAGTCTACAAACCCAATACAAATCCACCCACCAAAACCACAAGCCATTAGCACAGCAACTTTAAAACTGGGCAATGTTCTGGTAGCAATGAGGTAGCTCCTGAGTGAAGAACCAGTTGTCAGATAACCCACTGCAGTTACAGGGCTCTGCAGGAGCTATGTGCTCCCAGGGGTGCTATGGGGTCCGGGTATCTCTTACTGTCGTCCCCAAGCCCTCCTCTCATAAAAAGAACAGAAGCATAGCCTTTGAAGGTGGAGAAAAACACCCGTGAAAACATACAAATTTTAGAGCAAACCAGTGGAACAGACAGATGAGAAGATATGCTGTCATAAGAACATTAGCCCTGACAAAGAAGAAAAAGAAAGGAAAAACAAAAAAGCAGAAGTTTAAAGCTAAAATAAAATTCAAAGCACAACAGTGAAATTGGCCAGTACAGAGAAATGTTTATACAATACAGTGTGAAACAACTTCACCCCTACACACACATTTCCCAAGCAAACAACTGTAAACTAATCCAGGGCTTAAATATACCCTTTATTATTAAACACATAATAGCAACCCTATTTTCTCAGGCCTGGAGTCTGCAGACAAAGTTTTAGAAGCAGGGATTTTGCAGCTAGGTTTCAAAACCTGAGAAATATGAATCTAAAGAAGGATTGCTGCCTTACTTATTTTAAATGGATCATCATGCTTTCCGATTCTTTTCTGTACTCCTCTCTATAATTGTATCTTCACTAAGGTAACAGCAAACACAATACCACTACAGAATGTGCCAGGCCTTACGTTACGTAACGTGGGATCAAACTAGAAGTTGCTCTTGAGTGTGGAGTCTCATGCTACCACCAGAATCATCAGAAAAAAAAATCTTAGACAAAATGATCCAGGCTCCAACAAAGTTGTGTTTCCTCCTTACTATCCTAACAGAACTGAAGTGCTAATGGTAAGAAACCACGTCCTAACTCCAACGGAAATGCATTTGTGCCAGCTGAGACAAAGCCAAAATTCTTTTGGAGTACCCCCTTCTTGCTAAGCCAAGTCAACAACAGTCTCTCTTAACACCCTTCCCAAGGAGCATCCTGTTCTTCTACCACTCTGCTCCTCCCTTCTGCCCTTGTATTCCTGCTGCTGGCACTGGGCAGGGGAGAAGAGAGCTTCACATCCACGGCAATTAAAGCTAGACCCAAGGAAAAATTAGTCTCTTGCTCAGCTACATCACTAAACCAGACCTGGAAAAAAAAAAAGTACATAAATGAAAAGATACCAGTGTATTCTTGATTAAAGTTGTACAATATATTTATGATATCATATTTTAAGCCCATATCTATACACTTGTTTGGAAACTCCCACTACCAATGCAAGTTGGGGGATGAAAGGATGGAGCACAGCCCTGCCAAAAACAACATGGGGGTAATGGCAGATGACAAGCTGGACACAAGCCAGCAATGTGTCCTTGCAGCCCAGAAAGCTGACTGTATCCTGGGTTGCATCAAAAGAAGCATGGCCAGCAGAGCGAGGGAGGTGATCCTGCCCCTCTACTCTGTGCTGGTGAGACCTCACCAGGAGTACTGCATCCAGATGTGGAGTTTGTAGTATAGGAGAGACATATGTTGGAGCACATCCAGAGAAAGGCCACAAAAATGATGAAAAGGATGGAACATCTCCCTACAAGGACAGGCTGAGAGAGCTGGGGCTGTTCAGTCTGCAGAAGAGAAGGCTTTGAGGTGATCTGCTAGTGGCCTTTCAGTATCTAATGGGGGCTATAAGAAGGAAGGGGACAGACTCTTTAGCAGGGTCTGTGGTGATGGGACAAGGGGAAATGGTTATCAAACTAAAAGAGGGGAGATTTAGATTGGGTATAAGGAAGAAGTCTTTTATGGTGAAGGTGGTGAGGCACTGGCACAGGTTGCCCGGAGAGGTGGTGGAACCCCATTCCCGGAGACTTTCAAGGTCAGGCTGGACAGGGCTCTGAGCAACCTGATATAGCCGTAGGTGCCCCTGTTCATTGCAGGGGAGTTGGACTAGATGGTCTTTAAAGGTCCCTTCCAACTCTAAGGATTCTATGATTCTACAGCTAAGCTACCCGTGTTCTGTATTTTCCTATTTAGCAGTTACTAAAAAAAAAAAGAAAAAAAAATGCATACCTGAAATTAGCATGTAATTACCTAATACTGTTTGAAGAGGGGTTTTAGGGTTGCATGTAAATGAATACAGCTGAAAAATGTACAAGGCACGACTTCTGGGTTAAAGAACAGCAAAAAGACTTTACTAGTATCAGAAGGAAGACCCAAGGGACTCAGCAAGAGGAAAGAGGCCACTCCATGCCCATTGCATGTATGCATACATGCCTGCAGAAGTGCATACATGTGTGCATTCTCCACCCTGCCCTTCTCTTCCCCTGCATGACTGGGGTGGGTGAGCAATTGCTGCGTCCCCTCCAGGAAACAGCTCTGGAAAGATCTGATCCAACTGACTGTGTGCAACATTCTTTTAAAAAAATATTATCTGTTTGCTTGCTTGAAGCGTCACAAAGATAATATTCACGTCTATGACCCTGACTGTCTCTGGTCAAGAGGCAGAGATTGTGCAGACCGCATTGCTTTCCAGCACCCCTGGGACACCCGCCAGAGTACAGCTGTGCAGGCCAGGAGGGGAGGCCAGAGCCCCCAGTACAGGGCAGCACTGTTAGCAATGCCTTGCCTCGCTGCTGGGGAGGCATAGGCACATAGGGGAGGCCTGGTTTCCACAGCCTAGTATCTGGGTGCTGAGCGCACAGCAATAACACCGTGTCCTAAATGCTGGGAGAGAGCATGAGATTATTTTCTTCTTTAAAAAAGAACCTTACCTCCTGATCATTTATCTTTGCCATTTCTTCCTCATCGTTGCCCTCTAAACTCCTACACCACTACCCCCTTCAAGTATCTGCCAAAATATTTGTATCTGTTTTTGACATTGTGGTTGCATGTACACGTGGGCTGAAAACCATTTAAGAAGTCTTACTTAAACACAGTGTCACCATTCTGATATTATTTGGGCACAAAGATCTACAGAGCTTGATCTGACTATGGACACAATCATTTTAAAGTGAATCTAATCTGGTGTTCTTCCCATAAAATCTTGCCTAAGTACCTCTTTTTTTTTTTTTTTAAAAAAAAAAAAAGCAACCCACACATTTTGCCAAGAGCAGAAATACAACCTCTGGCCTTGGAAGTCCTTGAACTAAAGTTTGCTGAAGGCTGGCAGGTTAATCCGGGAAGAATCAGCCTGTGTTTGCCCAGTTCTTTTATTCTCCCTTCGACATGCACTCCTGGAGATAGGACAGCAAGATAGGCAGAGTTACTAGCTGATCTGATAGGGCTGCTCTGTTCAGCAGACCCAGCAAGCAGTCTCCATGCCAATAAAGGCATAGCCTAACAGAAAAGTCAGTCATGACAAGCAGTTAAGCATTATGTACATGTTTTAAATATGTCTTAAGTTCATCCTGTCACTACAGCATTTAGCGCAGTACCCCATGCTGCCACACACCTCAACCACAAGCTGTAATGAACGAATGTCTGCATGGCTGTGTGTAACAGAGTATGAATTCATCGTTTTATAAGTCTGTCACAGAGCAAATGAAAGGCAAGCAGCCTTCACTTTATTCTAAAGTTGTTCTGGAACTTGTTTAAGTGTACTCTGTAAAGGCTGAAAAAAAAAAAGAGTTTTGAAAAAATTCAAGAGCCTAATAAAAACAAGAATTTCTGCCCAGGAGAGAGCACATACCAAAATATGTACACCCACAACAGCTATCTGTAAATGTAAATCCTCCTAACCCAAAGTCGCCTCCTCCTTTGAGTACAGAACACAAGTGGCCTTCATAGGGTGTCCTGCCTTTCTTCTCAGAAAGAGTGAGTGGTCAGGAGCTGGCACAGGCTGCCCAGGGAGGTACTGGAGTCACTGTCCCTGGAGGTGTTCAAGAACCATGTAGATGTGGTGCTGAATGACATGGTTAGTGGGCATGGTGGGGATGGGCTGATGGTTGGATATGATGATCTTAGAGGTCTTCTCCAGGCTTAACGATTCTACGATTCATCTCTTTCTGGAGTACACAGGAGGTCAGGAAGCCTCTTCAAGTCATCCAGACAGTTTCTCACCCCTGTTGTCAGAGAGGGAGCTCAGCTCACTGTCACACATTGAACACAACTGTGGCAGCTCAGCAGTCCTTTTCATAAATGTTTCTATGCTGCATTTTTCAGGTTCTCAAATTATTGAAGAAAGGCCTAGCAACCTAGAAACTTATTTTAAAGAGTGATAAAATTGCACATCCATTATGATAAGAGCGTATGTGCAAGGTCAGTTTATTTCTATTTAGATAATGAAGCCTCAGAAAGAGATCATTGTTGCATTTAAATAACACTGTAAAAAGCAGAAAGGGTCACACCAAGAAAAGTAACAGTTGCAACTTTTTGAGTAGGCAAAGAGGAAAAAAGGCTACTAGGCTAGAATACGTAGCAAAAAAAATCAAAAATTAGCAATTGATAGCTGATAAAATTTAAACAAAAACTTTGCCCCTGTGATCATCAAGCATGCTACCCCTCCCAAAAGGGTAATAATACCTCTTCACTTCTATAACAGACAGTGGTGTAGAGTCAGACATGAGAATGCTGAAGGTGAGAAGGTTAAAGAAGAAAAAAAATGCATGTGAACACAAACTCTCACAGAATGCTACCTTCTTTTTTTGCCTTGTTCCTTCCCCCTCCCCATCCCTGAAAGATATGTGTCAGCTGTTTTGCTGCATCTCAGTATTCCAACAATGAGCAAACCTCATCCCATGGTGCTGGATCTCAAAGGCAGACTATGAATAAGCATCAGCTGAGCAGGCACAGCCACAAAACTGGAGTCAGTGGCTGGGAACTCACTGCCATCCGAGATCCCACCCAGCACTGAGATCTTCAAACATGTCCCTTTTGAGACAGGGAGGGGGAAATGGCACTTCCAGCAAGAGAGCACATGGTGGTCCTAGGGTGACATGAAGGCTTTCTGCACTGCCCTCACCAAATGATGTAATCCAGCTCTACCCTGAAGCACTCACTGCAAAGGAAACCTGTGCAAGACGAATGCAGGTTGGACAGATCTGCAGGACAAAGACTACAGAGATGCTCAGTCACATCTCATGCTCAATACAAAAAACATCCCAGAGGCCAATGAATTCTTCAGAAATAATAATTACCACTTAGATCAGTAAAATCAACAATAAATAAATTTTCTTGCTCTGCTGCTCAACATCCCCTATTCATTTTGGAAATTAATTCAGTTAATTTTAATTTCAGTACTCCTTACTGCCAGAATTAGGTTGCGACAGGTACACAATTCTATCTGCTGGCCTACATATACCTGTATTTGTTTTATGCCATGGAAACATTTCTATGCTTTTTACAGAAACTGGAGGCAGAAATTGTACATGAAAAAAACAGTACCTGCAGATGCCCTCCTCCCAAACTGTAAACAAAGCAGGAGACTGCTAATGTTTGTCTGAAAGCACTTGCTCAAAGTGATAAACGTGACAGAAAAAAAAGGAAGTAATTTTGCTTACTCTCTGCCTTCAGGTGGTTAATTAGAACACCTTCTACAAAAGAGGAGGGTATGAGCCTCTCCTGAGAACTTCATGTCTAGGCTAAGCATCTTTGAGAAAGGATCCTGGCAGCAAACGAGTGCAGGCTCAATTTCTTGTTTTGATTTTGAATTTAATTTGCAGCAAAACCAAACTTCAGAAAGAAGGCAAATTTTGACAAATTGCAACTGCTGTGAGCTCTGCTAAGAGCAGGATGAAACACGAGTGTAGTTCTCCAAGAGAACAAATTGTAATAATTGCATCCAAACAAAAAAAAAATGCTTACGTTCAGCCAACTCTTCAGGCTAGGGAATCCCAAACCTCACCTTCAGATTATGAAGTGATCCGCAGCATACGGTAACAGGACCTATTGTTATTTTTGAACTACAATTACTCCTTTCTCTGCTTACAGCTACACCACCTTAAATCTGGGCACATCCAAAAACAGAAACAGATCATAGAAACAAATGAATAGTCTTTCCCAACACCCAAGTAATTTGAGCCGAGAAAGAAAACGGCTGCTTAAAAATAGCAATTTCACTGTGTGTCTACGATACAACACAGTATGTGTATTAGGTATATGGTAAAAATGTTTTGCTGTGCACTTCAGCCACAGTATACACATATTTTAACTATACTGCATTACAGAGACCACATTACACAGTGGCACAATCTACAGAGAAATGTGAATTATTACATTAGAGTCCATGATATCAGCCAAAGGCATTCCAAGCCTAAAACATTTATCAGATGCTTAGGACTGGGATTTATCTATAGTTAGCTGTATGAACTAGTCACTTAGACTCTTTACAGTTAAGGAGCAGAAACAAACAACTACAAAGTAAGGTTCAACTGATGTCCTTAAGAAGAGATGAATTGCACTCCAGAAATGTCCATTTCTTTCTCCTTTTCCTCCAGAAGGGTTCATGGCCCATAACTGCACAGTTAAGCTACAGACGCCTTGAGTTGTGCACCTATTGCCATGGTGGTCAGGCAGACGCTGCACAGGATAGAGGCAATCTGTAAACCAGCAATGCCTCTACTAATGCAGGAAATACGTCTTCTGCAGTTTCTCACAGCATCAGCTGCTCTCAGCATTGCACGCTTCATCATCTCATCACGTGACACCTGCCAAGGTTGTTAAGAATCATAATGAAACTGTACCACAAACTGCTCTCCCTGCCTCCTGCAATCCACTGTTCCTATTGTCTGCAAGACAGATCTGTCCCCTTAATGCTGTGAAGAGGGAGGTCTTCCCATCCACATAATGTTCAAGATAGACAGAAACAGCTAAGAACAGACATCTTCACTCCTGTTTCTGCATTCTTTTGCTTTCTAACCATCAATATCAGCAGTTTGCTGCTCTGACAGACAGAAGATCATTATAACCCGCTCAGTGCAAAGCCATTAAGGTTAGCAAAAACTGCCTCAAATCATTAGCTGACACTCAGCTCTCAGATTTTACACATTCACACACCCACCACCACCTGCTGATGTGGTGCACAGTTATCTCCAGCAGGAGAGCAGGGATGTGCCTGCCATCAGCAGCTCAGGCAGCAGCAAGCCATGCTCCTCAAGGCATGAAGACTTGCTGGAGCTGCAGTCTCTCTCCCTTCCTGCCGTTAATGTCTCTGCCGCTCTAGGATATGCTTGATTCTATTGAGCCAACCCAAGGCAGTAAAACAATGCAAGCTCATATTCTTTCCTCCTCCCTACCTCTTTTCTCCCCACTCCCTCAGATAAGTTTTCTACCAGTTTGGTGGTATGGGTCACCTTAGTGGTAGATCAGAAAAGCACCCAAGCCTTGCAAGTCAATACAATGCTGCAAGCTCTTGCAGTGGCTAAGCTTTACTCTAAACTATCAATTTTTAAATCAGTACTTCACATGAAGTCTTGTATCCAAAAATTATGCAGAAAGGGGGTAAAATTGGTACAGGATGAGCAATCCATTTATCAGCTTTTTTTCACCACCACACAAGAGTAGTAATACCAGACATGCAACTTGCAGCATGCTTTCTGAATTCTTCATGCAGACACAATCTCATATTGTGCTTCTTGCTCTGGTTTACCATCTTGCTTTTTTTCCGCTTGATGTAATTATTTCTTTAAGAGTACAGAACAGAATGAATGGGGATAAACCAAAGAAATAAGCAGGAGCCAAAATCCCTCACTGTCTACAACACAAACACGTCACTAGCAACCACAAAGGATATTAAAATCAACAGATAAAGGTCCGATAAAGCACAAGATAAGGTACTACGTACATTAATATCTCAAAGATGCTATTACAAGGTTAATCAGTTATACTGTCAAGATTTAAATTTGAGTTATTTGCTGCCTAAGGAAAAAAAAATAAAATTGTTTATTTGTACTCTATATACAAAATGTAAATCAACCATGGAATTACAACTTTACATAACCAAGTGAATATAACACAATAAAAATCAAAGTTCCATGCACAGCTATCCCTTGGGATTTTTATACTAGTAAGGCTACACCTCACATAAGCAAGGGTGCTTTGTCTCGCTGTAGTCCCAGGTTCTACCACTACTCTGCCTTTTTTTAAAACCACGGGAAGTCAAACAGAAAGGTTGCATCAAAGTTTAGCTGCTCCAACGCAAAAAAGAAACCCACATACACAGATAAGCCCTGCACTGGCTGAAGAACAAACAGAAGAGTATTTGGGTTTGTTGGTTTTATGTTTTTCCCTCGTTTAGTCACCTAACATACAATCTTTACTTGCCTGCTTTCAGGGATGCTACTGAATACCGCTAATCGAAGATTTCTTACTTTATTTTTTCCTTTTGACGAAAATTAGAAGTTTAGGATTTGCATTACGGCTGTTTCAGCAACTTCCCTTCATTTTTGATCCCACTGTATTTCTATAACCAGAATTTTAAGCCTGGTTTTACACAGGGGTTTACGGTAAAGACTCCAGCTTCTTGCTGACATTCATGATGAAGGTTTATGGTTCTTGAAATGAAGGAGAAATCATTCACTCATACCATTACAATAAAAACAAAGTAGAAAAGAAATTGGAAATATTTGTTCAGACAATTCAATCTTACTTTTGAATCTGCAGCTTTTATAGAAATAAACGTAGAGAAAGATACACGTGCACCAAGAGAAGAACAGTTCTTCCGCCATAGCCTGCTTGTAGTTTCAGAAGCATTTGGTGTTGAACCCTTTCAGTTCAGAGATAAGTCACAAAGATGACTTTAAGTCTTCAGCTAGACATATGAAGGGAAAATTACCATGAATACAGCATAAGTCATATTCTAGTAATTAAGGGCTCAGTATAGACTTTAAAGAGCATTTTAATTCCACTTTTATCAAATCATTACCTCTGTTACGTATTATCTACATAGCAGAAGACTTAATTGCCCAGACACTGTCAACTCTTTCCTCCCCAAAAATATAAAACACACAAATCAAAATGGCCTACCTTCAACAGAAGTCTACCAAAACTCTAAAGTACAAATTGCCAAATGCTAATCATAAAGCTTCACACTGCACAGGTGATAAATTTATTAAGTTCTCATGACCGTGTTAGTATCAGTGTGCCATGGCATATGCAGACATGGAAAGAGAAATAGCAGTCCCTTCCTTCCCAGCCTTCCAGAGAGACACCTCAGTCAGTTTGCAGTTTTGTTGTTTGTATATGTATGTGGGTGTATTGGCTTCTATCAGACAAAAAGTGCAAAAGGAAACTGAGTTAAAGCTAGACTGAGAAAGATTTTCATATTGAGGACTGAAAACGCTTTTTAGTTTCGTGCTTTCATAAAAAGTAAGGCAGTAATGTTCAGGCACTTCCAAACTGCCATGGTCCTGTATGGCGACCATTCACTTTGCACCAATGTTTTAACAAGGTAATGGATTATTTAACTCCAATAGCAAGAGGCTGTTTTAAGCTAGTTCGGTGCACCTCAAAGGGGAAGTCACATTTAGTGTAGATTCAAGTTAGAAAGGAGAACATCAGTGGCTTCTCTGTACATCTACTAAACATCTGTCATATCAATTTGAACATTTTTTCTAAGCACATCTGTCCTCAGAATATGGAGCTACTGTCATAAAGACTGGAAATTCAGAATGCTTAGTTTTGTGACTAAGAGTGCAGGATGTCTCTATAAATTTTTTTCCAGGAAAAAACTGTTCTGCATCAATATCTAAATATGTACGTGTTGAGCATGTTATAGTAATTGGCTGAACGCAATATCTAGCTCTTAAAACAGTATCCTTCTCTTCAAGATCATAGAATATTGCACAAAAAATAAAAAGTTCACATAACAATTTTTATAAATACATGTCTTGTAACTTCTCTCTTAAGGTATTTCTCCCCTCATGTCATGAAATCAGAAACATAGGATGGTAACTTTGCCAAAGCCACGTAGTAAAGGCTTAACAGTATAAGATGTTCATGATGCCAGCAAGAGGTGCTTCCACCCTCATGCTGTGGTCTATCCCACCTCTCATTTACCAGCACATCTGTGAGTTGTACTGTAAAACCAGACCAAGAACTCACCCAACATGAAAAAAATGGAATGAAAACCTCCTGCCTTCAAACAATACAAATCTAACAGCTGGACCAAAGCCCCTCTCTTGTGTAGACCACAGCAGAGACCCACTGTTAGAGAAGCAGAAGCAAGGTGTGCCACAGGGCAGGAACAAACAGGAACAGTTGAAGGAAGTAGGAGTAGCCGAGGTAAGGGTGTACCAGGGATTTTAACCCTGCCTGTTGCAGCTGCTGGTACCATCCCTCTATCCTACACTCTTGATTCCCTTAAAAAAAGCATGCCAATTACATTAAAAGTTCAGCATGCGGGGGAGAGGAGCACCTCAACACTTGGCTAACTGAAACTTCACAATTGAGGTAGACTGCAAGGAACTGCCCAGGTGTGTGACAGCTGTTTCCAAAATTGCTCTTTTAATGTGAACTAGTTTTTGTTAAAACTGAGGTATCAAACAGTCCGAATTCCAAGTTAGCAAAAGTGGAAGAAATAAGGTAGGAGAAACAAAAACTTCAATCTAAATACTTCTCTCCAAGTTCTACGTAACCTCACTACAGTTTAAGTCATTTACAATGCATCCAGAGCCAATTTTAGTCTTCTTATAGCAAGAATTTACACTTTCTCTCCTTTAATTTACAGCTCTTTATAAGGAGGATCTTTATTTCTTTTAGGGCCTCTGAACCTTTCAGAGACTGCTTTCAAGCACCCTGTGGCAGACAGCAAAGCTGTGCACATTTATTCTGTGCTGAAATGCAAGTGATCAGTACGAGCCCCATGGCCTCTTAACAGATCATGCTCAGGGTCTTTAAAAAAAAGACAACAGAAACCTTTGACACAGAATTGACGTCACTTCTGATAGCAGTGTTTTGACACCAGTCTAGCAGAGACATGTAGGCACAGTCTTGCTGTTTGCTCTAATAATCACAGCTTCTTGCAGGTAGCTGTCTGAGAATTAGCCTGTTACAGATTTGTGAGGTATAATAAAAGTAAACTGTCTCAAACACAATATGGAGCACTGACAGCAGAAGTGGGGAAGGAAAGAAGAGAAATAACACGCTTCAAACCACAAAAGAATAAAGTAGGTGAAGCATACTGCTGCCAATGAGCTACGAAAGTGCAAGGGGACAGTGATGCCCAAAGAAACGTTCCTTGGCTCCTCTTCCACAGGAGAGGCAGAAGAAAGAGCTTACTAGGAACATACACACTGAGATGCCAATTTTCAAATAGTAACATGTTCTACAATTGACACTGACGGTAATTGTACAAGAATGATCCTGCTTGTCTGTGAGGTTACACCATTTACAGACGACAGTGCATTCAGATGGAACCCCTAAACTGCATCCATGCACACAGGCCATTACCTGAGTGTTATACAGAATTCCATTTATTCCTTTGGTGTTTTGTTTTTTTTTTCCAAGAGTTTTTTTTTTTTTTACTTTAATTTTTTTAAACCAAATAAAGAAAACCAACAACTGCAAGGAGGTCAGTGGAGCTTACAAGGCAGGAAGTTGCTCATTTACCTCTTTTTTTTTTTTTTTTTTTTTCCTAAGCTTCTACAACATTTACCCAAAATTACCACCCGTACATCTCTACTAACAGTAAAGCACGAAGCACAGCTACTAGGGCTTTTAGACATGAATATTCTGGAATAAAGCACTGTCCTTATTATACGCTTTATGTCTGCTGAAGTAAACAAGCTGAGTTACCAAGCAATGGTAAATCCTATGTTTTCCAAGTGGAGTCAAAACCTCACAGCAACTCATTTCCTTACAAGAAGTCAGAAATTGATAGAAATCAGTGTGGACTGGCAAGATATGTTAACTGGATTGCAGGTAGATCAAAGTAGCCAAAGTTCTTCATATCAACTCAGACCTGGGCTTTGCAAGGGATACTCATCTTTAAGGCAGCAAATTGCTTTCATTTGACTTTCAAAAAAAGTGTCAGGGCTTATCTGCTGAGAAAACCTCCTTTTTATTTAACATAAGGAATTAAGAAGTAATGATATTATATTTGCACATTTATAAACTACTGTTGCCTTCTGTTAAGCATACTGGATCCTTTAATCCTTCCTTAATCAAATCAAACAAGTAGGCAATAAATAAAGCACAAAAGGTTGAAGCTGCAAGACAAACAATCTTGGTTGTTCCTCAGCCTAAGGATGGAGAGCAGGCAAAGAGATCAGCTCCAGTGGAAGGAGAGAAACGCAGGGAGCAAGACAAGCACTGCTGGCTCATACAAAATTGTAATGGTGTAACTTACATTGCCATCATTAAGTCAGTATATAGTGATCACATATTTTCCCTAGAATAATTACACTACATACAGAAATGGTCACATATCCTCCTAAGTTTACACTCAAAGGTTTAAACAGATCCACTTATAATAGCAGTTGACTCAAGCTTCAGCATCAAGCAGTGAGAGGTCAAAAAAAATACGTAGGCATTTGGACTTAAAAATAAAACTAAACTTATTTATGTATTTGTTTTAAAGGTCTGAGAGCACACAGTTATCATTGGAATTGATCTAGGAACATTTGGTATCACTTTTGAGCCAAATGTTCAATAAATGCCAAAAAAACTCTGAATTCTTTGTCAGGGATAAAAAATAAATCAATTCCTCGCTAGTGTGATGGAAAAGAAGGCTGAGCTGAAAACTGTTAAGTAGTTTCATACTGCAAATGTTTCAGTTTTGGATGTTGATGGTTCTTTACACAAACTTTTTCAACAGCGTCTTATCAGGACTTACTAAATATAAAGATGCTTTAAGCCTCAGAGAAAACATACAAGGATGGATTTTCCTCTAACCATCTTCAAGGTATATGAATTAACCATGGCACTGAATACACCACCAGGAAAATATCACGCCACTATTGCAGAGTCCACATTATATCGGTAGTAGGAAAGTTGGGCATGCAGCACCGTGTTGCAAGACGGATTTCTGTCTGGGAAAAGTCAGAGCCCAGTTTTCCGGAAGTGTCAGCCAGGAGCATTGGGAATGGGCAGAACCTTACCTCTCTCTACGCAAGCACCCTTGACTCTGCTCATGTCAGCACACGGTGGCCCTATATCATAGTTTGCTCAACTTGCTAAGGATTTCTGAGGTCTTTTTCCCTCCTTAGAAGGAAGTTTACTTGCCTAGGCCAAAACCACATACGATCACAATGGCTCTGACAACAGCCATTTTCCTGAAAACCAAGCTGAGCATATACTTCACATTTTATTTTTCCAGACAAAACTCCTGGAGACAGCAGACACAGCTGAAACACCACACTCTGTAAATCAGAAGGGTTTATCTTACTTGGAATTGGGTCAGCTACAAGGGTTTAAATCTAATTCTACGTTTAACTGCCCTTCAGTCACCAGCTTCCTTCAATACCAAGATGAGAAGAAAGGGAGCTTCTTTTGCAGTAACAGTGAAAAATCCAGAGTGAGAGAAAAAGCATTGCTAGACATTTGCTTGGTTGGCAGCAGACAGCAGGAACTTCAATTGTACAACAGATAAGTATCTGCTTTTAAAAATTTCAATGACAAACAAACATAAATATGGCATCAGTGTCATAATCCTTGATCATGCAGAATTCCCAGGAATGTGGTGATGTTTTGCTTTAACAGCAACCATAAAACACACAAATTCCAAAATTCTGTGATTAGCCTGCATAGACTTTTCTTCTCTCCTATACTTTACCAATTTGTGATTGAACCGTTCTCTCTAAGACTTGATCTTTGCAACATGCTTATATTTCTAATTACACTCAAAAACAGCTTCCCAAACACAAGATGAAAACTCAGCTTTCCAACAACCAGAAACAGAATCTGGAATACAATCTAAGTCACTTATTTTAAAGTATATGGCCACAAGGACAAACAAGAAGTGATTAAATTTCTTTGTTCTTCACTTATTTGTAAAAAAAAAAAAAAAAAAAAAAGTGGATAAATTTAATGTTTTCTTCACTTAAATTTTAACACCTTGTCAGTAAACAAGCTTTTTTTTCTTTATTCAAGAGCTGCACTTTATTTCTAAATCCAGAAACGCTGGAGAAATTTATTGTTGGTCTCCATTTTACCTAGACCCTAGTAACTAGAGCACTGAGTCATAAATTAAGCTGATGCTCTGACCTTTAAAGAACAACTGAGATCATAACAAACATAGCTCAAATTTTCAGTTGAGTTGAAGCAGAGAGAAATCTCAGGAGATGTAGTTTCTCAAAGTATACCTAAAGTGATTAGCAAAAGAGAAAAAAGTGAACAAGACAACAGACTAAAGTTACTTTGAATTTTCACTCTTTCCCTGTACGCACACTTCAAGTCCAAAAGTTACTCATGCACAGAGAACCACCAAAGCCATGCAAAGCAACCAAAGATTAGATCAGAGCCCAGTAGTAATGTGTAGCCTTCAAGACTTAGAATATATTTTTTGTTAGAGAAACTAGAGATATTTCTCACACAGAAGCAATCATTTTAGCCATGTACATCCAATGAAAGTATGTTCAAATACTGAAATAAACATTAGGGGAGAAAGTTAGGAACTATCTCACTTCACCAAACTCATATAAGGGTTTTCCTAGTACCTGTCATATTAT
Organism: Aquila spilogaster; assembly: GCA_024606505.1. Taxonomy (NCBI): domain Eukaryota; kingdom Metazoa; phylum Chordata; class Aves; order Accipitriformes; family Accipitridae; genus Aquila; species Aquila spilogaster. The sequence goes on from JANHGO010000063.1 coordinate 61,277,573, forward strand.
TGTTGCCCCTCAAATCCACTACGGACCTCCTAAGAGCTGAGTGTATAAGCAAGTGCTGCACTTATACTGAGATCAATGTACTTGTATCGAGATCCGTGCTCATGCATGCCTTTCATGCTCTTATCTGTCAACATGAAGTTGTTGAAGTTGTATTGCTTTAGCAATTCTGTTACCCAAGACCGTTTTTCACTATATAGAAATATTTCTGTGAGCATAAATGCACTCATTCTAATGCAATTATTCCTAAGCAGAGTAGATTACAAGCTACGCTCTTCATCAGCATACAGCTGCTATACTACCAAACAACGTATTTTATAGCAAAGCCTTTGTTTTTGGTATAGTTGAAGCTAAAACACGTTAAGAGATTGCTACTCCACCTCGGTGGCAGCAAGTTGTGATAGATTACAGTCAAATTTCAGTTAAAATGACCAGTAAATTTGGAAAAGACAAGAGATGATCTTTTAACGTTCTTTCTGTGTTCAGAAAAATTCCTTAGTATAGACAAAACCAGGCAAGCCAGATGAGTCCATGGAGTGTATCTAATGGCTGGTTAAACCTCAGAAGGGGAGAGAGGGTCCAGCCCTGATTCCCACTTGTCTGTGATCAGCTTCAGTTCACTAACCCAAGAGAATACACCAAGCTGGTGGATGGCAACAGCCTCAGATATGTGTGATGTGTGCTACAGATCCCTGGACTGCAGCAAGGGCTCTTTGCTTAGGAAGGGACCCTAAGACTCCTGGGAACACAGATCTTCAAGACAGGAATGACAGCAAGCATCAAATATCTCAAACTTTAATAGTAACAAGAACAAAACCAGCAACAAAACAAACATCAAAAACTGTCACAGCTCTGTGCCTTACTAAACATGAAACATGTTATTTATGTTATGCAATTCAGTTATAAAGCACTTTCACTCTTGTTTGCACATCAAAAATGTCTGTATTAGATCTTGTTCGAAATGCCTCTCGGTGGCTTTAGCAAGTTCAGCAGAAAGGCTCACTGCTGTCACGTGTAGAACCATGCGCTGGCCCAGGCTCGCTATGTAAATGAACTCACTCACCTCCCTGGGTTTTCCCCTTTCTTTTCCCTGATGGTTAAGGAAGATACCGAGCTCAAAGGGAGCAGCAGCCGGGAGTTTGCTGGGTACTTTCAGTGTGGGAAAGAAGCCAAAATACAGACACAATGACTGGATTCAGCTTTTTAGGCAAACACACCAGAATGGTATACATCCTTCTCCGGGAAGAACACTTTCCACCAGGGCTTTAACAGGAAACTTAGCTCAAAACGAGAGTGGGCTATCCCCTCATTAACTTCCCATACCTGGCTATTAAAGCTGTTCTCCCACAAGAAATGCCTTCCTGTTAGAGAAGCTCCAAAAATTGATTTTTCTTTGCACTCAAATGCAAAGTGAATTTCCCTGGCTAGCAGATAAATCTAGATACATTCTGCATTCTCACGTTCAGTATGAACACAAACATCCTAAGGATGACTTTGCACATGATTCTAGAGAGAATGAGCACAAGATGGAGAGCTCATAAAAAAATCACCTTTAAACCTCTCTCAACATGTTGGTGCTCTTGGAGGCTACAACAGCCTGACATAGATCACTCCACCTCCCTATGAAAAGGTTCCCCCACACCCCTCCTATCCTGCCCCTCCCTCAAAGGCAGCATGCCAGCATTTCCTTCGCATTATTTTGATTTACTCATAATCCAGTAAAACTGAAACATCCTTATTGTCATTTTTTCACATGCAGAATCAAGGCTTATAACAGATAACTCGCTGAAGGTTAAACAGGAAGCCTGTGGCAAAAATCAAATGAAATTAGGAATGTAAACAGTATTTAGAAAACAAAGTCTATTTCTCCTCATTTAGTAGCCTTTGATGATCCTCCTTCCTTATATTACAAGGCATGTCAGGTCAAGAGGGAAGCAGATGATATTTTGATCAGGTGCTTGGCGTACATCCTGCTGCAGGACATAGTTTACCACAACACAGTCGTGCTGTACGAGGTCACAGCAAATGATCCTCCTCTGTCCCTGTACAGACTGTGCAGGTGACCCAGAAGGGCTTCATGAGAGTTAAGGTTACACACGGACTTAAATTTAGATTTGCATAAAGAGGAAACTCTGAACCTGCACCATCAGTACGGTATTAGGGGCTAGCTGGCATCTCCTTTCTTGACCCGGGGTTTATGCTGACTGTATCTTATAACATTTCTACATATAAACTTCCAAGACCTTCGAAATGGCCATTTACAGTATCATACTGTTAAGAAATTTTAGATTATTGCCCCAAATCTTTGTTCCAGGCCACAAACTCTTTTTTACCAGTTAACAGAAGTTACAGAAAAGGTGTATTCACTAATTCATACAGCAATTATTTTAATGGAGGTTAAAACAAAAACAGGAAAAAATGAATATGTTTAAGACAAAAGTGACATTTTCCTTGCAGAAACCAGCAGTCCTTGGCTTGAAAACAGTAAACTTGTGTTTTAGTATTCATCCTCAAAGCAGGGAGAGGGAAAGGGGAGATGGAGGACAGGAAGAGAAAATCAACAATGTTTGCTACTGTTTACATTCTGAAACAAAGGAAAATAAAAATATGAGAAGATATATTATATGACTAAGGAGATAGGAAGTGATTTGTTACACAGCAGAATTTCTGGAGACATATCCCAGCCATAAGAGACATGGACACAAACACAGATTATTTTAAATGAGGTTACTAGTGTTTCTCTGTTAGGGAAATAGGGGTAGCTAAAAAGGAAGGAAAGCTAAAAAAACATGTTGTTTTGGAGACATTATATTTTCATCAGTCTGGTTGTCAAAAGAAGAAAACTGCATATCCTGATAGTAACTGACTCAATGAACACTCATTACAGATGAGCAGATTCTGATCATATTTTTTATTTTTATGTGAGGCAGAACCTAATTTCTTGCTGATATTGCCCTAGTTTAAAGTTGCTTCTACAAAAACAAATATGACACAATGAAAAACTGCTAGAAGATTCACTGGGCTACGGAATGTCCTTCCTGCTCACCCTGGCTCACTTTTTGCTTTGAAACGTAAAAGGAATGTCACGCATTTCTAAACTATGTCTGGGAGCAAAGCCTCAAGTATCACGAACAAAAACACTGAAGATCTTCCCTCTACTAATAAAAATGATACGTGACTTGTACTCGGGCACAAGCTCAGATGTCTCTAAATATATACAGCATCCATCACATGAAAGAAGAACATTAATTGCTATATTTGACAACTTTCTTGGGAACTGCACCCCTCCTCACTGAGCAGTACAACTCTCTGGCATAGTAGTACTTGCCAAGCCTTTCCATATCTCTGTCTTCAATGCAGCATGTATTGTCCACAGAAAGAAGAAAACAGGAAAAGGGAAAATTTGTAAAGCCACCATCCATTCTGAATGGTACATTAGTTGTTATCTCAGCCTAGTTTTTATTACCCAAGTTTACAGCAACATCACCTCCACGCAATTACATATTCATACACACACTGACAGCTCAGTTTTTCATTTGTCTGAAATAAATGCTTGAAAAAACTTGTTACTCGCACATTTGCCATTCAGAAGCAGTAACAGTGCGCTACAGGACGCCCAAACCTGCCCAGGTCTGACTGTCCCATGGCCCAGGCCCACGCGCTCTTGCTGGCTCAAGGCTGGTCCTGCGCAGGAACAAAATGAAGCACACAGCAGTCTGCCTGCTTCTGCTGGAAGGAAACCTCAGCACTTAAGCAGGGTGATGGAGAGATCATGAGCCTGATTACTCTGGTGGGTGCACTTTATTCTATCTATCCTACTGCTTCAACGAAGATGAAGTGTGAAAGAAATAAATGCTTTATTTTCACTAAAAGCGTAAAGGACCACAATCTTACTTTCCTTAGCTAACACACACACATATCTCCTAGGAGTCCATGTTGCAGTAAGCTTTTAACTTGTTCCTTCACAAAGTTAATAGCATTTAAGACTGGTTTCCCCACTTATCATTCCAAGTATCTGTTTGCCTACAGTACAGCACAAATTGTCAGCAATTTCTAGGACAGCTGTGGGAATGAAAACTTACCTCTTTCAAGTTCATACATACCAGCTACAATGGAACAATATCAGCACTTTAGCACAGTCTTAGACACTCCAGAAGAAGAAAGGATAAAATAGGATAAGAATTTTATCAACTGCAGTGAAGACCATACAATTACCATCATTAGACTGAACAACTCCCAGGTATTTGAAAACAGAACATCTACTTTCTTTCCTTCTTGCTAGCATTAAAAGAGCAGCGTAGTGTCTGAGTTATCTATTTATGACTGTGCATGTGTATATGTATGACAAAAGGAATCCTCAGGGCAAGCCAAAGTGAAAAAGATGAACTGGTCTAATGCCTGGTCATCCATGGGTGTGTCCACAGCAGTCCTTTTGTTCTGATCAGTGGTGTGCTTGTGAAGCAAATCTCTCAGTCTTCCCCATGATTTGGTTTGGATCACAGAACAGCCTTCTGACCTTAAAAACTAGATTCTTTCTGGGTGAAACTAAACCTGAAGATGTGTTCCAACTTCTAAAAGGTGTTTTGTCCACCAGAACCAGACTACAGCCAGTCTGGAGTCTCCAGTCTCTCACACCAAATTCTGTTCCACAAAGCCACTCCTACAGTATCATATACTTGCTAGTACAGGCGTATGTGTGTCAAAACTAGAAACTTATGCCTTATATACACATGATCCCATATGCATCCTTTGATAGCTTCATTATTTCAGAAGAACATATTACTGTGGAAGGCCAGGAACACAGAAGAACAGAAACCTTCACAGCTGTATAGCAGTACAAACATTTTAAAATGGGTTCTGGAATCAATAGCACAGGAAAGAGATCAAAGTATTACGTTCAGGGTATCAAGTAATGCTAGGCTAATGGATCAGACTTCAGGATGCACTGAATCTCCATATTCTTCAAGACTCTAGATGTAAATGTGTCAGTAACGAAGTCCTTAAGATGCCTACAATGAGCAACATAGGCACGAGTCTTTTTTAATAGATGTAGGTTTACCTGTTTTTTGACATACTGCCTGGTAGGCCACAACACAAGCATGGGAATCCCAAAACAGACTAACGTCACATTTAACTCACTGCTACCTTAGAAGAGTTTCAGTTTCAAATGATAGTTTGTGATCCAGCTGCTAATTCATTACAACAAGAAATCATGATGGTAATGAAAAGATAAAGTTAAAACATGAAGAGAAGACTTAGAAATGGGAGACTCAAAAACTATTTATTCCTTAGCTGTCTGTTCCGTATTTTTTCCTAAACTTCTCTGACTTATTTATTGGCTAAAAAAAATGTGACTGATTCACATTCAACAGTAAACATGACTTAAGACAATGACACAATGACAGAAAGTATGATAACCGGAGCATAGGCGTGAATCACTGAGATTTTGCACAGCTACCAAGATTGCGGCATAACTAGCAGAGAAACATCCCAAATAGCAGAGATCAGAAAGCTATACAAGAACAGGCAGTAAGAGGGGACCAATGTATCTCAGAAGTCACAAGCTTACACTGCCACAAGCAGAAAGCTCTTTGCGGTGCATGTACGTATTAAAGACAGGAACCAGTCTGTGAAGTATGATATTACTAGAAAGAACTCCTGGATTCTACTAGGGCATATACAATTACAAAAAGCTGACTGTAAAATGAGTAGATGTTCTTACTAAATTGATACGTGTCGTACCAACACTTTTCCTGGAAAGCTGGACGACACTCATGTATTATTTTATTTATTTTTCTGAAGAAGTTTGGGGACACGATCTTTGCAAAAAGGAATGTTCTGTGCCTCATCCAAATAAGAAAAGGGTCAATCAGCAGCAGATTGTAGAAGGGGTTATCTGGAGTCAAGCAATCTAGTTGAGGCACGTCCACCCAGGTCAGATGACACATCTATCTAAAGAGGACACAAGCAATGCTAATAGTTCATGGCTCTTGGAATGAATTTTACTGACAGGTGGCTAGAAATAATGTAAGATCTATATTATTTTTCCAAGTGTCATGGTGAGTGCCAGGACACAACCAAAGAAAATATACTTATGCAACTCTTAAAAAGGGATTATGCAACTGCTATAAAAACTTCGAGGGAACTGGCAGATATGGTTAGGAGAACAGCCTTCTCTTGGAGATGGGTAGCTGGCCAGGTTAGAGTCATCAGTAAAAGTGGATACAATTGATTAATTTTACTGTGTGTGCAGCCTACAATGATTTCTGCACATAAAAACCTTCAGCAGTTCACATGCAAGAACCATATTTCCATTAAAATGAGTAAGACTGGGACTTTCTCACAGGGGTGAGCTAACAAATGAGCTTACTGCATATCGTGGAAACAGTCTAAGGTTCCACACAGCTGAGACCAACATCACTACTAGCTCCTCTAATGTTGTCCTGAATTTCTGGGCCTCCAGCCATAACCATGACTTGTCTCTTCTTTTTTCTGGCCACACTAGTACTCCTGGACCCTGAAATGGTTTCAGATGCATCATCCAGTGGAAAAGTATCCTCTTTGTTGTCAAGGATGAGGATTTTCCAGGCAGGTACCACTGCTCGGTCCCCATGGCAAAAGTCAAGGAGAGCAGTTACACATGATCCACCTAAAAGATGCAAATGAACATTCTCAAGGATACTGCACATCACTTATTCTAAAGCCAGTTGCTGTAGGGTTGCTGTAAGAGATCTGGAGGTTTCCTTCTGTTTTGACTTTGTTTTTTGTGCATGCAAAATATGCTGGTTTAAGCTATGGGTTCAAAAACTACTGGTGTTGTGATTGGAAGTCTCCAGATGATTCACTATTAATATAATTTACTAATAAGATGTAAAAAAAGGGCTCTGTGCTATTATTTATGTAAATGTACAGAGCTGTGAATGACAAATAGCTGACATCAAATTTTAGATATTAGAAGCTTCAAAAATGCTTTTCCCCACAAATTCTTATTCCATTTATGACACAATGGAAATGAACCTAGAGAGATCATTCCAAAGTACTCAGTGCTTGTTCAGCACACAAACGTGTGCAGACAAGAACACATCTCCAAAAAAAAGTACAAGATGAAAATCAAAAGTTTGCCTCTACAAATTTTAGCACCGCAATTTTATTTTGAGAGGTGGTATAACTTGAAATGACTCCTCTCTCACCCTACTTTCTGTCCAACACCAGTGGAAAACAGTATACAATGTTTTCTGCTCAGAAAGAGGGAAAATGCATGGGAAAATACTTGCAACGTGACTGCTAGAAGCACAAGGAGGACAAAAACAAAGTACCAAGCTTTTACAGTGATCCTGTAATAGAAGTAATCAAATACCTCAGGCATGTCCAACCTGCATCTCTGCACAGCTTACACTGTGGCCTATCTCCTGCTGTAGCACCATCACAGCAGTGGCTCTTCCCTGGTAAGTGGCCCTGGGCACATACCCATCCCTCAGCAACAACCAAACTTCGGTGCTCTGTTAGTGCTGTTTTAGCTGAAACCAGGGCATGGGGAGCGCAAAGTGCGGTGCTAACTCAAATTATGACAAATAAGTGTATGCATTTTGATACACTGGCTAAACGCAGTCCTGTCAGCAGAGAAAAATACGCAGCTTTGCTTTCCGTTCTGATTTAGGAATTTGAGAATAGGGTTCAATATTGCTGAAAAGTCATCCATTTACATTTGTGACTCCATTTTCACTCAATATAAAAACATTACCAGCAAATTTTCAAACGGAATGTATGGAATTGCAGTCAGATATTCAACTAAAAAAGTGATATCTCAGTACCAGACTTTTTATAAGACCTCTCTTACCAGAGAAAGATATTCCTCACTTCACAATCACACCTTATTTGTGCCATTTCTTTTTGACAGTGCATTTGTGAACAATTATCATCAAGAATGAAGTAAAGGAAGAATAAAATTTCATCAAAAATTTCTGACAGACACCCTGAGAACTTAGTAAGAACTGTGGCCACTGTCATCAAACACCAGACTGATGTATTAATTTAACAAAAACAGGGTCAAATATCCCCCTAGCTTTATAGTTAGGTTGTTTTTTTTTTTAATGTTTTAATCAAAATATTAATGGCTAAAATAAGTTTTGCTACTTATATACATCAACTATATTTTACAAGGGCTGCTCCACAAGTAATGCCTCTTCTTTTATTACATTGGCCTACAACATCAGAGGCAGATGTTGGTCATATGGTAGTAGAGACTGAATCTTCCAGTCAACATTTCAATACATATTGCTGCTGTGTGACAGACAGCAGCAGAGGGACAGTCTGATAGAATGGCATCTGATATGGGAGTGCATGTGAAACAGAGGTGTAGAGCTGATTCCTCCATGCAGAAAATATTTTAGTCACTGACATTCATTGATGCTTGCTGAACATTTATGGAGACTGAACAATGATGTCAGCACAGTGAGGCAGTGAGTGGTGCATTTAAGCATTGGCAACAGTGACCATGGGTCACTCCTGCTGGTGCAGGTTTTAACAAGCATGGCACGAAGGCTCTTGTTCATTACTGGCAAAAATGCAAAGCTAATTGTGGTGACTATGCTGAAAAATAGTCTTTTGTAACTGCGAATTTGCTCTATCAAATAGAGTTACTGTGCTCATTCGTATCCGTTGTTGTTTCTGTGAAAATAAAGAGAAGGCATTATTTTCAGAGCAGCCTATGTGTATGTGGTCCAAGACAGTTTCTCTTCACTCAGTGTGGCCCACACAAGCCAAATGGTTGGGCACCCATGAAATACCTGCTACATTTCAGCTCCAGTAATTGGGGCTGCAGTCCCACCTCAACAAGTGAGAAATACAGGCAAGTAGGTGCCAACTAGTTTCAGTCTCCAGTGCTTCAGCATCTCTTACTCTGAGGGATATTTTGAACCACAGCGGTGGTAAAAGCCTTCTTGCACAAATTTGTTGCAGCTCCTTTACAACAACCCATTTAGTGGGGAAACAGAGAAGCATCTGTATTTTAGCAAAACAACCTGTTTTCCAAATTCTAAAAATAGAAAAGAAAAAAAAATTAAAAGCGTCTGTCATTTTGAAACCACGAGCAAGCGTTTCACCCTAAGCAACACAGCCTCCCCCCCTTGCTAAAAATAAAACAGTACGTTAGAGCAACATTTTTTGCTGCCTTCAGCCAAAAGCTCGCAGCCCTCCCCTCAGCCCAGCCTCAGCTGGAGCCCTCGCCTGCATACTGTGAGTCAGCACTTCTCAACATCGCTGGAAATTCCTCAACAAAGCATCCGCCCTGTAGCAGGAAGCGGCTTCTCCCTTTCAGCCCGCACCAGGAAACACACAAGCGCTCGCAGGCCTCACCTGAGCTGCAGGCATGACTCGTCAACGCAGCGTGAAACTGTCAAGGGCCCCGCTTCTCCTCTGCTTCGCTCAGCGTGCCCTGAGAGCATACTGCCCGCGAGATCAGATCAGCTCATCACAAAATAAATTAAGCTTCACATAGCGATGATGAACAAGAAAAGGCCGGTTTAAGGAAACACACCAGAGGAGGCTGATATGGGTCTATGGAGCCTTTTAAGTCCTAGGGGCTCTGCTAACCAAGAAACCCAGCCAGGCTGGGGGCAGCTCTGCTAAACCTGCCATGGGGCAGGGTCTATTCATGGATGTGGAAATAGGAATGATTAAAAGCACAGCACCATGCCCTACCCAGGCACAGAGCAGGGCGGCCTCCACAGATGTGCAAAGAAAGGAAAGGACTGCAAAGCTGATGTAGACTCAGGGCATCATCTTGTCTGCAAGCAGAAGGGAGACATGACCACAGCTCCCTCCCTCCATCGGTCCTTGCTTTACACAGAAGGCTTGATAGTCCACGTAAAATGAAGCTTTGTGACAGAAAGAGGATGCACTTGCTTCAGGAAGATACCTCAGGTCTGCCTGTGGCTGCAGAAGGTACAGCATTATCGGATATCTTGTATCCCTGAAGCATCACCAGAATTGATATATCACAGTTGGAAGGCACCCTTAAAGGTCATGTAGTCCAACTGCCCTGCCTCCCCTGCAAAGAACAGGGATATCTACAGCTCAATCATGTTGCTCAGATACAGGTCCAGCCTGACCCTGAGTAACTCCAGGGATGGGGCCACCACCTATACGGGTAGTGTGTTCCAGTGCCTTACTGTAAAAAACTTTCTTTATACCCTGGCTAAATTTCCTCTTTTTAGTTTGAAACCATTTTCCCTTGAAGTACAAAGCAGAGCTCCCTCGAGCAGCTTTTGGTGCTCACAAACGTCTGCGCTGAGCAAGGTGGAGGCACTGATTTGAAAGCAAAATGTAGCTTGTACTCAGGTCTTTCTTTAGCTACGATGCAGTTATTTCACAGTTAGCACCTATGGCTAAGGCAGCTCCTACGTTACCCAGCTCAGAATGAGGATATGCTGCTGTTTTGCTTTAAATACATACTCTGACAGGGACATGAAAGAGAGAGTTAGGGGAATAGGAAATACTTTGCAAACAAGAGTAATGACATGTTCTGACCTCTCCAGCTCACATTATATGTATTATCCAGCAACCACAAATCAAAAAACAAATCAAATTTAAAGATCTTAACTTTCAGCACAGAACATATGTTAAAACTAACAGAAGAACAAAACAAACACCGACCATGTTCCTGCTTGTTTGTTTTAATGTGCGTGGCTTTATCTCCCAGAAGAATCGTGCCTTTCTTTTTTTCTTTCAAACATTTGTATAAAAGAAGTTGCCTAAAGTTGGGTACAAAAATCTGTTTTTCTCAACTGTTTTTAAATACAGAGCAATGAGATTAAAGCGGGGCAGATAGCCAAATACCTCAGCCATCACAGTCATTAATAGACGCATTTAACATTTGTGCAGCTTTCGAATGCAGAACATCTGGTTCTAATTTCCAATCTGGCTTTTAGGAGAATGCCTCCCCCACAATACTTTTATTATAATGTGTTCTTTTCCTCCTTGCGCTCTCGCCTCCCCCATTTTTAATTTTTTTTTTTTTTTTCATTTTTGGAAGCGGCTGTTCCTTCCTTCTTGCTGGAAGCCACCTGACCACTGCCAGGAAGAGGAATGCAAAACATTCCCAGGAGCAGCTCCTGACGTCAGGCAGCGCTCCCCGCCTCGCCGCCAAGCGCTGCCTGGAAAGTCCAGGCCCTGCGCAGCTGATGGGATGTGGGAGCAGCTGCTGCCTGCTCCGTGCCGCGGGAAAAGCTGCGCTCTGCTAAGGGCTGCTTGGGAAGGGAGGGCAGGGACCGACTGCTCGGACGTGCCATTTCTTGAAATTCACTGCTCATTTTCCCTTTTTTTCCCCCACTCCTCCCTTTTTCCTCCATCCTTTTCAGCAGGGTAACATTCTCGAGTTTCTTTGGGGGGTATAGTCTCTTTGTAAAAGACTGCCTATTATTTTTGGTGTTTACTTCTTTCCCCATAGGAGAAGGGCTTATATAAGCCTAGCAAGGGCTGAATGTGACTCAGCCAGAAGCCCTTACACAGGCTCAAGCCACGCTTTGGCCACTCCATGCATCCCTTCTGCCTGCCCTTAAATAGGAGTGCCTGCTTCAGATACACTTTCCATCCCTGGTGGGCTTAAATCAGCTTAGACACTAGCTTTTATGATTCCTTCTTTTTACTTCTCAGTCCTTCAAGGCACTCAGCCTTGAAGCATGCCAAGGGAGCCAGTCACGCATTGTCGTTGGGTTGTTTGTTTTTTCCACTGTTAACAAATTCCAGAGAGATCATGACATGATAGCAATATCCAAATAGGTGGTAAACTGCCCTCATAAAACACGATTTTGGAACACAAGTTCTCTTTTTTTTTCCTTTTTTAATTCCTGTTTTCCTTCTCCTAAAGCATGACAAGCAGAGACTAATGAGGTGGTATTTCAGTTCTGCATTTCTTTAGTTTCGTGCACATAACATCCAGAGTAACATCTTCCAGGACACACAAAACAATAAATGGCATTATTTTATTCTACTCTTCAAGTAGGTGTTAGTTAACTATAAATAAGAGTCTCTCCATTAAATTGCAGCCAGAAGTTAACTCCTTCCAATGCGTTTAGCTCAGTTCTAATATTTCTGGGACAAAATTTTTAAATGCTATACAACGTCCTGCCTGGAAAAAAAATCTTCACATATTTTAATAAGCTACTGTAACAAAAAGAGTGAGGGTGAAGTCCAGGGTGAAGTCAAAGGAGAGTTCCCTAATTCCACCATTTCAATTGAGCAGGAAGGTAGCAGAGGGAACATGAGAAAAAAAAATATGAAGAAGTATTTTTCCAGAGAATGCAATGAAGGCCTTCAAAGAATACTGTTCTATTTCATATATTTCTAATTGTGCAACAAAAAGTTTAGGATGTACCATTATCCTTTAGATTTTCTGCAGGAAATGCAGTTTTTCTGAATGTAATATTCCTGAATATCTAGGAAGTACAACTGGTAGCACTAAAGCGTTCATATATATAACTCTTCCCAAATATTTATACAATAAGTATAAATGACTTGATGACTGACCACAATGGAAAAAAAGCTCTTGAAACACTAAGCAAAACAGTTACAACATTTTCAATATAAATTGTAATTAATCAGCCGTGTGCTGTTAGGATTATTCCATCTTTCTAGCCATTGCCCTGTACACCAAGATCCAGACATCTCCAAAACCTGCAGCTGCTCTGTCAGCCCCAGATCTCCAGCTCCTCACTCCATTTGTGAGAATTTAAGAAATACATGTTTGCTGTTTTCTCCAAATGTAAGGACTTAATACTAGAAGGACAAATAAATGTCTGCTCACTGACCAACCACATGCTATCTATGACTTTAAAGAAACCTGCACTCTGAAGAACCACATAGGAGGTAAACACATGGCTTTCCTGGCAAGAAACCCACAGATGTTGATTACACCAGTTGGCCACATCTGAGCAGCTACAAAACCCAAAACCACTTTTTTTTCCCTCCTTTTCTCTAGGGGTCACAAATATTCAAGCAATGCATCACGTGTACTAATTGGTATTATTGGAAAATATGACAACAGGAAGACTCACTCATTTAAATGTATAGAACAGAGTGGACCCAGAAAATCATTAGTCAGCTTTATGGAGCCATTGTAGCTAGTGACTACTGAAAAAAAATACAGCCTGTTCAGTGGTTGTTTTTTTTAATATATATATACATGTAAATTTAACTATAGTTCAATGATAGCAACAGAGAACAACAGTATACATAGGTATTAGATTATATATATATTTTAACATATTTTTTTTAACAAAATGAAAAGGCAAGTGCAAGAAGTTTCTATTATTGAACAAAACAGAAGCAGGAAGAAAGACAAGAAAAATATTATATCAGCCAAGTAAAATAAAAAGTAGTGAAAATTATTTAGGGATCAGTAGAACAGGTTGATTTTCAGAGATGGAAGGCAAAGAAAGCGAGCTATGTCCTCAATACCTTCTAAAATCAAGCACAAGCAAAGGTGGCCTGCAGTCACTGAGATACCCTATACTGTTCTTGGTACTTGACAAATTCTCCATTTTCTCTCTCTTTTTAATTTTATTTTATACCATATGCAGAGATAAATATATACAGTGTGGTGTTTTTTTTTTTTTCCAGCCATATTTTATGGATTGAAAAATTCTCCCTTTTTTTCCCCCAGAAACAATTTTTTATGAATAAGCTTTATTTTACCAAAAATTATAATTATTAAAATCATCACAGGATGCGCCTGAAAAGCAGACTTAAGAATTTCTGAGAAATGAACATTTTAAAATATTTCAATATTTAATCTGTAATATTGAAGTCTGGATGAGGATCAGGATGGGCACAACACACACAAGAGATCAGAGCTGGGGCATGTTCTCCCCAAAGATTAAACCTATTCACCTCCTCTGTGTTTTGGCTGTTCGCTCACTCTATCTTCTGTCACCAGGAATAACTTTGGAATGCAAAAAGGCATGAAAGAAGTCACAGTGAGAACTTCCTCCTGTGTGTGGCACACAGGATTAAGCTTCAGGTATGTTTCAGGAGGCCAATTCAAGAACCTGTGACTCAGAGGGCTTGTACCAAATAGCCACCGCCAGCTTTTTCCCAGCAGAATCCGATAAGTACTTCAACCTTCATCTGCCAGCAACATAAGAAAGGAACACTACATTGTAAATTCTAACTCAGAAGACTGAAGATAGTTACAATTTTTTTGGTCAAAAGTAATAGAGTTACTCTTACATATACAGAATCACAGAATGGCCTGGGTTGAAAAGGACCTCAAAGATCATGTAGTTTCAATCCCCCCGCCGTGAGAAGGGTCATCAACCACTAGACCAGGCTGCCCAGAGCCACATCCTGCCTTGCCTTGAATGCCTCCAGGAATGGGGCATCCACAACCTCTCTAGGCAACCTGTCCCAGTGCATCACCATCCTCTGAGTGGAAAAACTTCCTCCTAACACCTAACCTAAATCTCCCCTGTCTTAGTTTAAAACCATTCCCCCCTGCCCTATCACTACCAACCCATGTAAATGGTCGGTCCCCCTCCTGTTTATATGCTTCCTTCAAGTACTGGAAGGCTACAGTCAGGTCTCCCCAGAGCCTTCTCTTCTCCAAGCCAAACAAGCCCAGTTCCCTCAACCTTTCCTCATAGGAGAGGTGCTCCAGCCCTCTGATCATTTTAGTGGCCCTCCTCTGGACCCATTCCAAGAGCTCTGAGTCCTTCTTGTGCTGGGGGCCCCGGGCCTGAACACAGTTCTCCAGATGGGGCCTCACAAGAGCTGAGTAGAGGGGGACAATCCCCTCCCTCTCCCTGCTGGCCCCACAGGGCTGATCTCCAGGAGTTCTTTCCCTGGTCTGTATAAATACCCAGGACTGCCCCAACTTGCACTTGGCCTTGTTGAACCTCATTAATTGGCAATATTGAGTAATATCCAGAGATCTGTAAGAAAAACGTCAACTCCCTTCTCCTAGTTACTTTTCTATATATCTCTTGCTTACACTATCAGCTGTTGAAATATCTTTTCTTCAAGATGAACTTTTTGTTCAAAAACAGAGTGGCCTATGACACATGAAATACTTTCAGCTGTAAAGAATCAGAAGCAGGTGAGAAGAAAACCTTAATTCCATAGGTTTGAACTTAGATCTAGTAAGTGAAACAGCCCAAATGCCAACTGCCATGATGTACTGCCCTGTTTGCACAGGGCTAAGAGCAGAGCCCTCTGGGAATCAAAACTCCTGCTGAGGTTTGCAAGGCTGCAACCAGGAGAACCTCACCTTAGCGCACAGCCTCTACAAACTTTTTTTTTACCCATATGTTTTTTGCTTGTTTGTTTTTCCTGAAGAACACTTCTTCCCCTTTGTTTTTCTTTTCTTGCATCTCTGTGTTCTGTTTCTGGTTGGAACTGGCAATGGAATTGCTGAACAACAGAAGCCGATCCAACTGTATTGCTGACTCAATCCTGAGAGCCTGTTCTCATCAGATTTCACTGCAGCATTCCAGATTTCAGTACCCAAAAATTTCAGATACTTATCTAAACCAAACTTCCTGAGGGTGAACTATCCCCAGCGCAAAGACAGCAAGAGCAGGGCTGACACACATTTTAACAAGATTCCATCAGAGCACAGGAGACAGCATGCCAACTATGCTTAAAGCAATATCTACCTACATAATTTCAACTCTGTCTGACTTGGTAAATTACCGAGTTAATTGCCTTGGTATTCATATTTACATTCAAAAAAGAATACACAGATCTGAGGTCAATCATTAAGCTGGTCCATTAAAAACTTTGTTTTAGGCAAATGGACTTCTGAAAACATCCTTTATAATGTAAAATGGAACCATCTGTATATAAATTTGGGGAATTATTTTGATGTTAGATTTATTGATATAATTATGTAGTTACTAAGATGTTTACACTTCCAGGCTCCTAATAGCTATAAGGGCTTGTTAATGATACTCTGAAATCACAGAGAAGTCTCTTCTTTCCCTTTGGTTTGGAAAGAGAAAACAAAAATTCAAAATGTGTTTATTTCCATTACTTTAAACTTAGTGTTTAGAAGTCTAACAGTGCAAAGGTAAGGTATTCCTTCATATTCTCTCTGTTCTTAAAGCAATAAGAAAAGTGATACTACAATTACTACAGAAAGAAATAATTACAGGAAGTAAATACTGTGGTAATAACCCACCATATCTTAAATAGTTCCCTGTTTGGAGTTGTAGGTGGATTTTTCCAGCTGGAATTTTGAAGTCTCCCACACATCTCGGGAAAAAAAAAGGATTTCTCAAAAAAAAAAAAGCTTCCAATCTCTTGCCATCTGAATTGGAGAAATAGAAGGCAGCACATTCTGTCAGACAAACTTTTCCAGAAACCCAGTTGGTTTTTGAAAGCCAGTCTTCACTCTTCAGTATTAAAGAATCTTTATCAAGGACTCGCATGTACGACTCGTATGGACGACTGTTGGATCATTTGCAGTAGGCAAAGCGTCCACACAGAAACAGATATAGCTATCAAGCAATCAATCTTTCAGAGAAACTGAAACAGTGCCAGAAGCCTTCAGCATACAGTTAATGCAGGGGGTAGTATTATCCCCAAGAGATACACTGCTCAGGAGAGGGGGGCAGAACTATACATTTATTTAAAACTCTTAGAAATCGTACAGAGTTAAATGCATACACTCTATCTTCCTTCCTCATGAAATACAGTAAGCAACTAGATAAGAAGTTCAACAAAAAAACTATTTCTGTTGTAAATAAATGTAAGTAGGAGGGTGTGGGATTAAAAGGTAATGTCATCTTATTTGCTCTCTGCTTACCGTAAAGTATGTCAAGAATTTTTTTTTCTAATTTTTTTTTGCTCCATTTGACCTCCTAAATGAATGAAATCTATTAGATCTTGTCAGAGTTTCAGTAAGGAACACAGAATGAGAGGTGAACCCAGTAATTAAATATGTCTAATGGCTCCCTGAACATTTAAAATCAAGGATGGATTTACCACAGCAGAATCAAGATATGAGAGTCAAAAGGAATGGTATAGAATAACAAACCAAGAACTTGTGCACTTTCCCTTGAGGATGGCAAATTAGCCTTAAAAAAGATGTCAAGAATCATAAGGCACAAAAGTCTTGGAAAGGATCATTTGAAGCAGTTAAAAAGAAAAACAACCTCAGGAACGCTCTATTGGGTTTTCATCAAGTTAAAAGTATGCCATAGCCAGTAGGTAGCTGTGAACAAAAACCCATGGCATGCAGGAAAGTTCCCAGTTTCTCCTCTGGCAAGCTTGCTTCAAGGCAGAACTTTGTAAACACTGTGGGGGAGGGAGAATACAAAGTTCCAGTGCATTTATGAACCATTCGCAAGTGTTTTGCACAAATGGAAGTTGAGTTGAGATTGCTTTTGTTCACCAACTATGGGCTGAGGGTCATGCCAACGACAGCTAACAGGAAAAAATCTTCAAGAAAGTAGGTGTCATACTCAATGGTGCATGGCCTTCTTCAGCATTATACAAGGAGGATGGTGAAGAAAATAGCATAAACAGTGGGGCGACTTGTCTTAACGTTCAGTACCACCTTCAAAACAGATAACACACGCGGTTATTAAAAGGAGTGCAAATATAATGTCACACAAATATGACAAATCTCTCCTGCAAACCACAGCTTCACAAACACGCAGCTTTGATTTTACAGAAAGTTCTGGACTGAAGCGATATTCAAGAAATGAGTCAATCAAGTGTAAGGCCGGGTGGTTTCACCTGGCCTTGTGCTGACAACATTGCCACCTTGAGCCCCAAGTGGGAAGAACATGGGCAAGCTTTGCCAGCCACAGGCATGCCATGCTGAGCTCCAAGGCGCCTGCTATCACAATGCACCAAGCACCTCCACATAGCCAAAGACATCACTGAGGCACCAGTAAGCAAGGATCAACCTCAGTTGGAAGATTTGACATATTTTTAAGCGTTTTTTCCCACCCCTGAACTTCATCAGAACATTTATGTGGGCATAGATTTCTCAGAGAGAACAATGTCTTCATGTAATCTTAATGTTATCTGAAATGGTCCTACCCTTTGAGGCTCAACCCCGACCTGCACCAGAGTTAAACGCCTGTGCAGTTTAGGTCTCCAGTACCACTGAGAGACCATGGTGCTTAACAGCCTTAAGTTAGAATATATTACTTGGTTTTATTTTCATAGCATCACAGATGCATAGAATGGGTTGGGTTGGAAGGGACTTCAAGGATCATCAAGTTCCAACATCCCCCCCCCCCCGCCTCTTGCCGATCATTTTCAACACAAATGATTTAATTTATTCAGTTTCCAGTACAGTCCCCCTAAATAACTGTTCTGGTACAACTGTGGGACAATTAACTCAGCACACAGAAGGCAAACATAGAAAAGCGAAAACATTCTTTACCAAGTAGTAAAATAAGCATAGTATTGAATGCATCACCAGTGTGACTGCTTATGTCACTTCTGAAATAGCTTTGGAAGCTAAAGCAAGCCAAAGCAGAAGTTACAGGCAGGACAGTACCACATCTCTCTGAGCCCAGACCAAGGATCTCTCATTTCAGGTTACAACCCTAACATAATATTTGTTTATGATCATGCCCAGTTTCAGTCAAGAGCAATAACAAACCATGCATATCTTATTTTGGAAGAAAAGATTGTCTTTGCCAAGGTACAAGAAGGACAAAGCAAGGCTCTAGTGGTGTCCAGTGGCAGGACATGAGGCAATGGACATAGACTGGAACACAGGAGCTTCTCTCTTACTTTAAAAAATAATTCAACATTGCAATCAATACCCACATGAATTTAGGAAATGACTATTGAAAATTTCATCTAAATAGACAGAGGGAGACTTTTCAGGTAAGAGCTATACACATTTCCAAAACTCAGACCTCTTCCATGAAGGCAATCTTAAACATGTACGGTTTACCTATGAGTAGGATTCACAGTCATGTTCACAGAAGCACAGAATTGTAGGGGTTGTAAGGGACCTCCAGAGATCATGCAGTCCAACCCCCCTGCCAAAGCAGGCTCCCTAGACCAGGTTGCACAGGTAGGCGTCCAGGCGGGTCTTGAATATCT
>JANHGO010000063.1:61306798-61336441 GCA_024606505.1 Aquila spilogaster
CTCAAAGGTAAAATTAATGGTTGTACACCACTTCTAATGTCATGGATACTGTTCTGATACTTCTGCTGGGAGAAACTTGGTCTGCCAGAAGGCCATACTGGGACAGTAACAAGAGGAATACTTTTTCAAGACATCTCAGGAAGCTGTCAAAGGAGCCTACCACTCAGGGAGAAGTAATACATTGCAATCTGCGTGGTTAATGTTGACTCAGAAGACTGGTAGGAAGAGAAGCTTCATCAAACACACAAAAGGCTGCACTGAATCTTTCACAGCTGAACTGCTTTATATACCAAAGTACGTTCTTGCTGCCAAAAATACATAAAACCATGGGCATTTTTTCCATGAGCTTTTACTGAAAGGAAAGCAATCTGCCTGGAAGAAGTAACAGCAAAATTTGTTCTCCCCCTTCCCCCCATGCCCCTGCCCCCCCAGGATAGCAGAGATGTTTTAAATACTGCATTTTGGGTAGCAACATTCCAAATTTTTCCAAATATTTGAAAGCAACATTCCCCTTTTGAAATACTTGGGGTTTTAATTATTATTTCTGCTAGGAGTATAGTAATTAACGTTTGCTTACCTACACTTAAATATGACATTCAGGAGGAGGAGTCTGAGAAAGCATATCTTCATGTTGAAGGGAATCACCAGACATGACAATTTGGTAAACTCACACTTTATCTCTTCGCCCATACAAATTTGCATAAGGACACAAGCATGCTTAGCATGAAAACCCACTGTGGTATAAAATATCCAGCATATTCAAAGCCCAACATAACTGCATACAGAACTGCATGTAAAAATCTTACCATAACTACACACCTACCATTACAGTAGCAAATCACACCTGCTAAAGAGAATGGCACTTGACTTTAAAATTGTTTCTCCACCATGAGCTATGGAAATACATTGTATTTCACAAAGTGAGAGTGCTGAACAGCAATCCAACAAGAAGAAATCATTTTTCAAAATGCAAATTTTTAAAAAATATTAGCTGATTACTGATAATCTTAAACATTTAAACAAACCCATTCACACAGTCAGAACTTGCTCTTTAGTGGTTAAACTACTGCAGGAATTTTGGCACATAGTCTTTTTACAAATTAAGTATTGTTTTACACGTCCCAAATGTGTTAGTCATAAACATTAGCAGAGGAATACAAATCACAACTTTTTAATAACCTTGCAGTAATTCTGAACTTGTTCATCTGAACTTATTTAGCTTGTTTTTCCTTCATGACTGGATAAAGCAGACTGCAGGATTTTGTGCAGTGCCAGGTCTTGGCTCCATCAGTTGCTCATTAAACAAGATCTGGAATTTAGCATTGGATTGAATGCACATGGGAACTCATGTGAAGCTGCTCGTATATCATTGATAGCTCCGTTGCTAACACAGAGTTTATCCAAGACCGTACATTTTTCGTTGACTTGAACAAAGCTGTTCACCATCCTCTGTTTTTGACGTCAGTGGACAACTACCCACTAACAGTATCTGTCACTACAAAATGCTTGGAATTTCCTCACTTACAAAAGCTGGAAAGTTTCAAGTACAGACCTTTCATTAAAAAAAAAAAAAAGTACACATTATTAGATTTTCAGGATGAGAGTATTTTGTGATTATTAGGAAAGGACATTTTCATTCTCACTGAATATTCTTTCCAGTAACTTAAGAATTCAAATGTAAAAAGCATCACTGACTGTAAGGAATAGATGTTTAAAAACATAATTTTCCTCTTCTGTTCCTAAAACCCATGGACTAAAATGTATGCTAATTCCTTGACACATAAGCACCACAGTGATTAAGATTTTTCCCATTAACTGGACACTAAAATAATTGCAGTAGGATCAATGTTGGACGGTATCCAGTATTTAACAAAAATGTAGAAAACCACCACCCCCAGCATAAACCAGGCTGTTTACATTCACTGCCTCTTTTCTACACTTCCTTTATTCTTAAAAGTGAAACAGCCCATATTGAAGAAAGTCATCCTGGTGAAGGCACCCTCCAGAACACAGAATTACCTCCCAAGAACAACACAAAATGCTCCTTCTAGGCGAGCTCTGTGCAGGCTGCCTGGGTAGCCCTCGCTGCTCGCGTGAGCCAGGAGCATAACAACTGACTGCATATACCCAATTCAGACATCCATCTGGACAGAGAGACGTATTCTACCCCTGCTGGAGGTTTTTGTGCCGACAACAATGCATTTCAACCTTGATCTAAAAACCAAGCTGCTGCTTCGCAAACACACCACTCACTTCTGACCCCTCTGATCTGGCTGAAAGCAAACAATCAACAAAACCCAGCACTTCATTGGTACAATACAGTGGAAAGTCCCCTTTTTCAGCATGTCGAGATACCATCAGCTATTAGCCCAGAGACATTCATGTTTAAAAATCCAGTTTTAATCTTCTACAGAACTCTGGATTTACTATCTTGAGGCTCCCATCTTCCCCAAATGTGTTTCCATTCTTTTCTCCATGGAAAATCCCTTTCACAGAGAGCAGTTCTTTCACCTTTGTTTTTCAGGGTACTAATATATTATGTATGACATTCACATAATACATCCATCTATACCATAGTTATAAAAATAAACAAGTCTATCTCACTGTAGAAGTGTAATCATGTTACCATGTTTATTAGACATAGCCCATATCCGAAATACCAGGTATCTCTTGCTTCAGGTGGTTTTGACAAATCACAGAAATGGCATAAATGACTTGTTCTTCTCTTGGAATCAAAGGTTTGTAATTCTGTATTTTTCCAGTTATGTCATCCACCTATGAAGGAGCATAATTATTCATTTATTTGATTACTAAGAAATGGTATTATTTCAATTTTCTACATGCAAGGTGAACAAACACAAATAATACTAATGGCTTAATCTCTCTAGTTCTGGAGACATAAAAAGGATATACCTGAGCAGCTCTACAGATACAACCTTCTCCCTTTACATGAGGGGATGGACAAAAAAATCAAATTTATTTTTAAAAATAGAAAAATGAGTAAAATCCTAAGGATTACTCTGTCAAAATGGATAAAGCAACAGAAGTATTGAAGAAATTACATTAAAAGCTGTTAGAGAAAACTTTGAGTTCACAAAAAGTATATGTATTCCTATTTTCAATAGACAACTCACCTCTTTTGAAGTGAATGCACTAAGAAAGGTATATCCTAACAAAAAAAAATATAAACACTTGCAAGAAACCTGCAGCTGGTTCAGCTTCTTCTGAAAGGAGCTTCAATTTTCACAACTGCATGATCTCTGAGAAACAATTCGAAGCAGATGATATGATCTGATCTTTGGCTCCAAGGCCATTCCTGTATGTACTTTAGAAATAGTGCCCACACTGGCTTTACAGCTCTTAAGTTTTGTAGAATTTTATCTCCTGAGTGAGCCTCGTCCTTCTTATCAGGGTTTTCCCACTCTGCTATTGTAACATCTTCAAAGAAAGAATGCAAAGGCAGAGCTAACATCTTTCCAAGGGGAGCAATCTGACTGGTGATCTTTTTTCCCCCTCTTCCATCCGTTTGAATATTCATATGCGTATGTATATATATATTTATTTATAAATGCTTGGATTTCATGAAAGGAAGATGGTGAACATAGATCATTTTTGTCCAACTGATCAATCAAGCATTCAAAGAAGCTGCCTCTCTGTGGAGTAAGTAGAGAAACTGAATTTACGTGAAAGATGTTCCATACATGTCTTGAATTCGTATTTGTATTTTACCTTTACGGAATGAGAAAATTTTAAAGGATATAGATGCTTTCCTTCTTACAGAGCAGCAATAGGTCGTTTCTGCATTTCATTAATACATGAAGCCCAAGATCCTACTTTTTTCACATGATCTTTCTTGTGGTAGGGAGGTATTCTGTAACAATATTCTTAAATGCCTTCCTTGACTGGTGAGAGCAACAGTGATAAAAAGTCTCTGTCTTCATCAAATGGAAGGCAAACCCTCTTTAACACCAGTCACACTAGTTCAGAACACCTATTTCATGTTAGCTCCCTGTGTTGGTACTCTTATTGCTCACCAAGATTATGTAAGGCCATGCAAGGTAAGACAGTGTATTAAGTAAGACAATGCAAAAATCACAGTAACATATCCATTTATTTTAAGTCCTGTTGTTGAGCCAACAAAACAGACTACGGCATATCCAGGGTAATTCTAAACTAGAAGAATACATAAGTCCACAAAGCTAGATTGCTTCCTGTACATAAACTTGTTCAGAGCTTTCTTGCATATTTCTACAGCAACTTCCACCACTGGCCCACCTTAAAGGACTTGAGATACAAGGTTTCATCACTGTATATCAGCTGATCTGCAGCAATGTTTTGTATGAGCTCTTCTTGGCAGTAAATAATTCAAACTTTTCTAAACCTCTTTCATTAAGGAGAGACCGAATCCAGTATAATGCAAGTAGAAATGGGAAGTCCACATTAAACACTTTCACTAGGCACTAGAACACTTTCCAAGCTGAGTAATTATGATTCCCCGTGGTTTCATAGGTTAAGGGAAACTAAATAACAACTTTGAAGTTGCTTGTTGAAGTCACAGAGTTGTGTTTTATATACTTACCATATTGAGTTCCTAAAATAAACTCTTTTTTTTTTTTAAGCACAGAGAAGTTGCATAGGAAATAGTGGCTATCCAGCCAAGGATCCTGTCTTCTGCAGGGCATAACAGCCAATGTTTACAGGCAATGTAAAAACAGAACACAAAGTGGTTCAGTCCCCTTCATACCGTCCCAGCCCTGAAGTCATCAGCAGCATGTGAACCTCCTGAACTAGAGGTTTCATACCAGACCATCACATTCAATAGGTAGGGATTGATCTCTGAGCCTGTCCAAATCAAATGTGACCTGTGGTTTATATTGCTATTACCAACAACTGTATTAGTATCAACATACTTCTAGTAGTTTAACTTCAGAAATACATAAAAAAAAAAAAAAAAAACCAAAGTTGTTAAATTTAATGGCAAGGAAAAGAATTCAAATCTGCATAATTTTCTTCAGGTTAATTTATCTTGAATATTCAACTGCAGGCATAACTACGAGCAGGAGGCAGGAGTATCTGAAGGAAAACTGTCTATTCTCAAAGCCCTGCTGTCAGCAGAAAAATGAATCCTGAAGTCTCTAAAAATATCAACTCTTATCACTTTCTGTTAGGTATGATAAATTATTTCTATCATTTTTACAATTAAACAAACAAGAAAAACCCAGGTAAGTTGAAGCCACAAAATCACCACCAGTAGAACTGGGAAGCCTTTGTTCCCATTCTCTCATGTCTTTGCAGTATCAAGCAGTCTTCACTTTTTGCTGGATATGTATTTCTGCAAAGTGAATAAAGACTTAGTAATCAATTTAATTACACTCAGTAATGAGCTTTTCCTTTTCCAGCTGTTCAAAACACTTAATGATTCAGATTCAGTTTGTAAAAATTATGAGGTGTTCATTTAAAATCTTTATCCAAGAAATTGCTCAGGTACTGCAAAGACAACCAAAGGCAAGCCTACGCAGGCAGGGGCAGGCAGGGCTGAGTTCTTTTGCCTGTTGTGTTCCCAGCTGGCCAGACACAAACCAGCTCCAGCCCAAAATACGCAACCGTTTTCATGTGATGTGTCCAAGTTAATAGGCTTTATTTAGATACAACACTGCAATAATACTTCTATATAGCCTCAGAGCAGGCTCCCATCAGATGGCTCAGAGGCCAGGCAGCTGAGCTCCTTCCTCCACCAGACATGCTGGTTTGAAAATGTTAATCAGCCTATCGGGGTTCCTTTCGCTATAGCAAGTGACAGTTCTCACATGAAATCCCTTTCATTCAAGACTGTAAATATATACCTTAAGACACTAGACCCAAAGAAATCCATATCCAGTTATAAAGAAATCAGGGCTCAGTCTTGCAAATTCTTACTCTGACACAAAGCTCCTCTGAAAGTTGGTGGGACCACTCTCATGAGCAATGCCCAGGTTGATAAGATTCTTATAACCGGCCTCCTGTCAATGTTTTATTTTTTTAATTAAATTGCCTGTACTTTAGTGCTGAAGTATCATGGGATTCTGTATGCAAACAAATACCAACAAATATATCAACAAATCTCTAAATACTGTTTCCCAAAGTATTTATGCAAGTCTACTGCCAGAGACGTTTCACATACCAAGCTGTGCACTGAGTTCACAACACATACAAATACAGTTACAAAAGCAAAGTCTAATTTTACGAAGGCTCCAAAATGATGCATTCAAATTTTGCTCACTAATAGTCACATACAGAAGCCAGCAGCCTGTTTGTCTGCATCTTACCTACTCACTCAGCTGCCTGGTCAGAAAGCAAAAACCAAAGTCAGAACATAATTCTGAGGTGTTATGTTAAAGATATTGAGAAATTCTATTCTCAGGACGTTACTTTACAGCAGCAGAAGCAGTCCACTTATAAATCACTCCATCTCATCCCATTCTGCCTTACCATACCAGTATCTCAAAATGCAGGACAACAATGCATAGTGTGCTGTGTCCCCCAAGTACACACGGGTCATTCAAGGATTGTCTCCCCTTGCATCTACTTCTTTTTTTGTTCCCTTTTGCTTCTGACTGGTGATACCAGTAAGATACATAAATATGCTTATTTCACCATGTCAGGGTTAGTTTTAGTTAATTTGTTTTTACGCTAGTCACACATTTGAATTGACAGGAAGGCATTTTATCACAAACAGTATTCGTTTTTAAAGACAAAAGTACAAATTCAATGAGAGTAAGAGAAACTACATTTCATCATTCAGAGCTCTCAAGTAAGAGTTTAACAGAATAGAAGCTTGGAAATGCGACAGAGGAAACTTCCATTAAGTGTACAAGTCCAATTTCCAATTAATGTAAACTAAAAGTGCCAAATAATAATCTAAAACAAAACCATCCCTCATCCTCCCCCCTCCCTGCCTCCAGTAAGTTTAGTTTAACAGTATCTAGCCCAACTTCTTTTGACTTCTGGTTGAGTAAACAAGGAGACGATGACATTAAGATAATTCCAAAATGATAGAAAATGGGACTAGAGACGAGATATAATGCAATTTTGCCACTATTGACTAATGTCTTTATAAAGTGCCTTGAGAGACACATAGGTAAGGAGAGCAACTCTGACAACGCAGACATATCCCCTGCCCAAACATTCTGGTTTTATGAAATAACTTTTTGGTTACATGAAAAGTGCATCCTACTAAAATAAAAAACAAAAGCAAATAAAAAGTGATATTTCTGGGAAGACAGATAGCTATGAAGTTTTCTCAAGAGATCTCAGTTTACATATATATAGGAATGAGTTTTATGTCCAGAACATCTTAGAATTTAAACAAATGAGAAGACTACACTAGTACAGTTACAGATGCTTGTAGTCTGGAAAGGATCATATCAGTGCAGAGTTACATCTTCCCAGAGCAGACATGGAACAAGCTGGAGCAGTCTGGGACTTACACATGCTAAGCATACTGACAGTAACCATTCAGGATAAGAAAAAAAAAGTTGAATCATACCCTAACTAAAACAGTTTTGCTGGTACAAAAATCTTTGTGTAGGTTAGGGTCTATACAGAAAGATACAGCAGCATAAATGCAATGCCTTGTGGTTTAAAAACAACAGAGGAAACCTGAAGAGAAAAACAGAACTAAGATGGAAGTTTGTAGGAGAGAGAAACAAGAAGAAAACAGGGGGAAACAAAAGCAAATGTGAAGCATGAAAAGAAGCTTGTTGAAGGAAAACGTAAACAAGAACAAACATTAGTACCTTAAGGGTGGGAAGAAGAAGAAAAAAAACCAGCAGTGACTTACTTCATATCAGACTAGGACTTAATTAATATTCAACTGTATTTCCCTTAGCTGCCCATCTATTTACATCTACACTATCAATAGTTGTATCTGTAGCCACAATAAAGCACAATTAAGTATCCTCCCTTAATTTTTTAATTGCCTCCAGAAAGAGTTAAACAACATTTTAGAAGCGAAAGATTACAAACTGGGGAACCCTGAAAAGATTTGCAGCTATCAGTGAAGATAACAACCAGATATGGACCTTTGCAAAACACGAAAAAGTATTTTGCAAAAGGATATGGTCAAACGCTAGAGGCAGGATTCTACTGCAGCTGGAGGCTAAAAC
This sequence comes from Aquila spilogaster, assembly GCA_024606505.1. Taxonomy (NCBI): domain Eukaryota; kingdom Metazoa; phylum Chordata; class Aves; order Accipitriformes; family Accipitridae; genus Aquila; species Aquila spilogaster. Next base: position 61,314,943 of record JANHGO010000063.1, read on the forward strand.
TCAGGTAATGAATGCTGAAATACATAAGAAGAAAGTATTTCCTCTTTTATAATTTGGGTGGAGAAGAGTGAAAAGAGGAGTAATACTCCCACTTCAAAGTTCTCTTTAATTTTTATGAAGAGTAGACCTTCCAACCTACAGTCACCAACAACTAGCTGCTTTACTAGAAATCTCATCACTTTATGCTACCCCTTAAAATCAGGAAAGAAATCCAATTCAGAAAAAATTACAAATGTAGACCAAACATTTTAAAAAATTCCAGAAAGTGTTGCACTGGAGAGGGATTTGGGGAACTGAAGACAGTGAGAGCAGCAGCAGCAGCAATGCAGAACTACCAAAAAGGTGTCTACTGATTAAGAATAGTGTGAATCTCTCTTTTCTTGGGGTTTTCTTCCCCTTTTTTTTAGCTGCATGGTGTTTTTGCTGAATACTATACAGTTAATACAGACTTTTCCACTGAAACTTTATACCCATACTCACAGCAACAGATGAGCATTCCTGAACTACTTTGCTACCAGAAAGTATGCACTTTATTGGCCTTATCATTGATAAGACATTGCTCAGGCCTTTCTATCCCTCTAAACATGAAAATATTAAGCGAAAACAAAACTGAGGCCCTGAGCAACACTAGAGGCATTATGATACACATTTAGTTGTCATCTGAGCTATCTTTAAGGCATCTGTCAAAGTCTCTCCAGCTGCCAGAGACAGATGACCGCAAGAGAGCCCTGCTCTCCCCCCAGCCCCCAAGGTCTTCCCTACAACAATGCAGCCAACATTCTACCAGCCCCACATTGTTCTACAGTGCTACAGCAAGCATGGCTGGTTCTCCCTACTCACCATGGAGGGTAGATGTGGATGACATCCTGTGGCCTGCTCTTCAGGTGAGCTGCTGTCTCTCTCGCAAAGAGGACTTTGAGTATTGGTTCTCCTGCATTGACGACAACATCCTCAGATGAAAGCATAGCAGGAGACTGTTCCAGCTGCTGGCAGATGGCAACTTGTATTGTACACTCCTCAAACATTTCTAAGATCTTCACAGTTAAGACACCAGTTTTATCTGGAAAGTAAATTAAAGAGAAAAATAAAAATGCGAAGTCTGGATAAGGAGAAAGAAATTCTGGCACGCTGAAGATGTGTATCCCTCTGCTCTCTGCAGATCTGTCTGACTGCAAAAAATCCACTTATGAGTAGAATACATTGCCCCAGCAAAAGACTTACGTTAAGGTTTTCTGGTCATTTTTCTTTTCTTTACAGATACTATTAACTGTGCAGACAAAAGCCTACCTGCACTTCTTCCAAACACCAATGAACTCACAAACTCCTTACAAGAAGTCCTCTCCCACCATGTTTGAACTTTTTGATCTTGCAACTCATTCACTTTGTTCAGTCTTTTTTTATTAGATACTGCACAAAATAAATTTCTTTTAAAACAGAATAATCACACTGTGTTAAAAGTGAAGCTGTGTTTGCCCTCCTTGAACTTTCTCAATGCAACAATTGTCAGGGACCAAGTTAGAAGAGTACTTGTTAGGTACAGAGCATCTAAAAGCTGATGACTCACATGTAGAGACGAATGTGGAGAAAGAAGGAGTAAGATAGATGCACTGCCTAAAATTAATTATTGCAGAAATGATCATCCATTTTATCAGTAGGCAATCAGGATGCAGAAGGCTCTCCTGTTTTAAAGCAACATGAACAGATACCAGCACCCCCACAGTTCAATTCTAAGCACTTTTGTCAATGCTGAACAAGAAACAACTTTGTACTGAAATGAAATTACTCCTAGCTCCCTTTGTAGTCTGCACAGGGCAACAGCTACTCAGACAGACCTGGGTCTGTACTGTAAGATTATGTAAGATTTCTTCTCTTTCTCACCTAGCTCTGCTCAGATTTGCACTCTGGTCACCAAGGGGAGAATTTTTATTATCTACCTGCCAAATGCTACAAGCAGTTAGTGGGAAAAGACAGGGTGCCAGAGGACAGGGGCAACAGAGCCCCAATTCTACCCATTTTGATTCACAAGTTGTGTTGGGAAGAACACAGCATCCCAAGAAAAACAGCTGATATAAATTATTGTCTTCCCACAGCAAAGAAGCAGGGGAGGAACTGTGAACGTGATACTGGAACTTAACGGCAGAGCTGTACTAGTTATTTGTTTGTTTATTTTAAGGCCCATTTCACAATTGTGAATGCCTTTCCCTTGGAAAATAAATCAAAATATTTTAGTTTTAGTTTATGAGAAACTTAAAAAAAAAATTAACCCAACCCTCAAGAAGCCCAAACCAAAGAAATTGGGCCCTAAATCCTTTCAGATTTATTAAATAAAGTTAAAATCTACAAAACCAGAAAATACTTTGTCACTGTTTTGTACTCCCCAGTCTTTATTACATTTTATACTGAAACTGAAATAAAGTAATTTTGAAATATAAAACTGAAATGTTCTCAAAACCCCTTTTATGTGAACCCAATTTTCATCACATGCACATGCTTCTGCAAGGCATCCTGCTTCCCATGAACCAGTATTTTCCAACAGGATAAAGGGTTCCACCAGAAAGTTCCCCATGTGATGTACACAAGCCATTTCTGTCCAAGCCATTACAGCTCGACCTCCTTTTCCAGATCTGAGAAGCAGGAGTAGGAGAACCAATCCTTTCTGCCAAATCCTTTGAGACTGGCTCATGAAAAGAGATGGTTACCACCGCTATTACTCCTTGCCCCTGTCACTTTCTCAGGGAAAGCTGTAACATTACAGTGCCACTCCAAATACTCACTGCACTCTGTTAAGGTCTGCTTACGTGCAAACTTCTGCTAAGTGTGAGCATGGACTAGTTTTCTGTGCCTAAAGGCAAGGACTTAGAATACTCACACTTGAATTCTGTTTTGCCTGACTAGCTACAGTTGTAGTCCTCTGTCAACCCCAAGTCATCTGGCACGCATAAACAAATTCTCCCAACCACAAAAATTCTCAGCCTTCAAAGTAACTGAGCATTTACCTCACCCCTCTAGACATACTGCACATTTGCATTTTCAACCACTTTAAAAACCAAGTCAGAAAAAAATCAACTTCAATTTTGAAACACACCAACAGTTTATTAAAAAAAAAAAAAAGTACTAAGACAGCTCACGAGAGAGACTGTTCATCACTTCCGAACTATGCATTTCTTACGTACAGGATTTTATGACAATTCTTAATGGTCAGCAGAGTATGTTACTCAGCTGATAAAGCAGGTTGAAGACAATGAATGAAAACCTAATAACATTTTTCTTTTAAATATCTCTGGCTATAAAACAGTTAAAAATACTAGGTAAATCAAGAACTGTAACTACATGAAAGCTTCTAAAAGATATTGGTGCTAAAAACCCTACCAGGGTACTAGAGTGTCTTGCAAGCCAGGCTTAAAGTTGGTGGAAACACTGGGAGCTGATACTAAGTGAAGCCGAATGCTCCTACATTAAAAGCAGCACAATTTCAACAACTAGCGAAGTCCCACACTTGGCACACATGCACATTCTACAGAACCACAATCTATTTGTTTATTTAGATGCACAGAGATAGTTTAATTTAATTACTCAGAAATTATTATTACTGCTGATGATAGAATGCTCTCTCGAACAACATGGCAAAGCACTTTGGATTCCTGGCACGTGATGAAACACCGAAGTTCAGAATGTAGCTTCATTTTTAATTCATTTGGCTCTTGTATTGTTATGTCAATCAAAAATAAATCAAACATATGTGGCTGCACGTTGAAGGGAGAATTTGTGGGTGAGGAGATGAGCTGGATTACTGCAATTTCTACAGTTTCCAAAGAAGTTTACTTGTTTGTTCATCCGTGTGAAAAGCTTACTTCAAGGTTTTGCAATGTTCTCTTTCACCCTTGGATAACTCACAGAATTTCTCAGTTGCTTGCTGAAGTCCTCATTCACTTAATTTCACTTGCAAAACAGAATTACAACCCAAGAAATTCAAACCTGCAGATGTGCAGGTTTCATGGCAATACCTAGTAATCTTAAACAAGGAAGAATACCTTACAGTAATATGTATTAAACAAGGTGCAAGCAATAACTGTGCTGCATTCCTGCCCATTCCTACACTGCATATTCCTTCATTTCCCATTCTGCTGTCTAGAGCTCTCATGAGTTTCTTTCTTCAGCATTAGTTTTTAACAAAATCAATGAGCTAATCCAGCTAATTGCAAAGCCACCAAAGCACACAAGCAGATACTAGGGAGAGGAAGGAACAAGTGATGGAGAGAGGTGGGGCAGGAAGGGACTGAGGGAGGATGGTTCTTTTTGGTGACAGCCCAGCCAGGCTGGATTATGCCAGTTTCAAACACTATCCAGTTACTTCTTTTCCCCTATGGTGCCCAGGCTGGACTGTCCTCAAGAAGCTCCTTCAGCACATAGGAAGGACAGGCAAGATGAAGTCACTGAACTGAGATACTGGCTGTTCAAGGTGCGTGGTCCACAGGCACATTTGATACAATAAGAGTATATATGTTCTACAGCTCTTGGCCAGACTCTCTGTCATCTTTTTTGAGCCTCAGCGTCCACAATAGATAGACACCACACTATGGTAATGAAAACATGGGTCAGAGCATACCTAGTGTTATCTTTCAACCACCAACTCCAGGCATAACGCTATATAATGGAGGGACCCTGAGAAAAAGAGAAAGAATACGAAATGCAGGCACCTATGGAATGCTTGTTTAAAAAAAACTTCAGTTTACTTACTTGAAGGTAACATTTCTTCTCCCATTGAAACACAAGTCCACATGCACACTCACTCCAAAGTGAGCATACAGCTGCCTGGATGCATTTAGAAATCTTCTGCTCAAGCAGCAGTTTGAGGCCTGCTTAACAAAGCTCTTCTTTGGTGCCAGATGCCTCTGCAACAGCGCAATGCTTGAGGGAGATAACGATGGAAACCCAGAGAGCTGCCTGATCAGTGTCAGACATAGGTGCATTTCTCAGCAAAGCCCTGGGTGCTCTGAGCTCCTGATGACAGAGGGCTGCTGCAGCTCGGTGGTCCCGGAACGCAGCCTGGCATGGGCAACTGCCCATTCCAGCACCTCTCCATAGCCTTCACACAGAGTCAGCTGGAAAGTCAGAGAAAACATCCACTGACACAGGCTCAAGGATCATTTGAAAGATCTGGCTCCATGAGTATAAACAGAGAGCTTATTCATCCCAGGGGCATGAAGTATAAGTTCAATCCCTGATACACAAGGCTCGAGGTGCCACAAAGAGAGATAGAAAGGCACTGATAAATCTGGTTGAGCGTGAATTTTGAAGAGGTATTGGGGATGTACAACGTGCCTCCTCTAAAAGCACCATTTAAAAGGAGGGGAAATCAGCCACGAGGGCCTGTAATGCTCCCTCACTTCTAACAGAATTTTCCATAAGAAAAACCTTCACAAAGACATGCAGCAACGTGCTGGCTACCAGTGATTCAAAATGTTGGTCACAGAAGGGTCAGAGTACAAGAAAAATCAGGTACCAGTGATGAGCTGGGTTAGTTTCCACCCGTAAAGGTCACATCAGCCCTTTGTAGAAAGGCTGTGGTAAATGCCACCCACTGGAAGGCAAGAGACAGAAATCATAGCTAGATGGACCGTGATCAAACAAATTAATTGCTCCAGACCTCACAAGTGGTCTACAATGAGTGAAACCAGCAGCAGAGACTGACTGGTGGGAGGAACAAGCCATTTAAGCACGGAAGTATCTCTGGTGAAGCCTCTCTATGATTGACAAGAACCTCCCTCACCTCCCTGCCAAGAAACAGAAAGCTCTGACAAAAGCCATCCAGCAGCCCTGCCGTGAGGGGGCTGGACAGGCAGATTCAGCACCACCCCACCAGCACACACAGGAGCCACATCTTCAGGCTCCTCAGAGACAGATGAAGAAATCTTGATCCAAACCTAGGCAAATGGGACATCAACCTCTCACTGCTACTGTTAGCAGAACCTTTGAAATCACAGGGAAAGGTCTTTTTGGTAACAGCAGTAATGGAATAAACCTGGCAAAGACCTTGGACATGATTTCCAAAAAAGCCTGATGCTTCACAATTGTGCGATCAAAACAGGTCTATATTGTATGCATGGTTCAGAAAAACAACCAGTAACTACTTGATAGAAGAAAAAAAAAATTATTTAGAACTACTAAGAACACAGACACTGGTTCTGGTTCAGAAAGTCCCTGAGTCAGAGATCTTTGGGAAATTGTCAGGGGAATACTTTGGGGAAATATCATGAAGTGTTAGCCCTGTTATAATTTTTCCTAGGCATTTTGGTAGCTCTTGTCACTGCCAGAAACAGGAATGTAAGCTAGAGGAACTTTTGGTATGACCACCTACCAGATCTGCTCTTACGTCCATAGTTAATTATTTAATTCCAGGTGACCTCTGGGATGTCAGTCTCTCACTCCAATTTGCAACCCAGACATGAAGTAGCTCAATCAATCCACAAAGATATTTCAAGCGCATGGGAGATGAACAAACACGCTCCACGCTGAATGCATCATTTTCCCTGGTTAGTTCTTTTCATTTCTCTTTCTTATTTCAGTACATACGGTGATGCTGCCCTTCAGTCATACACCATGTCATATACCACGTTTTGACACTGTACTTTGCAGATGTTCTGCATTACTGTGAATTCCAGGACAGTTGGAAAAAAAAGAAAGAAAAAGAAAAAAAAAAAGTCCCCATTCCTTTGGAGATCATGGACCCTGAGATCTTGAGCCTTTTGAAAACTTCAGCATGACTCTACAGTCTCTGGTAGAGTGAAGGCCTTAATCTTCAGATCTAACAAAGTGGCTTCACAGCAGATGCATATATTTAAGCCACACCAACACCGAATGTACGTAGTCACAGACGATGCACTGGCCATGCCATGGGCAGCCCAGGAGGGAGGCTAAGAAGAAAGCCAGTCTGCTTTGACTCTTAACTACCAAAAAGTAGTTTGGAGAGAAGAAAAGGAAAAATATCAAGGAGCACAATTAACAAAAAAAAAAAGTTCAGACATTCTGGCTTCAGTGCCTGAAATACAACTCTAAAGTTTGTTTTAGTAACTCCGTAACAACCAATAACGAAGACAAATGAAGAGAAAAATATAGAAATTATAATCTCTTGGGTACTGCATATTTCATGTTTCTCTTGCTACACAGTGACAGGAAGCTGAACACACTGCAGGGAGAGGATCCATGGGACTTGATATACGGAAATCCATCAAATGTTGACATCAGTAAGACTACATGCAGTTTCACCTCACTCAAGTGACTTTTACTAAAATGTTACTGTTCAAGTGTTCCAAAAGAGCACCTGTAGCCTTGAACAGAAAGCTCTGAAAGGGAACAACTCTCTTTAGAGTCAGTTGATAGGACTCTAGCAGCAGAGCAGTGCCTATGAGACCTGCAGGGTGAGGAAAAGTGCTTCACGACAAGGAACTGGAGTATGCGACACCTCCCAGGTCCTGAAGAGGAAGCTGGGGCAGAGGGTAACTTACCATGTTCTGCATGATTTGAATGTGTTAGCTGGGATAGCCAGTGCACCTCCATGCAGATCAGCTCAGCATAAGTAACAACAGTAACACCACCACCACCACATCAACAAGAGCAAACCAAAGGCAGGCTGACACTATGACAGTGGGTACTCCTGAATTCTTCAATTTTCTATTCTTTCATGAGAATTTAAAAATCTTGCAATGTTGAAGGAACGCATCTCACCCACAGGGCTGAAGGACATGATATGTCCATCTGAATGTAACAATCATACATGACACAAGGTAGAAATAAATTTTCATAAAGGCCACAGTACCAATGCAGAAAACAGTGAACTACAAGCACACAGAACAGATCTTACAAACACAGAAGAAAACTGGAGTTTAATAAAATGCCAAGCAGTGCACAGCTCTGCTCCACTGAGCATTCTGGGAAAAAAAAAAAAATCTACTCACATGCAAGCATGAAGAAGAGCAGAGTGGAAATTATTATTATTGTGATAGTAAAAAGTCTCTAGTAATAGAGAACACACACATCTACCAGTAAATATACATGTGGACTATCATGCAAAGCAAGAATGACAAAATAACAGAGAAACTCCTCAGGCACAAGACTTACCCCATAAGTCACATGGATGAAAGAAACCAAACAAGCAAGGCAAGAGGCAAAAGGAAGAGTACTTCAATACCTTCCTTTTATATCAATAAAAAAAAAAATGATACTCATGCAAGTAAATCCTTCTGAAAAAAACAAGACAAACTCATAAGAAAACCCAAGGGACTGGGAGGAAGATGAGATTGCTTGAAGTCACGTTAATCTTTGCAAAACTGCTAACAAATATTTGTTTTGTGCAAAGGCAGTCAGGACAACCTGTATTTGTTCTTACCAGCTAAACAGTCACAATGCACAATTCTTGATCTTAATGATATCTGAATGATACAGGAGAAGGACAGATGCTTTTAAGAAAAACAAATTATTGTTACTTTTGCTCAAAGAGCTATCGAACAAATCATATATATGAACTGCAGTTTAGAAGCAAATTTGCACTGTACCTGACATAATTAGTTGACATTTCTAAAGAACATGGCTGAAAAGTTAAATTATACTTTTACTTAACTGGCAAATTCTTTACAAATATGAACTACAAGAAATACAGGTGTTACACTCAAGTCAAACTTCTACTAATCCTAGCTAAAAGCTTTTATAAAATAACATTTCCCACTGAAAGTACAAAGAATCTTGAGCAATTGACGTTAGGAATAGTACTTACTGCACTAAGAATGAAAGTCAATTTCTGCATTTGGTTCCGATGAATGGATCAGATACACATTATGGAAGTACAAAGTAAACAAAGAAAACCCCACTTTACACCTCGTTTAATAAAGCAAACTAGCAACACATTTCCAAGTTAGCCTCCATCAGTTATTTTTTTCAAAGGCATTATTTCATCCTAACATCATTTAACTTTTAATTGTCTAATGTGGATTCCAAAACTGCAGTTGCTAGACACCCTCCTGGGACAGCACTTACTATCTGCAGTGGAAGAATAGCCAAGCCTACATTTTCTGGTTCAGGCCACAAAGTTTTACCTTCATTCTCAAGTATAAAAGGTATAAAATGTCAAATTACAGGCATAAATCAAAAGAAGAACATGCTTTTGCTTGGCATCCCATTATTGTTCTTCTTCCTCCCTCATGTAAAAGATTGCAGGTGCAGCATAACAAACTCGGGAAGCAGGTAGATACCAAGCAGACCCTTGCAATCCAAAGTCAATGTTGAAAACCAGGTGAAGATTCCAATGTTTTCACAACCTGTACAAAACCATCTGGTTGCTATTCTGATCTATACATGTTGTTATTCTTCCTGGGCTGATAACTTCTGAAGTCATTCAAAAGGATTTTTCTCAAAAACACACGAAGTCTTGCAGGCATGATGGCTTCTTGCCACATCTATATTCATTTTTAAAAGGTTGCTGAATTTGTGCTTTAAACATTATACATTCTTTGTAGGAACATATGTAAACTACTTGACTGTGGATGCCATTATTGATTCTCATAAGAAAACAAAAACAATACAAAGAATTCTTGTTTGAAAAAGACAAATTTACATTTGATTTTTTCCTTCCCAATGCTGTAACAATTTCAGACAGTTGGCTAGCAAAAAAAAACAAAAGTAAAAACAAAACCAAAAAAACACCAAACATAAATCTGGCCACTTGCCATGTCTCTAATTTATAGTATTAACTCTTAAGTAATAAAACAAACTATCAAGAACTAAGAAAATAAGCAACAACTAGCAAAGCTCAGACTTTCGTGTTTTTAGAAGAATTTTGCATGGTGAAAGGAAACCCTGTTAAGTACTACCCTTGTTTTCTTCATTCACAGAGAGAAACTTTTGTGCAAGTCTCATGGCATTCAAGCTGCTAAAATCCTTTCTTCCCATCACCTTAACTAGTCACTGAACTGGAAGGAGGGAGCGATTCTTTATGTCCTCTTCTGTAAGCCTTTCAGCCTTCCTGAAAATGTGGTGTTACATGTGAAACCCTGTCCTCATCTCCAGGGCTTCACCCTCCTCCCCTCATGTGTGTGTTCCACTTGCCTCAGCAACTGAAGAATTACTGCCCCTTGAAGGTCACTTCCCTCTGACAGGAAGGAGCAGTTTGGAAGGAAACATCAATGGTTCGGGTTTATTATCAGTTTATTACTCCAACTCAATTGTAATCCAATCCCAAATCTTAATCTCAGGCCAACAAATACCAAATATCTTGTATCAGATTACAAATGCTAAAGAATAACATGCTTCTGCATTTCAGGTAAAGAACTGCTTTGATGATAACTGCAAGGAAAAGAAAAACAACAGAAAATAAAATGTATAGAAAGTAAAACTTCAGAAGTTACAGAAGGAATCTACATGAGTTTGCTTCAAATATTTTTAGCATCCTCTCCTATAGACAGGAAAGTTGTCCGAATGTAACTCAGAAAAGCACTACATTTTTTTCTGCATCATGCAATCCCCATATAACCAGCAGATGTTGACAGGAAAAGGTTTGGTTTTCTGTTGGGTTTTTTTTTGGTTGTTCTTTTTTTTTTTTCTCTCTCTCAACTGTCCACATCTCCTCTTTGCCCAAACAGGAAACTTCACGGGGAAGTTGCAGCACTGCATACACGAAAAAGCTTGCAAGCGGTCTAAAAGCCCTTGCACATAGTACTCTCAAACCATCAGCCTGACTGAGCAGAGACTTGCTGTTGTGGGGACTGCACACCTCTCAGCCTCCCTTTTACATCTTGTGAAGAAAAAAAACCCCTGGATTTGTGGCAGTGAGCCTGGCATCTGTCTCCATTAGAACTAAACCACAGCAAGCATCCAACCAACACTGTGTAGCATGGGCAAGCTTTGGTCTTCTCTCCTTTCAGGCCTCTGTCTGATATGGTTAGCTTGATTACAGAAGTGGAAATACCAATCACCTTGCAAAAACGCACATCCTTAGTGAGTGCCTATCCCAACACAGGGACAAGCTACCGAACGCAATTTTGACCCAAAATTGTCAAAATGGAGAAAGCACAAAGATACCTTCTACCCTGCAGAGTGAGTCAGCCAAAAGTGAGACCCCCCACGCACTGTATAAAAACCAGAAAGTGCGTGCTGAAAGGAGGCGCTCTTTTCTGGAGTAGTGATTCATTCCAGTGACCCAGAGGCAGCCAAACCACAATGGTTACTTACAGAAAGGGGTCAGGGGAGCAAACAGAAAGGAATTTTTAAAAAATGAAGCCAAAACAAAGGGTTTTTGGATAACGTGGACGTTGATACAACATAAAAGTAAACAACTGCAAAACGAAGGCATAAAATTCTGTAACATGAAATGCCTAATGGGGGGAACAGCCCACACTTCTGGAAATGTTTTTCCTTAAATCTCAAATAGAAGGAGGACTTCAAACTGATCTCATTTGAAATTGCTCCCCTTTGCCTTAGCAATGAACTTCTGGTCTGCATGTCTATGGGATGTCCAAAATGACATGACAGCTCTCCCAGCAAGTTACTTCAATCCTCGGCATTAATCTTCAGGCTCCTTTGATAACTCATTTGAGTTTGTCATTTGAGAAGTTCTTTCTTCTACCGCTGCTGCCGCAGTCAGAAACAGTCCTGGAAACAATGTGGTTTAGAAATATTACTGGGCAAAACAGAGGGGAAACAAAATCCAAGAAGAATCTCAGATTAGTGAGACACCCTTAGTGTGAACCTAAAAAGATGAAAGCTGAACGTGGTATGCATTTGCTGTGCTGACACTTCACATTTCCACACTGGAAGCAATTACGAGGTTATCTAGTTACATTACTAAAATTTCAGCCATTCCGACTAACATTTTCCAAATCAAACACCAATTTTATTTTGGTGACATGAAACAGTATGGCCATTCTAAGAACAAAAGTATCAAAAAGAAATTTTGCCCTAAATGAAAAAATATCCTCCAAATATTATCACAGCTATTTTAATGATTATTTTATCATCCTCATCCTTTGGAATAAGGATTGGGAATTGGAAATTAAATTCAGGCTGTGAAGTTGAAGTGTATTCCTAAATTATGGCATGTTCAGCATCTTTCAGAAATTTTAGCAAATGCTCACAGTGTAAGTGAAACAGTAGCTTGTCCTAAAGACTTCTAACTTGCCCAAGTTCTTGTAGATTTTCACCATGATGACAAAAGGCATATCCCAGAAATGGCTCATCTTCTGCCAAAACTAAATTGTCTTGAAGACACTCATCAGAATTTTTTATATGTACTTCAGAATAGAGCAAGGTATTTTCCCATTGCCTTTTTCTCATAAAATGCTAATGAATTCTGACTCATTTTCTGAAAGAAAGAAGCATCATCAAAGAAAGGAATTCAGCCAGAGGCAGATGTTTAGCATGGAATATTTCAGCCTAGGAGTTAAAGTCTAACAAAATGGTGACCATGCAAACACAAGGTTTTTGTAATGACACATGTGAAGCTAGGACAAAAAGAATATTAGCGTATTAGCAATGTTGCAGATCCATTACTATAGAGAACACTAAAAAATTTTCATTTTATTAAAAAGACAGACCTATTCAATATCCATTTCTGTTCCATATTTCAGAAGAAACAAGAGGATGTCCTTGTAACCCATAAGAATGACAAAGTAACCTCCTATCCATTAGTAACTCAGGTGGAGGATCAACAACATGGAGAAGGCTTGAGTGGTTTTATGTCAGCATGCCTGTATAATTTTCAACACAGCAGTTCTGAAAAGAGTTGGCTGAAGACATTTCTGGTTCCCTGATGTTACTTTCTGGTCAGTCTTCAAATACTGGGGAAATTCCAGAAGTCTGAAAGGATGATGATATTTTGCTAGTATTCAGAAAGGGCAAACAAAGTGACCTACAATAACTGGAGACCAGCTAGCTTGACATCAGATCTAGGCAAAGTGACTGGAAAAATAAGTAAGGAATTAAGGTCAGAAATATAATGTGCCATTCCACATGGATGGCATATTGAACACATAGCATGCAAGTGGCCACGGGATATAAGCCCTCTAAAGCTCCAGTGAGAAACTGTGAGACTAGCTTTAGCCAACAGTTTGGGTATAACTTAAAATCATACAACCTTCTTATGAAAAAACAACCATTTTCACTATCAGTAGTGTACCCTTTAAGTGGAATGCAAAAAAAAGTATTTCAGATAACTAACTTTGTGAATTACAGTTAAAGCTTTTTATCAGTGGAGAAAAACTAAGTAAGAGCAGTTCCAGCAGGATTTGAAAGTAAACACTCATGCTATTAAATGGTTTCATCAATGACACAAAAACAAGTTAAAAAAATAATATAAGAAACTGTGTGGATACCACAAATTCAGGCAAATTTGCGACTAAAAGAGGACAGGCTTGACATACACAATGATCTGAACTGCATGGTTAGCTGGGCATACTCAAATGAAGCAGACCTGGATACAGCACAAATACTTCCCTGTGTTTAGATAGAAGAAACACAAATGGTAGCTGGAGAGTGGGAAACTGGATCTCAGAAAACAACAGCTACAGAAGTTATGAAATCATATTGGACAATCAATTCAACGTGAACTCCCAGCATCATGCTGTGACCAAAGCCAAAACAGATTCAAACACTTATTACAGGCCTTGAACATACAGGAAGCTGAGTAATGAACTGGACCTGGCCAATGGTTTTGATGATACTAAAACTAGAAGAATGCATACAGAGTAGCTGTCCTTGTCCTTAAGACCATGCTGAAAAGTTTGAGAGGGTGCAGTAAAAAGCCACGCAAATCACTTGAAGACTGGTAAAAATGCTTTAGAGAACCTTAAAGAGCTCAGTCTGTTTAGTTTATGAAAATTGTGACGCAGCATGATTTTGCTATGCAAGTGCCAGAGAGGGAAAACACCACATACTGAAGAGCTCTTTAATCTAATGGAGAAAAGCTTTACAAGAAACAAAAGAGGGGAACTGAAGCCAGACAAACTCAGATTTGGAAGAAAACCCACTTTTAGAAATTTGGGAGTGGAATTAAGGACAAACTCTCAAGGCAAGTGATAGATTCCCTCATGGGCATGTTTTCAAATTAAGACCAGAGGACTTTCTGAAAAATAAATGGAAGTTAATATGTGCTCAGAAACAAGTAGTCAGCTTAGTACAGAATAAATACTTGAAATTTTGTAGCCTAGAGTCACACACGCACAAGTTGATAAAAAAACCTAACCATTTCTTTACACTTAAACTCTATGAATCCATTATCTCTCAAGAAATACTGCTAAAAGGTGGTGCTATCAGTCACTTCTAACTAATTTGCGTAACCCCCACTGTTCCTTTTTAAGTGAAGTGCCCACTGTAGTTATGCTTCACACTCATTTCATGGTTGTGTTCCATATGTCCATATTTGCTGTCATTCACAATTTCAGCACTTATCCATGAATACGGCTGACTTCAAACCAAAGAAAAATGAACAAGGAAAGAGGAAAAGGTGGTTAAAAAGAAACAACAAGAACCAAAAACCCATCTGCACACCCATAAATTAAACCTTGAATTGTCCTACAACCTGCTGGAAACACCATTCCCCAGGTGATGCTGGAAATCAAGTTGTGAAGAGTCTAGATGGAGGCTATTTAAAACAAGGTCTTTACCCCTTACATTTAAACACTTCGATGACTGAGAAGTTATAAACCATCATATTCAGCTGAAATGCAATATTAGCTCAGCAGACAATCAAGAGAGCATTAAAACCAAGTCAGGCAAAAAACCCACAAAGAATATAAACTTCAGTTGTACCCCTATGTGGGCCATATATACACACATGTAAGTGTATACTTTCACACAGTAGTACACATATAATGCTTCTTACCTGATGCAGTTTTAGCATCTGAAATACACTGATGCCTCCAAAAGCTAATGGCAGATCTTTCTCTGTTCTGCAGTCGATATAACCTCTCAGCTAGCCCGCCCCTGCAGAGAATAAAAGAATGCTCAATTTTGCCAGGAATTAGCATTCAGTTTTGCCAAGTGACAAGCCATAGGACAGATGGAATATGTATGCTTTGACCCTTAGAGACAGAAACATACAGTAAAATTACATTTTGATTAGTTATCCTAATTTTGATTTTCCAATGGATATACTCCCAATAAAACATACACTTAAGGTCAATACACACAATAAAACATTTTCACTATCTGGATGTCCAAAACCTTCATGTTTTCAGTCCTGTCTCCAACACAAGGATTTTAACGAAAAGTTCCCAACTTTTCTTTGCACTTATGCATGTATCCTGACAGACACTACAGACAATTGCGAATTCAAAACAAACCAGTGTAACCACCAGTTATAACAGGTTGGGGTTTTTTTTCCTCACAGATTTGTTTGTCTGTTGGCAAGGAGTGATCACAAAAATATTCTTTTACCCATACTTGACCCTATGATTCATTTCACAAGCTGGGTCAAGTGTGCAGTTTCAGTGGTCTGAACACTCTCCAAGATGAAATTAATTTAGCATTCCCAAGGTGAGGAGCAGAGGAGTGGCATCTAGCACAAATACATTTAAGGTAACACTAAAGCAATTCCTACCCCTGGATTCAAAGCAAGAAGACATAATTTCTCACTTCAAGAACAAAAAGACAAATGTGTTGGAAGCTGTCTTTGGGCTACTACAAAGAGCTTTGGACTACTATGGGAGTATTTCAGCATTTTTCCTTGGCTTCAAAGAAGTTATATGCATAAAAACCTACTTCATTCTTTCCTTACAGCGTAAGTTTTTCCACAACAAGTACTATCAAGTATATCAATAAAGATTTCTACTAAGGTGAAATGTGTTCTTGGGTTAAACTGGTTTAGGAATCAGCATATACAACCACCTTATGGTTATTTGTGCACATGAATAGAATTTTTTGGTTTAGAAAAAAAAGCCAAATAGCTTGGTAAAGCTCACACTGCAAATGTGAAACTGAGAAGACTCACACCTGTGGAAACCAAGAAGGAGCTAAAAAGACTAAGCAGCACTTCAGGTAGGCTGTAAAAATCTCTCTTTGGTTAGCAGTTACTAAGCAATTTCACCTGCAGACAAGTCAACAGGTTATATGAAAAGCAGTTGGCAGTCTCAGCTGAAGTTCTAATGAACAACTATATACTTTGCAAAATCATAACTATCACAAGAATTATTAGATGGCATGGCTAAACATCTTGGTAGTAAAGATCACAGAATGAACACTCTGAAATACAAGAGCCACATTTGACCTAGAATGATCTATAAAAGTTTTGTAGTTTACATTACTGCATCTCTTGTACGGCTGGTGTGGTTCAGGCAGGGAAGAAAGAAACTCAGACTCTTTCAGAGGAGGAAAAAATCCCCAAACCCCCAGAATAAAGGACCCATACTTAACAAGCTATAAAAACCGCTATATTAAGGAGGAAAACAAACAAAAATATTTAGGAAATCTTGCGCTCCAGTGAGCTTCCAGGTAAGCTTAACAACCTTGTTTAATCTTGCTTTCAACATGAACTTTAAGACACAAGGGCAACTAATACAGAGAAGTGCAATGGAAACTTTGGTACCAAAAGCAGCATGGTCAAGCACAGAACTTCATACAGGATAAGTTATTTTGCTGATCACACTCTGCTCAGCCACATTTCCCCCAAAACTTGAGTACTCAAGCATTACTGCCCTGCAACACTTGCGGGCAAGACAGTTCTACAAACTCCAACATACTGTCTGCCCAGTTTCTCTTCTTGCCAGGGAATCGTTCTCAGATGCAGTTGTAATTCAGCTTGGCTGCCTGGTCTACACAAGCCGTGGTGGAACGGGTAGATGCCAGCTCAGCTAGGCTTAGAAAAGCAGCAGTTAAATGCATTTTCAGTTCACTTGCTTAAGTCTTGCATGCATGAGTCTGCAACTGAACTCCGTGGTTGGACTATAGCCATACACAACACAGCTAGTAGCTCAAAAACTTGCTTTGCTGAAAGAAAACTGTTCAACAGGAGTGTTCTAAAACCCTACTCCATTCCCTCCACAGACAACAAAATTTTCTTTGTTCAAATAATGCTAGAAAGCCTTAAGGTACCTGCACAAGAGAGCAGCTATTACTGGCTCACAGCCTGATTTCCCCCCCTTTCCCTGAACAGGCTATGGTTGTGTCCAGTCAATCAGTTTCTACTCTTCTGTCAGCCCACTGCTGTTTCACCTATGGCAGAAACACCCTGTAGCATGAAGGAAAGCAAGTTCCTGGTTTTGTGGCTATTGCACACAACAGTAATACCCCATTCCTGTTTCAGGCCTGATATGCCTACCAGGGAGGGTCTCACTGACACAACTTCATTACTAATTTACTAACCATGTCTGTATTAGGATAATAGTTATCACAAAGGTCCATGAAAAGTAAAACTGTGCCTTTCCTTAGCAGCCCTTTGTGCTAATAAAATTCACTGATATTTATTAATCATCATCTTTCCATTCACTTTCCAAATGCAGTTAAAAATAGTTTAAACAGAAAACATCATAAAGCATTTTGCATCTGCTTGGTTGCAGAATATAAAATATAACCAAGAATGCATTTATGAGAGGTTCTCAGCCGGTCATTGGAAATGTTGGGGTTTTTTTTATAATGTCTGTTTCATACATTTTGAAATTGTAAATACAATTCAAGGACATGCCATGCACAAAAGGAATTTCTTTGGCAAGAGAGAGAGTTGGTAGTTTATGGTTTGTTTCTTTTAAAAAGTAGAAACAAAAAATTTAAACACAACCCCAAATCCAGGAGGATCAACTCCCTTTTAGGCTCAAACACATAAAACAAACAGAAAAAGTTGCTTTCTGTTACATATTCTAACATCTGATGACAATGGTATTTGAAAACTACTAATGTCTCCTCATACAGTACAGGTGCCCACACTGCTGAAAACACTTGTGTATGTGCTGTGATATACTGTCAACTATACAGACAGAGTCACTCCTGGCTGTGCAGAGAGCACTAAGACAGAGTTACACAAAGCTTACACAAAGCAGAGCATGGTGTTAAGCAGGTGCTGGCTTCAGTGTAAGAACCAACTCCATGTTCTGAAAAAAACTAAATGGTTAAAATTACTATTATTTTATTCCCAATTGCACATCTGTGTCTTGTTAAATACCTAATGAGCTTTTATATTCAGTCTTTGGTAGTTAACGGGGTTTACTGGGACTAACAGTCATTTTTTTGGCATAGATTCTATCATATGGAAGTAACTTTTTGCTTATTTTGGTAATACAAGGTAGAGATGAATAATATTCACTTTTCACTGTCTACACATTATCCCTCTGAAAAAAACCCTAGCTCTCCTGGCTTTTCAGCTTTACAGGCTGCAGAAACTGTTTGGCTTAATTTTGCCAGGTATGAGAGGTTTGTTGGCATCAAGGGTGGAGACTGGATTCTACAGTACCAGGTCTTGGTTAATCTGCAGTCTGTATTTATTTATGCATCTAGCCGCTTCAAAAAGTTTAGAAAAAGATATTCAGTTCCCTCTTTTGCACAGATCTAGCCCTTATGATGCATTTAATTGTCCTCCGTGATGAACCCAACATCTGGTGTGTGTGTGTGTGTATATAATTGGCAAATATATTTTGATTACTAATGTACGATTTCTGTAATCAAGGGAACTGACAAACTGTATTTAAATAACAAAAACTGTAATTTGAGATGCATACTTTACTGACCAGCACTTCAAACTTGCCCCCAAAATGTTTTAATATGAGGAAATTGAACACATTTGGCAAGTTGTTAATGCAAAAACTGTTCAGTGAAGCCAAACTGCTCAGATACAATCTCCACTGCCCACAACCTTTTTATTTTTAATCACAAAACTTTCAGTACAACCATTTTGTTCCTTTAAATCCCTGAAGGCAGATAGATTTAACAAGCACAAAATCCACGTCCTATTTCCGTAATAAATCTGAGCTTGTTGAAATACTGTATTTAAAACAATACATTGCTATTACTGTCCATGTCCAACAACATCCACATGAAAGACAGCTTTTATGACCATAAGAAAGCTCAGCATCTAGTACAAAAGCTCAGTTTCTGGTGGTTGCCCCCTTCCCCCCCCCTTCCACAAACTTCAACAGCAAGACTGAAGAGTTTTGTGCCACCATGTGACAAGTATCACCAAAAGGTAACACTGAGCCTGATCTGTGACTCTCAGGCTGCTGGTCCCTAGCTTGCAACTCTAATGAGGCTAATAGGAAAAAGAAAAAAAAAAAAAGGGGAAAAAGAAAGAGCATTAGTGAGTAGGCTGTGTTTTGAAAAGTAATTTTTGTGTTTTGAAAAGTAATTTTCATTCTTTCTGAAGTGCTGGAGATCTGTGTTTATTTATTAAGGTTTTCATTCAGCAGGGCACTTACCAAAAGTAAGTGCAACAAACATTCATGCAACTTTATTCCTTTCCAGAATTCATTTGAATTTAAGAACAGTGAACACTTAAGCATCTCATTATTGAGTTGTTTCCTCACATACACTATATTCAGGTCTCCATGTATTTCAAAACACTATAGGTTACACAAATATATACCCCCATCTCAGGACTGGGCAATTTCTCTCCTTCTCTCTTTTCAAAGCAAGGACAGAACTCCTCTCATATTTCCAAATTAACTGGTAAAGAAGCTGACTTCTGCAACACTCAGCTGTCCATTTCCACTCCATGGGGTGCTTGCTAAAGAAGAAAAAAGAATCCCTAAGTATGCTGGCATTTAATTTGTCAACACTGCAAACCCATCAGCTATTATCAGCTAGTTTACAACTTCTAAAATAATACACAACACTGAATGATGACAGTCACTACCAAGTACTCCTTTAGTGTACAAAATAGCATGGGTACATATGAAAGATGTGATTGAAGAACGTTGGCCACACAAGCAAAAGTCTCCTCTACAGAGGCCTACCTCCTCTCCAGCGCGGAAGAGAAGCTGTTGACTTCATGCAATAAGAAGGGATCAGAAAGAGTAATTTTAGCTTTACAGATCAGTCCCACTCAAGCTCTGACTCAACAACTAGATTTATAAACTTTTACCTTGGATGAACCACCACTACCATGATAGCTGGCATTATTCTGTTTGTTAAATGTGGGCTACTTTTCTGGAGTCAAAGCATAACACAATTTCTTTTCCTATGTGACAGAACAAGCACAGACCAAAGTAGACAGCAATAACGTTAAGTCAAGTAGTTATACTCTGCTACAAGTTCTGGGGTCTTTCCCTTGGAAAGGAATCAGTGTTTCTCCCAACCCACAATTTCCATGTCAAATCAACGGCATCCGAGGTACACACCTAAAATGAAAGGAAAATGGAAGATCTGTACTGTAACACAAATGATAATTTCTAACACACAGCTATCAAGGGCCATTTGCATCTGCCAACACAAAAAATAGAGAGAAAAGACCTTCCACAGTTATTTGAAAAAAATACCGAGTAGACAGGCAATGCAGTGATTTAGTAAACTGCATGGGATGCTGGATTTTCTTGCACACCAGTTGCTCACAGTTCAACGCTCTAAGCT
Source organism: Aquila spilogaster (assembly GCA_024606505.1). Taxonomy (NCBI): domain Eukaryota; kingdom Metazoa; phylum Chordata; class Aves; order Accipitriformes; family Accipitridae; genus Aquila; species Aquila spilogaster. Next base: position 61,335,475 of record JANHGO010000063.1, read on the forward strand.
GTTGTACCTATCCAGAGAGGTTTCTTTTACACTAGCCAAATCAACAAGGCAGACATACTGAAAGCCTGTTCTAAAGTCTTAAGGATTCAAGGATTTGGAGCCTCTCTTAAAAGAATTCAATAAGCCCAAAGTCTTTTCGAGTCTGTGTAGTCTCTCACCACTCTTTTTTAAATCATTCCACAAAGGAGGTCATCTCCATAAAACATATGTGGAACAAAGATATGATTTTTGTGAGACCCCATAGCACAGCGAGAGCCAGAGGTATATTTCAGCAACCACATTAGACAGAAGTGACTATCTAGAGAACTCACAGTATTCAGCTGTAAATTCCAACCAGCATGTACTAGAGACATCCCCAATACCACCTTTAACAATTAAACTTCCAAGTAGCGTCTGGACACTATACCACAACTACTCCTGCAAATCAGAAATAGCTCTTTGTCACAGACACCAAAGCTTCATCATTCTTGTGTAGTGAGATTTGGTTTCCAGGTCCTAGTTGCCTCGGACAGTGCAGAGGAAGAGATGTAAGAGAGATTATAGTTGTAACTGCTGACAACAGGGTGGGTGAGCACTTTCTACATCCCATACAGAATCATAGAATCATTCAGGTAGGAAAAAACCTTTAAGATTGAGTCCAACCATAAACCTAGCACTGCCAAGTCCACCACTAAACCATATCCCTAAGTGCCACATCTACATGTCTTTTAAATACCTCCAGGGATGGGGACTCAACCACTTCCCTGGGCAGCCTGTTCCAATGCTTGATAACTCTTTCAGTGAAGAAGTTTTTCCTAGTATCCAATCTAAACCTCCCCCGGCACAGCTTGAGGCCATTTTCTCTCGTCCTATCCCTTGTTACCTGGGAACAGAGACCAGCACCCACCTCACTCCAACCTCCTTTCAGGTAGTTGTAGAGAGCGATAAGGTCTCCCCTCAGCCTCCTTTTCTCCAGACTAAACAACCC
>JANHGO010000063.1:61336781-61367306 GCA_024606505.1 Aquila spilogaster
TAGCGCTGCATGGGGTTGTTGTGACCCAAGTGCAGGACCCGGCACTTGGCCTTGTTGAACCTCATACAATTGGGCTCGGCCCATCGATCAGCCTGTCCAGATCACTCTGTAGAGCCTCTCTACCCTCAAGCAGATCAACCCTCCCGCCCATCTTGGTGCCATTTGCAAGCTTACGGAGGGTGCACTCCAGTGAAAGATTTTAAGTAAAACTTTATAGGTGATTGATTTTCCCATGCCTCTGCTTAGCCAAGTTATCTCACAGAAAATATTTGATATAATTTAGGAACATCTTTGGAAATAGGTAAGCTTTTGGGGCCTGCTCCTTTCACAGTTTTCAAAACACTGATCACCCCTTCTTACCAGCCACTGAAAAAAAACCCCAAAAGTTTACCACAGCTCTCTGGCTCTTCAGACTCCTTAATAGAAAAAAATTATTTCAGATTGTCCTACCTCTCTTACAGCAGAGACTCTCAGCAGAAGTTAGATGATTTAATATGGAAAGCCTTCCCAGAAATAAGTTATCCGGGTTTTGGCCAGTATATATATATATATAAAAAAAAAATAATTAGAAAAATCAAGTGCCAGACTCACATGCACAATTTGTCATAGAGCAGAGTAACAAAGTTAAGAGCAGGACTCTGCAGGAACCAGTTTTGATGGGGGAACAGCCATGCCCCACAAGATAAGGGAAGAGCCTTCCCCTCAGTTCTGAAGGTTTTGGCTTGCCTGAGCAGAGATCTTGCATAGAAAAGCAAGATCCATGGTTAAATGTGGCACCAAAATGACTTCTCTCTGATGGGGAACAACTGTACCCTGCTAAACCATTCCAATCAGTAAAATACATTACACATGAAATTGGAGAAATCTGTCATTTTAAGGAAAGTGGGCGTTTTTTTACTGAATGTGTTTTGTTTTTTTCCTCTTAACACCAAACATCTGACCCAGTGAAACCATCCACACTTTCTAAAAAAAGAAAGACATTTTAACTTTCAATAAGCGCAAAATAATTTGCCCGTGTACATTGCCAGTGATTGCAAGTGGTACATCTGTAGTGCAGCCATGATATTCTTCAGTTATATTCTCCTAATCCAACAAGAAATTCACTAGCAAGGAAAACTTAATCAATAGTTTAAATCACCATAAGAACATGACGGTCAAAAGGGCTAGTCTGTTGCTGTTACACCCTCATGTTACTTGTGGATGGATGTAAGAAAGAACAGACCCAATTTTAGATTAAAAGCCTGCTTCATTTGTGCCAGCTCCTTCCTCCCTTGGCAATTTCCTTTATTTTCAGGACCTCAGTTGGCCTCATGTGACAACTGGGTTTCATTTTACCACACATAGCACCAGGACATTCTGTAGTTTTCTCCTCTTTTCATAACAAAAGTTAATTTTAGCAGATCAGATCTGTAAGTGGTCTGCATACAAGTAGATATAAGATAATTAAACAGTTTCCCACAATTTTCTTTTACTATTAAACTAAAACCAGCCACTCATATTAAAAAAAACAAACAAAAAGCTAAAGCAGCTATTCTTCACAACTCAAATCTCTTGCAACGTGACAGATTTAAAAGTAGGTTTAACATTATATAACTTATCTATTTCCTGCACTGAAACCCAGACTTTTTTTTTTCCTGATGGAAATAAAATCTTACTACAAAAAGCAAACAATTTGTAAAACCTTTAAGAAAGGTTTACTTGTAGACAAGAAAAGCTGAGTGCGTGCATTTTGAGTTTTCTTCTTTATAAATACTGAATGAACCCAGTTAGCTGTTTAACCTATGTAACAAACTCTGAGACTTTAAATACTCTTAATTTCTCCCTTCTTTCACAAGGGAACCTTGAGAGACTTGGAAGTAGTGCAGTTTAGACATTTCACCCTGTACCATTAACATGAATTCCAAATCTAAAAAGAAGAGCTTCCTGAAAACTTAAGTGCAGTATATAGTCTCTTCCCTCAGGTTTGCAAATCACTTGCATTATTTTCCCATGCAGTGTTGACTCAAGCTGAGAAACTGAAACTTTGTGGTGGAATTAAAGGGCAGGAACATCTAACCCAACACCTCTTGACCTGATCACCAAGGCAATTCACCTCAGTATCAAGTACCACCAGTAGCACTTCCTTATCAACTCTCTTAGTAGCTCATGCGTGCAGTACAATGACATGTATCTCTCAGCGTAACTGAGAAAATTATACTACTCCCACTTCAACCATCAACAATTTTATTTAAATAAAGGAAGGCAGCTACACAAGGTGGCATATAAAACCGATGTTTGAGGTGAGGATGTCCAGAAACAGTGGTATTGATGGCTGTAAATGAAGAGATGATACTTTGCCACTAGCATGACAGACTGGCACCTCCTACAGCACTGCTCTTCAGGTTGCTTCAGAACCTGCCCAGGGCTACCTACACCCCTGAAGGACAAACAGCACCATACAGACTACCTGCTCTCCCCTGTGGACTGTGGTAGAAAGAACAATCTTAGAACAATTTTGAAAACAAAACCTAACATTACAGGGGATACATGAAGACATATGAGAATTTGGCAAAAGGGCACAGAATAACCAGTCAGTAGGCATGGTGGGGGAGGAACTGCTTCTGCCACCCCTTTCTTGTCTGCAGATGCTAATCACTTTCCAAAACCCCACTTAACTCCTAACAGAAGGATTGCAAGATGCCCCTTCAAATTTCACTCACCATAAGCAACATTGTATATTGTGCATGTTCTTCTGGGGACATAGATAGATTTCTCATTTTACTTCCACTCACAGGCGTTGAATTGACACTGAAATTTCTAACACTAGGATCAGCAGAATTTATTTTAGTCATCCATAATCAGCTTACTTCTGAAGATTTCTGTTGGTCTGGTTACATCTTAATTTTTGTAGTGCATGACAACTACATCTGTAATAGGATCAAACAAACAATACTCTTTCCTCCCATCCAGGCAACTACTCACTTCTATTTTAGCCCCAGGAGGATTCCAGAAGGAGAGGACAGTAGAAAGTAACTTATTTGAATTTTTCCACAGACTGTTACAACTCTTTTCTTTGGTTTTTTGTTTGGGTTTGGTTGGGGTTTGGGGGGGATGATAGGAGGTTTTCTGTGAGGTTGCATAGAAAAATGTAGCCACTGAGGTAATAGAAGCATAGCTGCAATCAGGTAATGCAAATATAAATGCAGATTGCAGCGTGCTTAAAGAATTTGGAAGAGACCGTTACACCTGGTATAAGATTTTTTCAGAAAATATAAGCTAAAATTTTTTGTAAAAAATTCTCTCTACTTTTGAGGACTTTATTCATCTCAAACAGCAAAGAGAGATGAAAACAGAAATAATTTCTATTTTCTTAAAAGTGGAAAAAAACCCATAAGAGGTCTATTCTACATCAGCACTCTTCCATGAAGTAACCATACTTAATACGGTCTGGATTTGGAGTAGAACCTCTCTCACAGGAATTCACATAGGAAGATGGCAGCTCTACCACCTGCCCCATCTCTGCTGAACCCATGCTTCCCTAGGCATCAGCCTGGAAAAAGAAAGCCCGGCTAAGCAGAGGCTTTCGGCTCTCTTCCACCTACTGCGAAGTTCCAAATGGTCCGAGTGGGAGCCTGCGGGCCAGATCCAGATTGCAGGATGATTTCCCCTGCTCACTGCTTTTTCTGCTTGACCTCGATCTGCAGCAGAGGTGGGAAGGAAGGAGAAAGGACAAGCCAACGACTGCCATGTAACTTTTAGCTATATAACCAGAAAGACGGGGTTGTCACTTCATCAGTCGAGAAGGTGACAAACCTTTCCCCAAACTGGCCTTCAATCCACAGCACTGAAAACTGGAGCTTTGCTATCGAGGATGCAGGCTCTTATATCCACTGTTAGCACACCAATGAAAATGTTCTCCATCAACAGTAAAAGGAAGAATGGGAAAGAGAGACACATGGAATTAATGCCCTGAACAGGAAGAGTGAAAAGATGACAATTACCTGGACAAGCAAAATAACTAGATGAACAAAACTCATAACTGAGGAATTTCCTGCCTGCTTCCCTGTTCCCAAAGCAACCCAAGGTGGAACCACAGGATGGAGGAGTGAAAAACCCTGCAAGCTCTGCTCCTCTGGCCACTCTGGACAGATTACTTTCTGTATTGTTGTGGTTGGCTTGGTTTTGTTTGTTTTTAAAGCTATTTATTCTGTTATACGCTTGTTTCAGAGTATCTTTGCTGTAAAATAAAATTTTTGCACTAAGATTATTGATAGTAGAGGTCATCATATGAAGCTGTCCTGTTCTTGTTACCTTCACAGATACTTGGTTTTGTCCACTAACAGGCATTTTTGGGGGTTACAGCTTTGGTTTGACCTAGTACACTTGTGTCTTTATGTTTTTAAAGTAACAAGAAATAAAGCTTGTTTGCACAAGATCCTCCGTAATTAGGACTTTCAAATCTGTAAGCATTTTCAAATAGCCAAGAACATTTTAAGAGAAAAATAAGGTATGACTATTTAACCAAAGTGAAGATTGTCATTGTAGTCTCCATAGCTTGAGGCAAACCTTAATTCAATATAGGAAGTGACCATTTCTGCACTGTAATTAGCTAGAAGCAGCAAATCATGAACAGCAGGTTTCCACTGCTCAGGCTGTTTTCTTTCAGCAGTTAGATATCTTTCTAATGTATTTAATTTAGTTACAGAGCTTTAAATTTCAGATTAACAAATACATCCCACCTTTGCCTAAATATCACTCTGTCCTGCACTATTCAGCACAATTGCTCATCCACCCCTTTCCTACAGTATTTTGGATAATTTTGCCCTGACAAATCTGGAGAGGACCAAAAAAAAAAAAAAAAAAAAAAAAAAAAAAAATCAGAGGTACAGCATTTTTGCAGACTATCTGGAGAGGCACAAAGCAATGAAATGATTACAAGCTAAAACAGAAGTATATCCACTCACACATCTAAGGCACTGTTGTTAGAAGCGTTATTAGAAGTGCAAAAACCATACTGATTTGTACGCAGGAGTTCAAGATCGAGAGCTTTCACCACAGATTTTAAAACTGAACTGAGTTCTTTCTTGCCTTGTTTGCTTTTTTACTGATAAATGACATTCTTCTAAGTTTTTTGGAATTTGCATCTCTAAAATGTTTATCCTTGAAATGCGTTCCTACTCTTCTGTAAGTATTCTTTTACTTACAATTTAAAAAAAAAAAAAATTTCCTTAAGGTGGAAAGTGCATTTACCTCAGTAGCTTCCTCTTCTTTGTGGACTCAGTGGGGGCTCGGGGGGCCTTGCCCGCCTGCTTCCCGGGGGTGCGGAGAAGGGCCTGCGCAGACCTCAGCCACTCGCTGGCCGGTCGTACTGTAACTTCCCCCGTGTCCACTCCTGACCTCGGCCGTAATCTCTTAGTGAATCCTGGAGTAGTGGTCGCCAGGCCCATGGCTCCTTCTCCCACACTGTCATTATCAGATGAATACTCAGAAATTTCTGTCGAAGTTGTCTAAAGAAATAAAAATATAGAGTTATTTAAACAGAATGCTAATGAGATAGTATAGATTTATGTAGGCAGTCATAAATGTTCGCTAGTAATCCATTAATTGATTGCCAATTTATTGATTAATATAACCTGGACAACTTCACTGTAAATGCACATTAATCTTTTGTAAGTCAACATGAACTCCTGAATATAAGGACCATCTCTTGAGGGACAACTGGGATGCGTAACATTTATTTTTTCAAACAACTAGATCTGAAGAATTTATCAAAACAATAAGCCAATGCTTATCTCTATCAGAAGAAGTTTCTAGACAGGTGTCAGGATTAAAGCAAGTTTTCAGGAAAGTAGAAAGAGGCTAATGAGTGACAGGGATCGTGACTGGCAGAAAAGCTGAGAGAAAGGGAGCTTTCATGTTGGGATTCAAGTAAGTAGGAAAGCTGGCTTCCGTCATCTGAATGAAGGGAAGAAACACATGCCTCTGTTGAGAACTCATAGCTGGGAAAAAGTATGTAACCTTTTGTTAAAACAAGATTTTGACCACTAAAGCTGGCCTTCACTTATGTCCAGCAGGCCTATAGCTTCCCAGGCAGATTTCAGAAGTTGAGCATAAGCTGCCGGGTTACATCCGGGTAGCTCCAGGGAGGACTGACCACTGGTCAGCAGCCAGGGCTGCGAGCAAGCAGGACTTGGAGGCGGACAAGGAGGACAAGGAGTTCAGACTTACAAAACCTCGTTGGAGCCCTTCTCCCAGAAATTCACAGGACACGCTGAACTCATCCCACTGAAGGATGGATGAGAGGAGAGGATGAGAAGGCCCAAAAACAAGTCTGCCAAGAGACACGGAAGGCTGAGGAGAGGGCTGGCAGGGAAAATTCACCTGCTTTGGCTCAGCTTGTTTTACTCTCCTCTAGGGCTCCCACACAAGCACGGCAAGGCAGCTGGGTTGGCACCCTAAGGCAAGCTCTGCAGTTAATGTACATTATGCTCTCTTAACCCAGTATTTCTTAAGGTACTGAGTATTAAGCAAAAATACTTGGAAAGTGGCATCTTACCTAGTACAGAACAAAATGATCTAAAACTCTGAAATAGGCAGAAGACTAAGAAACATGAGCTGGGCTCAGTCTTCATGAGCTAGTTGGAAAAAAAACCAACACACTGTGCAAGTTCTGGTGGGATGAGCATTGTAACAGTCCCATCACTGGGACCACCAGTTCAAGGAGGCTTGCACAAAACTGTTCTGTAAGAAGAGGCAAGTTAAGTAACTCAGCCTGATCCTTGAAAGAACCAAAATCCAATGCAAAACATTAGGTTCACGTTATCAACGGGGAACTGAAATACCCCAAAGACTGACTTTGCTCGAGATCATGCTGCCCCGATCACAGAATAGGTCCTGAAAAAAATTAGCCTGTTCTGGTCTAATGCAGTAAGCAGCTCTCCACACAGGTTGGCTGACAACTGGCTCAGATAAGGACTTTAAAGAGGAAAGGGAGGGAAATCACTGCATTCACTAATGCCATTGTATGTTATTAATTAGTGTAATCATCTGAAACCAACATTTCTTGACTGTGCACAAAAATGAGTTCAGCTCTTGCCAGTTCTTTAATACATTCTTCACGTAAATGATGAGACACAGCGTTCATGTTCTAAGAGCTTACCTAAGCATTCTGGAAATTGGCAGGACCTTTTAAAGTTATCCAGAGAAGGAGAATAGCTAAAAGAATGTAATTAATATCAGCCTCTTTTAAACACAACACAGTCAACATTCGTCCCTTGGCAACAATATTTCTCTGAAAACAAACTCCTTCCACATTGGGAAAGAGCCAGAAATAAAAGGTTTCAAACAGTACGAAAGCAGTAAGCAAGCACTTCATTCTTAAAACACCATTCCAATGCACTCTTTTGCTTTAGGAATGCTTTAATTTCGCTCAAATTGCTACAATATGCACTGCACCTAAAAAAAAAATGCAAACCTGAAGTTCTTTGAGCAAGTAAAATGCAAATGAGGAAAGCCCTTGGGATGTGCTTCAAGTTAAGCACATGTTTTAATCCCACTGACTGTTGTAAGTGTTAAGAAGCTTTCCTAAGTAAAGATTGTCTAATAAAAGATTAATTCTTCTGCTAATATTTATTATTGTATTATTGTATACTTGTTTAGACTTAACGTCCCCAAGGAAACCATACTTTGGGGTTTTTGTTTTTGGTTTGTTTGCTTGTTAGAAGTTTGTTGTTTTGTGTTTGCTTTTTTTTTTAAATTGGTCAGTTGGAAATTTTTCTTAAAAGAGGAAGCTATAAAAATGGAGAAGAAAAACAAAGAACAAACCCTCAACCTTCCAATGCCATACATTATTTAACCGTAGCCACCATCAGAAATACAGTCTGAAAAGAAAAATATTTTCAAAACATACAAGCATAATTTTTCAAGTATCCAGTAAATGAACTGGCATGTCCACCAACAATATGGTGGTAGACAGCTGGAAAAAAAAAAATCATTTAATTTCTTAGGTCCACTTTAAAACAATCATTGATAAATAGTGAAGAAATTGTATATCGACTATCAATATCTTAAACATCATGAAGCTGAATTTTCAAGAGGTGGAGGGTTTTTTTAGAAAAATATCCCCAGTAATATCACTAAGATTTTCTGAAGAGCATCATTGCTAAGCACAGAAAAGCGTCAAGTTAAAAGTAGTTGACTTTTCCACATTGCTTATTATTTCAAAATATAGTCATTTTTGGTTATGGTGGCTGAAGGTACAATGCTCCCCAACACACACAGGCTCAGTTTCCCCACCTCAATCACTTCCTCCAACCCCTGAGCCCAATTTAATCATCTCCATCCTGGGGTTTTTCCATGACTGTCTCCTATACATCCCAATCACTCCAAATACTTGGTAGTAGACTGTTCACTAAGATTTACCTATCGTTTCCAATAATGGCCTTGCCACAACACCCTCTTTTATATCATGCCAATCATTTTTCCATGTCCAAGGGCTGAGTGGAAAAAAAATGCAATCAATCTCGCTCTCACTAAAACGACAAACATGTCTCATTTTGTTTACTTGTAGAATAAATTTATTTGCTCTGTGATTGGTTTCATTTGAAAGGTTCTAAATGCTCCCCTTTTATGGCTCCTTCTTTTAAGGAAAAATGACTTTAGTATAAATGCACAGAATACTGCCATTTTTTCTGATAAGATTTGGCTACAGGAGAACAAAGAAGTCAGTGAGTACTGTAGCTGAGCATTCAGGAGCATGTATTTTAAAGATAAGCATCTTTAAACCAAAATGTATCAAAAGAGAGTTCTCAAGATAAATTAATTTATAATGTATTTTTGACAGCACTCACCAGTACTAGCTAATGTAGAGGATGGTACAAATGTATAAAACAGAAAGCAGAATGAGGAACAGCAAATATCTGCCCCTGGCTAAACAGTTAAGATTGCTAAAGAATACATGATTACCTGTGTCAATTTAAATTCATTAAAAAAAAAAAAAATTACCAAAAAGCAACCACAGAAATGGAAAAATCCTGGCCCAAATTGTTCAAAGACAAAACTCTTGAATTCAGTGAAATGAAGACAGCATTCCATAAGCATGTCGATTTTGCATGCAGGCAGCATAGAAGATACCATGCTGTTACTTCTGTGACAAAGTACTCCCTCCCTCCCCCTCAAGAGATTTGCTTCAGCTGCCTGTTGCTTCGCTTTGAACACCTTTTGAGTTCTTTGGGAGTACCTTTGCAATCTGCATAGCATTTGCCTCTAAAAGGCCTGAATAAATTACTTTTTCACTTCAATAATAATGGAAGCAAGAAATATCTGTATTTGATCGCTTTAATAAGAACTCAATATTTCTTATCAATAAAACAGCAGTAAGTTAATATGAGAAGTGCTGAAATTCCATTTGAAGTTTCCAGCTTCAGCACAGAAAGCAGAACTGTACAAAACTTTCTGTACAAAAAGAAAGCTAACATATCAATCCTATTAAAAAAATAATAAATCTGTATTTTTTAAAAAAGGCGCTCTCATACAGTGATTGCTAATTAGAGGCAGGGAGATGAGCAGTTGGGGGAGTTTCTCATCCCCCTTGGCTCTCCTCCTAAGACATCACTCTGAAACTTTTCTGCAGAAAAATGTCAATATATACACCCTACTTTTGTATTGGTCAAACACTTTCACTTGTTCAGTCATTGTACATTCAGAAAATGTTGTAAATCTTTTCCAGTTGATATGAAGATACTTTGCAGATACAATGCTCAATAAAAGCTCACAGATATTCTGAACAAGTTCATCAGCTGTAACTAAGATGCTTCAGCACGCTGCAGTATGTCCAGATCTCCTCTTACGGACAAAAAATGGCACCAAATTTTACATAGACACTGAAATAACTTTTTGCAGATGGAGGTCAATTAGTCTGTCATTTCCTTCCCTAAAAATAATAAATTTCTTCCCTCCTATTATCTTACTACAGCTTAGCTCAAATGGCAGAAGAACTAACAGGGTTTCTCAGATGGCACCCCTAGGGAAGCAGGCTTTCTCAAGGTCACGGAGCCAAGTTATGTCAGAAATTGAAATAGTAGTTGAGAGTTTCAGACTTTGATCACTGTACATAGAGAGGAAAATTAATCTCGTGGCATCTCCTTTCCTACTTGTTCTTTCACATATCTTTGCCTCTAACTCTGGAAGCATTTTCCATTATCCCGTGCCTGTTCTCTCATGGACTATCTTTTTCTCTTTTCTGATTCCCTTACTCTTTTCAGAATTAATTTGCATTTCTCCTAACTGCCCTCTCATGACAGCTCTCAAGATGGGTGGAAGCTGACTGGTATTAACAAACACACACAGTGAACTTAGGCGACTATCCTACCACCTCTCCTTTTATACAGTCTTCCTTTCTGATAGGCAATGCTACATTTGCAGTACTGGTACTCCCTGCTGTCACGAACGCAAAGGGATTCAAACACAGCAAACTCCTACCCCAGGGAGTTAGTTGCAAGTTGCAAGGAGATTCTGTATCTTGCATGGTACTCTCCAAAAAACAGAGTGAGCAGAAAAGCCACTGGATTTGCTACAATGAATATTCACAAGCATAAATCACCACTGCAGTATGTCAAAGGCCCAGGCTATGCTAATGAGTGCTTGAAGCTAACTCCACCAGAAGCTGGCTTGCAGGATTATAGGGAATAGGGTAAAGGTAAAAGAAAAGAAGTTTCTCCTTAATTAATCAACACAAAATTAAGTCAAACATTGTGCGCACAGAGAGTACAGGGTATTATTCAGCTCTATAAAGATAATTAAAGATATAAGCTACTTTCACTCTAGAGAGATAAAATTCAGATATACCTTCACACAAGAAACTTAATGTTCAAGTGCAGAGCTAGGCGTGTGCCGCTCTGTGGGCGACACCAAGCTTTCTGCTCATGGAATAACCACAGGAACAGAACGCAAAACTTACAAGATTAGGTAGCAGTGCGTGGGCAGAGATAACCGTATGACAAAAAAGAACAACAATGAAAGACATAAATCACTAATAAGATATTTTTAAACTTACAAGCCCAAACTGACACAGCAGATTAACTGAAATTTTGTATCTGGAACAACCACCCAGTGTTACCACAGAGACAGCATATATTTAAAATGGATCTCAGATAATACCTAGCTAAGTACAGCATTCCTCCTCAGCACATACGCTCAGACCATCTGATCTGTCCTAAATATTTACCAGTGGTGTTGGTTCAGCACACTAGGAAATTACTTGTCCTGCTGCACACACATTAGCATTTTGTGGCTGCCATTACAGGAAACAGAGCCATACACTCTTCAAGGGCATGAGAACGGTCACCTTGAGCATCTCTCTGGGACTCTGCAAAAGCGATTACCACTGAGCTGACAAAGGGTTTGCTTCTTTCTCCCTGCTCGGCCATCGCTAAACGCCAGCAACATCCCCCTTCACACAGACATGGAAATGAATTTTTGCCATCTCCTACATGCCACCACCTCTAGGCTGGAATGCAGTAGTTATTAGCATACAAAATCATTTATGCCAAGTAGCAAGGAAGAATGCTATATCTACTTGAACATGGAGAAGTGTAGGCAGCAACACTGTAATTATTCAAAGCAGAATTTGGTCACAGACTACACCCTCATCTCCTCTTAATGGTGTTTTGAGACCTTTAAACAACTGGTTAGGACTTCTCTTCTATGACTAATTAAAAGGATTCATTGCATCCAGCAGCCCAGTGCTGCCTATCGTAAAGGAAATTGATTCATGATTATCTCTGGAGGAAGGAGGCCAGCTACTAAACCTTAAGCATCACTGCTTACTTACACTGTTGGGCTTCCCTTTGGAGAGCTCCTGGGGAAGTCTTACCCATGTTTGACCCCATTTATTCTGCAAGCTCAGTCAAAAATTACAGCTGCATTAGCTACTGTCTTAAAAGGTTACCCCAAGTATGATTCAATTCAAAGGAAAAATACCAATAGCTGTTATCAAAAGAAAAAAGCAAATGGGACAGTTTCAGAGATGCTTTCATGGACTGAAGGACTTGAAAGGGCTTTGATGTAACTCTGTAGAAATTAATGGAATGATACAGCTGCTGTCGAGTCCGACTGCCAATTATTCTCTGACGCTGGGCTTCCTGCACGATTTCTGAAGCCAAGAAAAGGTGTGGAGGGCGACACGGACAGGAAGACTCCCTCTTACACTTCAGAGAGTGAGGAAGTTGAAGTACAGTACCCAAGCCCACAAAATGGTGTTTTATATCACACATGAAATAACAATTAACGAAATAAATAACTTGTATCATCATTTATCAGCTCCCATATCTTATGAAGATCATTCTGCCTTGAAGTGGAAAATGAGGTGATGATTAGGATTACATGCAGAATGTTTGGCTGTGCATTCTCTTCTGTAAAGGGAGAGGTGCATGTTTTTGTTTGGTTTGAGCTGTCTCACACATAATCCTGTACACATACATCATTGGCAGGCAGTATCCTGCACGCAGCACTAACCGTTTTAGAAAACAAGAATAGAAAAAAATAACACTAGAATAAGATTTTGCACACACACACAAAAAAACCCAACGTGAAGATCTGATCTTTGAAAGAAAAACTTTGGGAGAGGAGCGATTTAAATCACAACAAAATGGACTTTTTATAGACACGATGAAAAGATGGTATTTTACCAACTGGTTTTTGTTGTTTTGGTTTTGTTTTTTTAAAGCCAGGTAAAGAATACACAAGTGGTAAGGAAGATGAAATCGAAGCCATAACTTCTAATCCTGAGCAGAAACCTCAGCTTTTACAAGGCAAACAGGTTTAGCAGGCTATACCTTTGGAGATACATCCACAAGCTGTTCCAGCCTGCCTCTCCCAGAACAGGTTGTTCTAAGGCATGGATCAGCCGACCGAAACAGGTGAGGCTCTCTTCTCAGCCCAAGTGCATTTTTATACAAAATAAGTCAGTAAAGCAAGAAGCACTGCCTTTATTTCTAAGTGTACTCTTTATATGTAGAATTAAATAGCCATTCTGAAGGTAAGATGGAACAAAATGGCTGTCTGCTACGCACAAGGGCAGGGAAGAATAGTAGGGGACAGTGTGCTATTAAGGTATAAAATGGGCACAAAGCAGAAGTTTAACCAACAGCAGTTAAGGGATACAGATTTGTACCTTATGGAGTGTAAGGAAAACCTTGCTGCAATCTTGGCATCTGTAGCATTTGTACTGCAACTGCACCTCTTAAAAGCATCATTTTAGTAGTTTAATGAAGCGTTAGCATTAAGAAGTCAATCTACCACTTCCTAATATTCTTCATTACCACTGATCTCTCTATCAGTCTGTGACTGGAGTAATAACCAACTTCTAACAGACCCAACAATGCTGAAAAATGTCAATACAGAAAACCTGCAAGTGCTTTTTCTGCTTTGTCTAATCTTTTTTTTCCATCATACAAGAACATCTTCAGTTTCTCCCAGGGAAAATGACTGGCTGTTAAAGACAACTTGGACCAATTTATGCATACTGTTAGCCAGCGTTACATTCAAGTGAATTACCGTAACCCTTGCTCTCCATTCCTTCCTTAAAAAGAGAGGGGAGGGGGGAGACGCCACTTCACGTGTTGCATCTTGCAAACTATTCAGGGACAGAACCAGGTCTCCTCTCATGCAACTGCATATTATCCCACGCAGCTGAGCTCTCATCTTGATAAGAATCCACCAGATGATAGAGACACAGGTTTTCAAATATAAATACCTGACTCTGATAGGGCACGCAGATAATTACATCATTTCGCACAGAAGCCTCAACATTATGCACTGAAGTTTGGGCACACGAGACAATTGTAGTCAGCCTGCAATACCACTTAAACAGGGTTTAGTTCCTGACACAGAAATAGTTACTTTCATATTTCCAAGGAACAGATGTTATCACATGGTTTGATAACCTACTTTCACATTCTTTGTTTATAGTTATCCACTTAGTTTCATTTATGAAAGTTAGTGGATTCAGGCCATGAAACCTCAGTTTTATTGTCTCTATTTTAGGTGATGCTATGGTAATCATCCAGCTTAGATGTAACAAGAGGACTCAACTGAAAGGCATGATTAAAAGCCAAATTATTATTTATGGCCTAAATCCTAAAGCACATAGACTAAACACCTGCAGGATTCAGTAGAAACTGTTAAGGGAGGAAATACATTTCCATCTTCAAGCAACTCTTTTGTTTTGTTCCAAGCCTTCAGAGAGAACAAATACTTGTAATGAGAGGTAGTATCTTTTACTAGACAAACAGATATAACTGTGGGAAAAGAGACAAGCTTTCAGCACTAAGCCCTTCTATAGGTCCCAAGAGTTTGTCCAATTTTTTTACTCCAAATAGGTCATTTGGTCTAACTAAATAAAATCCTTCCTTATAAAATTGCTTTTCTCATATCTTTAGCCTATACAGTTATGAATAACAATCCTGCAAGCTTTTTAAAAAATTCTTTCCAAAAAAGAAACCATGACAAAATACCTCTCACAATAATGTCACTGTTTAGACTGAACAGGAAACAGTCAAAGATTGTCATATTACGTATTCTCTTTGAAAAAGCAGGTGATAACTGCAAGCATGTTATTTTTGAGATGAAAGGAAGTAATGCCAGAATAACTAACTAAATGAGAGATTGCACACAGATATTCAGTGAAGTACAAATTATGCACACTGACTTCTCATCTTTGGTTGATCTGCCTGCAGTTTCCTGTGAAACCTCTCAGAAAAGCACTTATCAAAAATGGGGGGAAAAAAAAAGAAAATGAGAGAGAGGAAACACAACTTGGCACAGTGTTATATAACACACGAATGCAATACAGGCATCATTTCTACAACGATGCTCAGCATTTAGTGAAAATTTTTTTCTTCATAATTTCCACAGAGGTACACAGACCTGTCTTGAAATTCAGACTCCGTGCTTCCAGCTCCAGCAGTGCTGGCGTTCACAGCTACAGCACTGGCAGCTTAAGGAGACGCCAGGCTGCTGGGCAGTGCAGCGCATTACATTCATTTTCTTCTACTCCCACTCACTCCACATTCTTCTCACTTGACTGTTCTCCCCTTTGCCCCATTTATTGCTTCACAGCGCCTGCAGTACTGCCCCCAAAGCCTAAAATAGTCACTTTATTTGTTTCTTCCCTCCTCTTCATTTCTAACTTCTTCCGACCCCTTCCCTCCTCTCCAGAAGTCCTTCCACAGCCTACCTTTTCTAGACCATTGTTTCACATTTTTGCACTGTTAAAACTATTTTAAACAGCAAACATTTCAGGGCAGGAAATGTCTTACCATGTCTGAAATACTGTCCTAGTGATGACAGCATGTGTACGCATACAAAAGCACCACCTTCACCTAAGCTGATTTTTAACGATGATGAGAGTGCCTATATGCAGACTGAAGAAACAGAAGATTCATTTAATTGCTTTTCCAAGCAAGCCAAAGAACACCAAACAAGAAAACTAGTTTAAAAAAATACATTAAATGTACTCTGCTAAAATTAATTCTGTTTGGAGAAAGAACAAAGAAAAAGGAGCCTAACACTAAGTTTACAGATTTTCTTTTAGATCATGTGCCTAAACTTTGGAGGAGCAGAAGGAAAATAAAGTAACCATCAATTGGGTAAGGCACTGTAATTGAAAATTGTAATGTTGTTATAAATACACATTTTATAGAGAGATTCAGAGGTGCTAACTGCTGCAATACTGTCTTAAGTTTGACACATTTAGTTGTCCTGATTGTTCACAGTATATGAAAAGATTTCAAAGTGAAAGCCAGTTAAAACTCCTTTGAGATCTAGATTAGAATAAAAACACATTTGTTTAATACATGTGTGTTACATTACATACAGTGACATGATTGCCGTAATATGGGTATAACATACATTACAGGACACATGTAGACAATCACAGATATTTAAAACTTTTATTAGTAAATAAGCATACCACATAAACATACCAGGAAAAACACACTTGAAATGTCCCAGTAAGGCAGTAATCAAATACAATCCTTAAACAATTAAACTCAATGGACTGCAAGTCTCTTAAGAACTGGTTAGCAACTGGCACAGAGAACTTGCAAAGAAAAGAGACCTGAAATACAAACATCAGTAATTTGTACTAAGCAATTCCTTATAAGGATTATAAAGCTTGCATAAAGTAGGAAGATTAAAAAGAATTAAGGTAATGCTTCTCAATTACAGGCAAAGAGAAAAAGAGAGCCTCAGTGCATGACTGAATACTTTAACACACTTTAAAAAGCAATAGTTGGTTTCCACAGCAGTCACCAGTATCTTTTGGCTTCATGCCTCCACTATCTCAAACCAGATCAAGAGATTGTGATGGCTCAATTTCACTTCCATTCTCAAATCAATGCTTGCTTTACTTCAGGAAGGGGGGGGAGAAAAATAATGGAGAACTGTCATTTTCTTTTCTATTAGGTTAGCACACGTCAGTGTATACTTACACATGGAAAATGCAACCCCTGCAAGATTCAGAGGGTGGTGTCCCGTCCCCCCCTTTTCTTTTTTTAAAAAATAAGAGAAGCTCAAAGCTGACAAGATAATGCTAAAATAATACAAGTTAATTCAGCTTCTAGGAAGAGCATTTAAAAATAAAGCATCCTTCAAGATACTGTTAAACATTCTCTCCTTATTTTCCGCTTCCCAAAGTAAAAATAGTTATGTGATATTTGTCCTTCACACTGAACTCTACAGCTAGCAGGATTTTAAAAAAGTGTTGCAAATCTTTTTTTCTTGAACTTGTAAGTGACCTATTAGCATTCTGATAAAAAACTTACATGTTATGTATGAAGCAACTAAAAATACTGTGCAAGTTGCAATTTCCTGAAATGTTTGGGGCCACAAACCTGGGTCCTGTTCTAAAACTAAATGGAATAAAAATATTTTTTGTTAAACAGCAGTTAACTCTCAACTCAGCACTGAGAAGTCGGGGTGGGGGAAGAGGAAAAAAGCCAAATTGAGAAAGGAGAGGGACTGTAACAGCGGCTTTGAAGAAAGGGCTCAACCAGTTCTGGGCGTCCGGCTGCACCAGGTTTAGGAAGTGTCTCATACAGGCAGCTTTATTGCCTAAATGTAGAAGTGCGAATGTTGGCATCCACTTTACCAATTTTGTGCTTGTCTTACTAGCAACTATTTTAATCAGAATTTTTTTTCTTAGTGGTTAGACAGCAATGTGGCACGCAGTCATATTACTTCAGTAGCAATGAACGGACCCCAGAGTCTATTATAACTATCTAAAACACTGCAACATTTTCTATTCCCTGCTTCAAATCACCAAAGATACTTGTGCATATAGTAACCTAAACTGCTGTCTGCATAATCTGCATTCTCCAGCTCACAACAACAGTAATTTCATTTTTGTCAGAAAGACAGGCAAAACATTGCAGCAGAGTTGTTTTTTTAAAAAAATACACCCCCCCCAACCACCAAAAACACACACACACCCCCTCAAAACCAGTTTTTTAAAATCCAAAGAATTTCACATGTTTCAAGGGTCGTTTTTCAGGATACAATGTAAGGCAGAGTGCAGTGGAGCAAGATCTTGCTTTCTACTTGCCAAAACGCCAATCAGTTTATCTATATTGCTATTTTACAGATTTAAACTCCAACTCAGACAGTATTTTCCGTTCAGTGCGTAGGACAGTAACTACACTGATCTATCAATGTATGATAACTCTTCTCAAATAAGGAGAGCCAAAGTTAAAGGAAGTTTTTAGACAATGGCAGAATGGTAGGTACCATGTTTTTTTCTAGAGTTATGAATTCATTAAAAGCAAACTACACACTAATTATAAATGTTATTAAAATAAAGCAAAAAATTCAGTCAGTTAAGAAAATTCAGAATAAATACAAATGCTGCTGTGTCATATAATGGTGCAAGATGATTTAGTCTAGGCATAAAGGAGAATATAACTTCAGGATTCAGACAAAAACTTGAATTCTTGTAGAAAAGATTGTTTCTCAGTTTTAAACTCTTCTGTCAAAATAATGTAAAAATACACTCACAAGTGCATCATTTAAACCCTTGGTTTCCAAAACGCTGACTTAAGATTTCCACTGGAGCTACTGCGATTCAGAGCATTAATATAACACATACCAAAATTTCAGGATAAAAATCCTTTTGACATGTTTATTGACATCTACTACAGCCAAATTTACACTTGGAAATCTTAGACATTTTAAATGCATTTTCCCCCCAAATTGCCAAAAGCAAAAAGATTCCGTTATGTACTAATCACTTAGGAAGGAAGAAGATCTGAGTTTCTAGATCAAAAGTTGACCATTTGTGTCAATCTGCAAAAGTACCATCAAACAAGTGATATTTTTTTTTTTTTTTTTTTTCCATTTTGATGTTAACAGAATTCCTGGAAAATTGCATCACTACAGCCAAATACAAGTATTACTGTTCCTGGAACGCACTTATAGAAAGAATGCAAAGCCTACCCTATGCAAAATAGCAGAAGTGTACAATTACATTCAGACTACCTGATGAGACAACCACTTCTTCAGGAAAAAGCGCTCAAGAAATTGAAAATTCAGTTTAACAAGTCAGCCACACTCTCAAACACCTCAGTGAAAAAATGCACGTGTATATGCACACACCCCACTATATCCTAGGCACAAGCATTTACATTTATTTGTTTATATTTAAACAAACCTGTCATTTTCTATTTAGGAAATGTCACATGCCCTTCTCCCCAGTTTT
Source organism: Aquila spilogaster (assembly GCA_024606505.1). Taxonomy (NCBI): domain Eukaryota; kingdom Metazoa; phylum Chordata; class Aves; order Accipitriformes; family Accipitridae; genus Aquila; species Aquila spilogaster. The sequence continues at coordinate 61,355,512 of JANHGO010000063.1, forward strand.
AGGTTTGTCTTTGTGCATTTTTATACACCTAATGTTAACCTGTTAGCTTGTTCTGCCTAAACTATGAGGACTCTGGCTCTAAAGGAGTTCTTGAATTCACTCTGCTTTTTGCAGAATAGCAACTGAAGTTATCTCTACTAACTTCTTCTATGTAAGGCTTTAATAATTCAACATAAATTTTACTGAACAGAAAAGGAAGAACAGCATACAAAGAAAGCAGATGCAAGCACCTCCACATTCACTCCTCCTTACCCCAAAACTGAACCCCACATCATTCCACAACCCACTACACATGCATACATACTCTACAAATTGGCTTCAAATAGAAAAATATTTGCAGGACTTTCATGGCAGCTAACTTTACATCTGAAGGATTACAGAAACATACTGCACAAAAATAGGGAGCAAAAGCAGCAATGCTTTCTTATACTTAAAACCTCAAAACTTAAGGCCAATATCCCAAGGTGTTCTATAGTTTCAAGTGATGCTATACTGACAAACTAGGACTTTGACGACATTAAATCAATGCCTTATTCGTGTCCTGAACAGCAAGTATGGAAGTCCAGGAAAAAACAGAGGCAAATCAGAAAAGCCCCTCTATTTCTTTTGACAACCGTTTAAAAAGCACAGTGTAGGGAGGGATCCAGAAAGCATATAAATCAGATTTTCTATGAAAGCAATACCACTGGATTTATGTGCAGGGGTTTTCTAGATATTATAATATTACCAATATCATGGCCAAGACTGTGAAGACTGGGTGCACAAATGCAGCCTCTCTATGCAATACAACCCTGGCAGAAAGAAGCACAGAAGATGTCTAAAGTAGTTTGACAGACAATATATAAAACCACTTCAGTGGAAGCAGAGGAACAGTATTTGCTGTAGATGACAACCACCACCAAGAGTTTGCTCATGACTGATGAAGTAAAATTGAACTAGAAGATTTCTAGGGACAGAGCACAACCCAGAACTTACCAAAACAAAACAAAAAAATGCTCTTGGGAGAAATCTGGGGAATTCCCTGTTTCAGGTACAGAAGAGGAAACCATAGCTGTAACAGGAACCCAAGGATCTACTTTAAAAAGCACATGATGTTTATGAAGTACTGCCTGAACACGTGAACCTTCACAATAAAATGTCATCTAATGGTGTAAGCACAGGACTGAGTCAGAAAGCCTGACATTTAAGACTGGATCTAACAGCAGTGTCTGTGGTCTGGGGAGATGCTGTTTAAGACAAAATTTCCTAAGTGACTCTCAACTGTATCTGGCAGCTTGGCTCTCAAGCTTATTTTGCACAGGTGCTAGACACAGCGTCCCATGTAAAAGCATTAAGCACCACTAAGGCTTAGCGTCCAGACGCGAGGAAAGCAGAACTGCAAAGCATCTACATTTGAATTCAGCATAAGCAGACACTCAAATTTAAAAGACTTTTGAAAGTCTGCACTTAATTGTTAAACTCTTCAAAACACGAGACTATTGATCACTGATAACTTCAGGGAGACTGCAAAAGAAAAAACTGTTAAAAATGTTCTATGCATGTAAATACATAAGGTCATCTTCAGCTATAAAAGCTAAGATTCAGACTCCGGGAGGCACTTTGATGGCATTTAGATGTCAAAGTCCAAGAGGTCAGTCACAAAATCTTCCACTCCTGTCCCCAAAGCCTCCTGACCAACCCAGCTTTTTGAGTACCTAGTATTTCAAGAGTTTCTTAAAGCACTCCTTCTTGACATACTCAGATGCAATGCAATTCTGCAGGCTGGTGGTTTATGTCGCATTTAAGCCTGTGAGCACAAAGTTGGTACCTAAGCCTTGATTCGGTAGGTGTGGGTTTATGCTCTGCAGAGGTTTCCAGTCACAGCATGCTGTATACATTGCTTGCATTGAAAAGCACATCCACCACAGTAAACACATAAGTCTTCTGTAACACTCCAGACATTTCAGCCTAAGCAGCAAGAAACCCAAATTCTACTAAGACAATCATTGGCTTAAGAGACTTTAAATCCTTCCCTCTCAGGAAAGCACTCAACTCGCCAAACAAAGCAATGAGGAGGTCATTTCTACCTCTCCCTCAAAGGCTGGGCCACTGCAGGGAATAAAACCCACAAGATTCAAAGGATCTTTAAGAGCTCCAGTCCCTGCTCCACATCAAACAGGCATTAGATAAAATCCAGGAACACCAGGGAGCTTAAGCGTTCCTTGGTCAGAAAGACAGTAGCTGGGAATCTGGGTGTTTAGCACTTAAGCTCATCTGTTCATTGTATACAGAACACAGGCATCTAAATAAGTTTAATGGCTATTTTGCAGGCCAGGACTTAGATTCCTGTAGTTCTGGCATGACGATCGGCTGCACTGCAGAAATCAGCCCATTTCTGTATCTGCCTCCAAATATGCTGCAGCATTTTTTGGAAATCCACACAACTCCCAGAAGGCAGATCTCCCAAAGTCAATACTGATCACAGCAAATATGCAACAATTCAGTCCTCTTTAGCTGCCTAACCAGATTTCAATTACTGCAGTTTGGAATTTTACAATGACACTGCATGACCAAGCACAATTTAATTGGATTTTCATTTGTTAGTTAGATGAGTTCCTGTCCACTTCTATACTTCCTCAATTCAGGCAGTGCAGAAATTCAAGCTATGAAGACAGCACTGGATTTTGCAATGCATTCAGGACTTAAAAAAAAGAAAATTTCAAATACATCAAAGCAGTCAGATAAGTTAGTACTCAATAGGAAGTTGTTTCTTGAAAGGAAATTGCAAATTTCAGTCAAAGAGGAAGATGGAGAGTTAGAATTAACTAACTGTTCCAAAAACTTCAGAAAGCAGGAAGAGTTTGTGAAGGTTGCATGAAGAAACTGCATGCAACCACATAAACAAGCTCAGTTAAGATATTTACATAGTCCTAGAGAATATGTCTCTGATTAAAAAAAAAAACAAAACAAAACACAAACACACAACCAAAGAACAACAAAACAAGCAAACAAAAATCTCCCATCAAGTTGCACATATTTCTGAAAGGACATAACAGATATCCTTGCAGTTGTCACATTCAGACCTATTTATTTACCCATTGGACTGGCTAGATGCAGATGCTTAAAACTGGCTAATACAAAGACATTTATAATATGCACCTTCTCAGTTATGTAATACATAACAAATGTATTTAAAACCAGAACGCTTGCTATATTTTGCTGAAGTTTCCCCTATCCCTCACAACTTTCTAGCATCCAAATATCTAATCTTCTCTGAAGATCAGGGATTATTTTAATGCATGTTCAGCCAGCAGCAAAGCAACTGGTATTATGATTTGGCTAATGAATCCATTTAGTTTAACCTACATTTATATCCAATGTCCAAATTGTGGGTGTCTGGCCACAAGCACAGAATGGCAATGGGCTAGACAGATCTTTGGTCTATCATATATAGCCATTCTTACATCGCATCAGAAAATGTTCTTCTGCAGCTGGTGAAGAGGTGCATGCTTGTACGGTCATTTAATACAATGCTCTCTAGTACCTGGCCAGCAAAAGAGACTTACTTTGCCTTTCACGCCCCAGAACACTCACTTCAAGCTGTAACTCTACATATACAGTATTGGCAAAACCTTTCCCAATTACCTTGTTATTGTACCTGAATGTAAATGGGAATGGACCCAGTTCACAGACACAGCTTTTGCTGTAATACCATGATAGTGTGGGCTTGGCATGATTACATCATACACATTATCTTAGCAGTCAGGGAGCAGCAGCTCCACCAACTGAGCTCAAGGCCAAGCCATCAACAGTTGTGCTGAATGCAGTTGTCTGCACATTTTTACAAAGGCTTTCCCATTTATGTCTGTTTTAATTTACTGACCTTATCTTAGTGCTGTACCAACATCCCTATGCCATGTTTGTATACCCAGTAAGTTGTAAAAAAACATGCAGTAACAGGCAACAAACTCTAGCCTTGTCATGATCGTTTTGCAAATATGATGCTCAAAATTTTTTGCTCCTGATGGAGTAAAATAGACCATGCATAACTGAGCCTGAAAACTCTGTCAGGCACATGTGTCTTGGAACCACATATCTGCTCATCTGAACTCTGGGCCTCTCAGTGTGAGATCAGTTGCTACGGCACAACCCTAAGCTCTTTCTAACCTTCTCAAATAGTATTCTCAGCCATTTTCAATTCTTCTCCCAACAACATTTAACCTTTTAGCCCAAATCTAGCCTACATTAGTTTCAGAGATGACAACAAAAATGAACCCTGTGTGCCACCTTGTGAAATCCATGCATCTGGGTCTATTTGACAGGGCTGCCATTCTGGTGGTGTCCCTTCTTCCTCACTATGTGACATCTGCCCCTTCCTTTCCTCCTCTATTCATCCTCCTTGCACAAAAAAAGATGCAATATAAACATATCAAGCAAAACATGAAACAGAGCAGAAGTAAATATTGGAAGTAACTGTATTTCAACTAGAGCAAAAGATTTCTTTCAAAAATAGCTGCTAGCATAATTAAGGTCTGCAAGAAACAGCACTTACTAGTCTTTATTAAAATTATAAGATTAACACCGGCGTGGAGTGTGTAAATTACAGAACTGATATGTTTGTTGTAGCAGTACATTCTTCTTATTTTGAAGATGAATCCCAATATGCCAGAAATCAGAGACCCGCATTTAGCTTGCATAAAATGGGACAGACAGTAGCTGAACTGGGTCTTTGAGGAGCTGTGAGAAGTTCACCTAGCTCATTTTTTAGAGGAAGAGAGGCTTTCTGGAGGCCGTGCCTCTGAACCATGCATTGAACAAGTTGCTTTCCACACCCATCAGCATCTCAATACCTTCAGTAGCCTGAATGAACTAAAAACTGCTCCCCACATCTTCAGAGCCACATCCACCTTCAAACAGAAGACAACAGTAGAAGAAAGCCATTGACTATTGGCAAAATGATGATCAGAGACAGTCAGAAGAGACACACAATAGCGCCCTTGCAGCTTTAGAGGCAGAAAATGGAATTTACAGTAACATGTGTCTTCCCTGCCCTCACACCACCACCACCCCCAAAAGTAAATCATGCAACCATGTACACTCCTGCACAGTGGCTTTAATATGCTGAGTGATTAAAGGTGACAATGATGACTACAGGCCATACTATGCATCTTTAGAGGGTTTTCAATTCAACACCGAGGGGCCAAATGGGGCTACCGTGTATCTAAAATATTTTACTCTGATTAAAGGTGTAATTATATAGTTAGTCATAATAGCTGCCATACTTTAAAAGAAACCCACCTCTCCTTCAGGGGAAGGGAAGGGAAGGAAATTAAGCTACTTTATTCATCCAAACACACTCTCAGTTAAAGTCAAATACAACATGTGGACTAGATAAATACAGTGACACACAGCCACAAACACTTAGTAATCCAAGATAGAACAAGGAGATGAATCTTTCAACCTATAATCTTTGCAAAGGGAAACTAAATCTTATGATTAAGAGTTCTGTCATATCTGTGCAGGTATCAGTGGAGGCTGTATGTTTTCTTCTCAGCTGTCATAAGAAATTCATGCTGGTATGAGGGCCTAAATATGAACAAAGACACTGCAAACACAGGGTCTGACACAGAGCTTAAGAGACGTACTTGTTTATAGGTTAGTGCATAACTTCTATGGATAACCACATATATGTTGCACAGAGGGGTAGGCTGGAGCTAACAATCTTATTCAACACACACAAAACAGAAATCTTTTCCTTTGCTTCTCATTGTATTTTCAACCCTGCAACAGATTTGCTCCATTATTGTTACCTTCAGCAAATCATCACTCCTGGTCCACAGGAATAATGATTTTTGTCTAGGAGGGGTTTCCTTGGCTTAGGTCACCTTTCACAGAAAAGTAGTTGATCTCAAATAGCCACAGAGAAGATGAGGGAAGGTAATTTCTGTATATAGCTATACCTTTTAAACTAACGCTTCTGGTTACACAGGAGAGCGGGTGAAAAAGAAAATGCACAATAGACAAGCTTTAGTTTTTCACCAATTTTTTACTGACACTCAAAGTCCATGTTTAACACCACTGAAGCCATTCAGAGAATCTTTCCCAGCGGCCCTCCAGAAGGTTCAGTTTTCTGAAGAGACAAACTCAGACACTACACAGACCTAGCTCATTTGAACCTGAAGGAGGGGAGGCAGGGTCTACGCAACATCTTGATCCACAGCAGTCCCAGCCCCCAAATGTAATGACAGAACCAGGCTGGATAAAAGACACATCACATTTCAAAGGAAAAAGAAAGGGGAAGGGCAGGAGATACAGCAGAAGGAAATCGTCATCCTTGCCAATACAGTTTCCAGTTATCCGCATGGACACTTGTACACTCTCTGGAAACTCTCCTTCTGGAATTAAATATTTAGAGCATTTGGTATGCATTCAACAGCTCTGAGTTTTACTGCTTAACCTTATTCCTCTCCCCCTTTTATTTTTTCAGCATTGGTGTTAGAATTTTGAAAAATTCTATAGTTCAACAACTGAACATACATTCCCCATACTAATCACTTGACGAGGAAGAAGGCCGACCAGGACCCAGCCGAGGCACCACATATTCCATGTAATTTGTTAGATAACAGAAGTATAAATCATCTTTATACGTGCACAGTTTTTAATCACCATCCTTTGCCCAACATAGCTCAGTGGTCAAGTCCCAAGAACAACTTTATCAGTCCTGTCATCTCCTTTTTTTCCAAGCATTCTCTCAAGTGATCCCGTAGTTCCATCGCTGCACTTCCCTTGAGCTAAATTTCCATATCTTTTACAATGCTATCTGCTATTCTTTAAGGTTTTACACAGTTGGTAACAGAGTGAAGAAAACATCATTGAAAATATACAAGAAAATTTTATCTTGCATCAACAGAACTATACAAGAATAACAAAAATACAGATCAAGATACACTATAAAGCAATAAAACTACAAAACACCACATACAATAGTTTTATTGGAAAGAAGGATGGGAAAAAATTCTTTTCCAGATTTCATACCATTTCCTCCCCCCCCACACACCCAATTTGGGTGAGGTAGGAAGCAAGAGAGTTTTTTGTTTCTTTTAATTTTGCCCTGAAACATACTTTAAGTAATTGCAAGTGAGTGACACCTAGTGATGAACACAAATCTGATCATCCTCCACTCTCCCACACAGAGAAGATAAGCCAGCAAGCACTGACAGGTAACTCAGGAGTGGGTGTTGAATCATGGGAACCTGACACTACTATGTTTCTCTCCCTTAAAAGCCAAACATCAAGTGAGCCAAGACCTAGAAACTTGGTGCACAGCTAAAAAGAATAAAAATAAAATGCCTAATCTGTCCAAACAAGAGACGGTTAACACAGATCTGAATCATGACCTGTAAATTCACTTCTCCATTCTCTTTAAAACTAATCACCTCTCTCTAGAAACACCAAGTTTTCCCAGAGATCTCATTCTTAATTAAAAATATATATCCCAGAAGCAAACGGGAAGAATGGGTTTCTCATCAAATACTAAAATATCAACAGTTGTCTTAGAGACCACTTAGTGATGTCTCTGGCATTATAACTGCTATCCTGTTGTAAGGATTTTATGAGCTTGTCAAAGACTTTTATTTTGCCAGTAGTTCCAAAATTATTGCTCACAGAGCAGTTACTGGAATTGAAGGGGAAGGGATCTAGTGTGATTTCTGGTAGGGTTACAGGAAGGAAAAGTATGCTACTATGCAAAGTAGCAACAACACAGTCCCCCTGAAAGGGAAGCTGAAATAAAGAGACCAAGAAAACTGGTTTGACTTTTCAACACCATGACACGGGACAATCCTGTATGCGGGAAGCTCACCCTGAAGAGATTTCTTTACTTAACACATTTTTAAGACCAGTCCAAAGCTCCAGGACTAAGAGAGCAAAACACAAAATCCTGTAGGAAAAGGAAGTGATTAACCTAGCACAGCCATTGCCGCTTTCACAGACTATGTGCCATTTCATCTATTTTTGTCACGAGCGGGATTTTGTCACTGGAGCCTCAGAAGTAGCTCCTGCTTTAAAGACTCAAAGCATACACTGTGATTAAAGGCCATCACAAGGAGAGGGGTCAAAAAAAATATATATTTAAAAAAAAAATCAGTGGGCAGAGAAAGGAAAGCACTTAAACACACTACAACTTGTGGACCTTGTTCTGCTCAGTAAATCCATGGACATCTCCTTTTCTCTCCTCACAGATTCATGTGAGGTCGGGCTTTTTTTTTTTTTTTTTTAATCCCTTCGCAAACATTAAAAAAAATTCAAAAGCCTGTAAAATTTAAAGCCCTGAAATCCCAAGCTCTTTGGAAAACTAACGCAACAGAGCCACCTACCATGTGAAGGCAGGACTGACAGGGCTCAGGCAGCAAGAGCTGCCACTGAAACTTATTTGAATGAACTTGACCCAGGTTGGCAGCCGGCCAGCACCCTACGTCACCCCGTGACTTAACAGAACACAGTGTTCTTGGCACCCACACAAAAATGTGTTGAAATCCATGCTGGAGAGAGAGAGAGAAAAAAAAAAGTCAGTGTATGTTTCAAATTAATAAAAGAAAATGGTAATGAAAAGGTAATAAAACACAAAGGCAGCATTAGATATTTTTAAATGCATCCGCTGCATTTTCCCCGATTTATTCATACCATTTGGTGCTCCCTTGTGTACCAGAAGCTTGGTGCATAGGCAGTTCTCCCCAGGACAAGCCCTTCCCTGTCCAAATCCCATCCCACGCGCTCTCCCTCTCACCTCTATCCGTGCCCTACCTGGAAAATTCCAGTGCAGCACTCAGCCAGGCAGCAAGGGCAGACACCGGCTGCTGCACCAGGGCTGCCCCTGACTCACTTCCTCGCCCAGCCCTCGCGCAGAGGCGACACGGCAGGCATCTCATGCAATACTTCTATAGGGGATGATCGGTTATACAGTTATGTCATTCACAAATGGATTATGCTAATGCTCTGTCATGAGATGAAAAGCAAACAAGTAGGAGGACAGGCAAAATAAACTTAATGAACCATGAACTTGCTGTACTTCCTCCATATACCATATGGCTATTATCTCCCCTTTCTGCAATTCCTCCCTCCAGGACTCCCCCTCTTTCTCTCCAAAGCCTAGCGTCAAGTCCCTTTTCCTCCTCTCGTCTGTTACCTCTTCTCTCTCTGATGTCCTATCCTCTTCTTCAGTGACTGATCAAGACATTTGACACCCGTAGGTGCAGGATCAAAACCGCCTCACAGGTACCTCCCGAGAGGGCTTTCCCCAGCCACCTATTCAGGGCCCATACCTGCCACCTGCAACCCCACCAGTGTCCTGACGGTGCAAGCCTCCAGCAACGCCTTCCAGCCAGGCCATCAGCCACGACAACAGGAAGATGGATCCAGTTTCATCCTCATTACCTTCTGCACACACATCCTCAGCCTAGCACTCAGGCCATGCGGTTAGAGGGATATACAAGAGACAGTAAGGCAAACGTGCTCCCTACCCGAACAGCCCACTGAAGCTGCTTCCACCATTTCAGTGCACACCTGAAAAGCTACATCAGCTAACAGCTGATCCAGCGTTCCACCACCCTTCATCCATCAGCCGAAAGATGACAATATTTCTGCCTAGTTACAGATTCTCCAATGAGACACAGAACACATGCATCTGGGAGATGATCCATGATCTCTGGCCAGTTCTTCCAACATCAGGAGCCTGTATTATATGTGAAAGTTGCACTGATTATTTTTCACTATTACACACTGCAAGCTACTATTATGACTATAGAAATAAACTATCTGCTAACCAAAGAGACAATAAAACTTGTAAAGGAAGCGATTAGGCCCTTTTAGTAGTCCCTGTTTAATATCACAGAAAATCTTTCCAAAAGTCCTTTTCTTCCAACCAGAACCCTGCTTATGCCTTTCAAATTAAAATAGTATTAGCTCCAATACTGTAACAGTGGGGAAAATAAGTCTGCTTCAATGCCCCAAGGATGAAAAAAAAATAACGAGAAAGAAGTCACGTGTTTGATGATATGTGGATATATTTTTTTGATGCTTAAAATGCCATTTTCTGATTAACTGCATCCTAAGGTAAAAAAAAAATCTAGGGATAAACAAAAAATACAATTCTTACACCATTTTCTTTTGCCTCTCTGTGGGATACACCAAGGACACATTCACATATGGAAAAAACTCCACAAACGTTGATCAGGACAAAGTAGAGAACGGGACTACTTGAAGAATGAATAATTTAAAAGCTCTCTGTAAACAATTAACGATCATTTGACACAACCATGTATAAGTGAAAATTTTCACAGAGCAAGAGAAATAACAGTGGAGATAATAATTTCTAATCTTGTCTTTCTATGGTCAGGCTCCAGATCAAAGAGGGCACGTAAATAAGTAGCAGACATAAAGCAAATTCAGAGTTAGGTGAGTTACAGGAAGAAAAGGCATTCAAATAAGAAATACACAGGTTGCTGATGACACAGATGACAGGGAATTCATATCAAGACACGTAAATTTCCAACAACATGCCTTGACTTGATAGGTTATCTTTAAAAATCCCTATAGAAGGAGCAGTTCATATTTATTTAACAAAGATGCACTGGCATTCACACCATACGCATCTAACGTCAAAGCAGTTACCTGCCAAGGTAACTCCTGCCAAGGTTCCCTTCCAAGCATAGCCAGAAACACTACTCCTGCAGCAGAGATGGGGGGAAGATTTTCACAGAAGAGGGAAGCTCTTCAGTAGTCTCATGTTTACAATGGAGTTTACTGGGTTGTCAAGGAAAAAAAAAAAAAAAACCACAGTGATCCCCATACAACATGTTTTGAACACACACAATTAAATTTGTCACAAAATTACAGATGAGTTCTCCGCCAAACTTTGAAAGCCTGCCCCAGTACCCTCGCCTCTCTGCTAATTGGCTTTGGCAAGGAGCACCAAGATACTGTTAAGTCTGAAAGTTTGCTCGAGAACCAGATCCACAGGTTAGAGAAGTTTTCTCGAGCCACTCCCAGCTGGCTAGTAGGCAAACCACAGAGAGACTGCCAGAGCCTCCAAGGAGGGCAAAGTTGAGGGCTGGATGTGACACACTTACCACAATCATGCAAGCTACTTGTCTTCCTAACACACAGCGTGGCTTACAGCCTCTACGCAAATGCACAGGACTATTAGCTGAAACAGGGTGAGATTAATTTTTTTATTGTATTGTTAAAGTATGTATTCAATAAGATCATTTGTTCTTACAACCTTTAAGACTGTGAATGGGACTTTAAAAAAAAAAAAAAAAAAAAAACGAGTTAGGATATCTTACAATTAAAAGATAAAGCAACGAGTCGTCATATTTTGTAGCCGAACACAAAAGCCAGCAAGGCCTGTGCTGCATTGCCCTTCTCCTAAACCACCTCATCACTCTGGAACAGGAAGTATTTCAGTTTGTTAACTTCTGGAATATTTTCATCTGTGGTTTAGGGAATCTCAAGTGATTGGATGCAATTAGCTGCACCAGAACCAAAACCAGAGTAACACATTCCCTGACTTTACTACATACTGTTTGAATTAAAACTTTCAATTGCAGCATGTTATGTTTTTCTTTAACATACAAAAGAAAACCCCACCAACCCACCAACAATTTTAATGGTAAAGCCCCATTTTCAAAGCACTTTTGAATCCTGAGCCATGAATGCATCTCTAACAATCTTCCACTACATACGTATGAAAGCAGCCAGAACAGCACACAACTACAGCTAGTTACATACATGCCACATGGGGGGGGGGGGGGGAAATA
>JANHGO010000063.1:61367406-61423208 GCA_024606505.1 Aquila spilogaster
TTTTGCATTTTAATATCTTATTTAGTAAATTAGTTTCCCTCCTCAGATCGTTGCCGCTGTTTTGTTTTTAGGCCCCTGTCCCTACTCTCCCCCTTCCCCTTTCTTGGGGCATGGGTCCGTGTGGGTCCCCCACCCCATTAGTCACGGAATCGGGCCGAATCGGCCCATAAACCGGTGACAAGGACAAATCCATTGAGGATAACAAAACACTCATACAGATCCTGAGCACTAAACTGTCGAAAGCTCAAAGTACATCTGAGTAAAATACCACCATACAACTTGCCCTACTCTTATTACCTTCACATATATTTGCTGTTGGCTGCAAGTAGCATTTTTGGTGGCTACAGCTTTGGTCTGACCCAGTAGAGTTCTGTCTTCATGCTTTTAAAGTAAGAAGAAGTAAAGCTTGATTGCACAAGCAAAGCTCTGTAAGTACAGAGATCCTCATGTAGTTACAGCTTTAAATCTGTTCCCTTGGTTGGGAAAATTTTAAAAGATAAATAAAATATGACTATTTAACAGAAGCAAGGATTATCTTTTTAAGTGCCTTATTTCTGATTGATTACTGTATAGAATCAGCAGAAAGAACCATATTGTTAAAGATGAAATTGCTATCTACAGCAGCATTGCTCATAATTTTCTTCCCCACAATTTGAGCCATGCCCACATGTATAACACAAAACAACTTTTGTGAATTCAAAATAAGAACTGTCTATTTCCGCACTGCAGTTAGCTAGGGAAATAATGTATTGTGTACATCAGACCTCCACAGCTTGGGACCAGGTGGGTTTTGTTCAGCATCTTTTCAATACATTTAGTTTAGTCACAAAGACTTATATTTCAGACAAACAAATACATCCCTCTTTTGCTCAAATATCACTCCATTCTGCATTATTCAGCACCCCTTTCATATAGTATTTTGGATAATTTTACCCTAACAAATCTGAAAAGGAACAAAAAAAGTCGAAGATACTGCATTTTTTGCAGACTATCTGAAGAGGCACAAAGCAATGAAATTATTATGAGCTAAAAAAAACAACGACAATGCATACTCATAACTGTAAGCTAATTTAAGGTATTTTTAAGATAACAAAAACTGCATCAAATTGTATACTGGGGTTCAAGATTGACAAGTTTGACTATAGTTTTTTGCTTGCTTGTTTACAGATGAATTACATTATTTTTGCAATTTGTCAGACACCTTTCAGGTGTTTGTCCTTGAAATGCATTCCTACTCTTCTTTCAGTTAACCTGCATTATTTTATTTACAATTAAAAAAGCGTTTAAGAAGAACAGTATATTTACCTCAGTAATTTCCTCTTTTTAGCAGAATCTTCTGGGGTTTTTGAGGCCTTGCCTGACTGTTTCTTAGGCGTTTGTAGAAGGGCCTGTGCAGACTTGAGCCAATCACTGGCAGGTCGTTCTGCAACTTCTCCCATACTTGATGGGAAACTGGACTGTAATTTCTTAATGAATCCTGGATTAGTGGCCTCCAGGCCCACTTCTTCCACACAATCATTGTCAGATGAATATTCAGAAATTTCTGTCAACTAATGAAATAAAAATAAAGATGTATTTAAACAGAATGCTAGTGAAATAAGCTAAACTATATGAAAAATCTGGTTTACTTTCAGCTAGATTTATGTAGACAGTTAGTTCCCTAGTAATCAATAAATTTAATGACAATTTATTTATTCATGTAACTTGAACAACTTCACTGTAAACACGTATTAACTTTTTCTAAGTCAGTATGAACTGCGGAATATAAAGATCATCTGTTGAAAGAAAACTGAGATGAGTAACATCTGTTCTAAAATAGCAAGATCTGGAGAATTCATCAAAAAGCGAAGTCAATGCCCATCTCCATCAGAAGTTTCAAACAAGTGTCAGGATTAAAACAAATTCTCAGGAAAACAGAGCCTAACAAGGAAAAGAAACATGAGTGGCAAGAGAGCTGAAAAGAAATGGATAAGTTACGTCTGGATTCAGCTAAGTAGAAAGTTTTCTGCCCTATTTTGAGCTGAGAAAAACAAACAAAAAAAAAACAAAAACCCACGTCTCTACATGGGACAGAAATTGTAGCTGGCAAGTAGTGTTTTGCATTTTGTTAAAATGCATTTGACCCCTACAGCTAGCCCTTGTGCACATCTAGCAGGACTGTGGCTTCCAGGGAAGGCTCCAGAGGTGTTGCACCTAGTTCCAGATGCCATCAGGCCATATCCACAGAGCTCTTGGGAGGACCCCTGGTCAGCAGCCAGGGCCATCAGCAAGCAGAGAGCAGAGCTGAGGCTCCTAAAAACCTTGCTGGCACTCCTCTCACAGAAATTCACAGGACACACTGAACCAAGAAAGAAAGCGTGAGAAGGTCCCAAAACAAATCTGGAACGGTAGATGAAAGGCTTAGGGGAGTGCTGACAGCAAACAAAAAAAATCACCTGCTTTGGCTCAGTTTGCCTTACTCTCCTGTAGGGCTCCTGCACAGGCAGGGCAGGGCAGCAGGTTTGGCTGCCAGAGGTAAACCAAGCAGGGTTCAGTTGTTATGTAAGCTATTATCTCTTGACCCAGTATTTCTCAAAACATTGAGTACTAAGGAACATTAAGCAAAAATACTTGGAAATACGAAGAAAAATAAACATGTGGTAATTAGTCAGGGAACTGCAGAGCCATTTATCCTTCCAGAGTAGTACAAAAGTGCTGTATGACTACTCACTCCTAAATAAGAACAATTCATTCAAGTCATATTCTAATGAACTGATTCGTTTACTGAAAGAAACTTAAATAGCATTAGACTGCCTGCAAAACTACACTGAAGCTGAGCTACAGAGAGTGTTTATAATTGATGTTTTTATCTCATTTTCCCACTGCTGTAAGCTGGTTAGCAACAAAATACCAGCACAAGTGCTAGTGGAGTGAGCAAGGACCAGTTCCAGCATGGGGACACAGCACTGCCCCACTCCAGCAGCCTTCTACAAAGCCCTTCTGTGGGGCAAGCAACTTCAGCTCAACCCTGGAAAAGCCAAAACCCAGTTGATAACTGCAAAGTGTTAGGTTCACATTGTCAACAGGGAAATTAGAAAAGAAACAAGGATTAACTAGGTCCAGATAATGCCGCTCCCGTCACAGAATAAAATGAACCTGTTTAACAGCTCTCCACACAGGCTGTCTGACAAATGGCTGAGATAAAGACTTTAAAGATAAAAGGCGAAAGGGAGGGAAATCACTGCATTCACTAATACAGCATGTTATTAATTAGTGTAATCATCTGAAAGCAACATTTCTCAAGTGCGGACAACAAAAACCTGAATACAGCTACTGCCAGTTCTCTAATACGTTCTTCACATAAATGATGAGACATTGTGTTCATGTTCTAAGCGCTGACCTAAGTATTCTGGAAACTGGAAGGACCTTTTAAAGTTATCCAGAGAAGAATTGCTAAAAGAATGTAATTTGTATCAGTCCGTGATTTTGCTGTTTTAAACAACACAGTCAACACTTGTCCCTTGGCAACAACATTTCACTGAAAACAAACTCCTTCCACATTGGAAAAGAGCCAGAAATAAAAAGTTTCAAGTAGTACAAAAGCAGTAAGCAAGAGCACCCTTCTTAAAACACTTCGATGCCTTAGGAGTGCTTCAGTTTTACACAAATTGCTACGATACCTGGCGTGCCCAAAGGATGCAAGCTTCAAGTCCTCCCTGCACGTAAAACGCAAATCAGGAAAGCCCTTGGGACGTAACTGAAGTCAAGCACATTACAATCCCACAGACTGTTGTAAGAGTTGAGAAGCTTTCTTAAGGCTTGTCTAATAAATCATTTCATACTTCTATTATGTATTACTGTATACTTGTTTAGACTTAGCTTCCCTAAGGAAACCACACTTTGAGGTTTTTGTATTCTTTGTTTATTAATGCCTTTTTGTTTTGTATTTTTGTTGTTTTTAATTGGGCTGTTAGCATGAAAAAAAAAGAAGTCTTTAAGAATGAAGAAGGAAAACAAGGAAGAAAAGCTTTCTAATTCTGAACAGCACCCAGTCGTCACCAGAAATACATCCTGAAGAAGAAATTATTCTCAAAACTTACATGATTTTTATGCGTGCAGGAAAAACCACCATGTCTACAAATATTATGGCGGTGGCCAGTTGACAAAAAGAAAAGCATTTGAATTCTTAGGCTCACTTTAAAACAACTACAGATATCTACTGAACAGTACATAATTTATAAGTATCCTAAATATGAATTTTCACAAGGCTTTTGTTTAGTGGGTTAGTTGGTTTGTTTCAAAATAACGTCATCCCCAGTTGCATCACTATGAGTTTCTGGAGAGTGTCATTGCTGAACACAAAGAAATGTCATATTAAAAGGAGCTGATTTTTCTACATTGCTTGTTACTTTGAAATATAGCCTGCACCCCCCCCTCCCCTCTTATTTTTTAAACTACAGTGGCAAAAGGTACACTGCTCACACTATCCAGTCACTCAATTTCTCCACCTTAATCTCTTCCTCCATCCCAAGCCCAACTAACCATCCCCACCCTGGCATTTTCTACAGCTGGTTCCCATGTATCTCCATCACTCCAAATACTCTGTTGAAGACTATCCACTAAGATTTCCTCTTCATTTCCAGTAATGACCTTGCCACAACACCCTCATTTACGCTATGCTAACCACTTTTTCATTCCCCAGAGATGGACACACACATACAAAAAAAAAGCAGGAGCTGACCTCACACCCTCTCACTAAAATGACAAACATGGCTCATTTTTTGTTTTTGTTTTTGGTTTTTTTTGTTCATTTTTAGAATAAATTGATTTGCTCTCTGAATGTTTTCATTTGAAATGGTTTAAAGGCTGTTCCTCTATGACTCTTTCTTCTAATGGAAAAATGACTTCAGCATAAATGCACAGAATAGTGTCATTTTTTTCCACTAAGATTTGTCTAGAAGAAAGAAGTCAGCAGTTACCATAGTTGAGCATCTAGGACCCTGTATCTTAAGGATAAGCAAGTTTAAATCAAAATGCATCAAAAGATAGCTCTGAAGGTGAATTTATGATGCATTTTTGACCACACTCACCAGTACATATTAGATAGCATGAATGTGGAAATAGATATAAGATAAGAAACAGCAAGCTTGCCCCCCTGGCCAGCCAGTTAAAATTACTAACAAAAGACAAGATCAATTTAAATAAAAGTCAAACAAAGGTACCTTCCCAAGAGTGCATACATTTTGCACCCAGCAGCAGAGCAGCTAACATGCTGTTGATACTTCTGGGACCAACTACTCCCTCCTCAACCTTCAAGAGATTGGCTTCAGCTGTTAGTTCACATTAAAAAATAAATTTTTTAAGTGCTTTTACAATCTGCAAAGCACTTGCCCCAGAAAGGTGTGAAAAAGTTAGCTGTTGACTTCAGTAATGACAGAAACCAGAAATAGCTGCATTTGATCACCTTAACAAGCACTCGATGCATTTTATCAATAACAAAGCAATAAACTGAGAAGGGTTAAATCTCCATATAAATTTTCCATATTCAGCACAGAGCATAGAAGTGTACTCAACTTTTTGTGCAAAGCTAACGTATCAATCTTATTAAATCCTTTCAAAAACATATGGATATGTCATACAGTGGTTGCTAATTAGAAGCAAGGAGATAAGTATCTGGGAGTCTCACCCCCTATGGATCTCCTTTCAAGATATGTCACTGAAACTTCTTTGCAAAAACATTTCAGCAAGTTCACCATCCTTTTGTATCAAACACTTCCACTTGTTCAGACATTGCACACTCAGGAAGCAAAATCTTTTCCTGTTTATAAGACGACACCCTGCAGATACAACACTAAGTAAAAGTGTATCAACATCCCAAATGACCCCAAAAGCAGGAACTGTTTTCCCTCATTTCTTTCACTTCTTTTTGTGTCGGAACCTTTTCTTATTGACCAAAAAATGTGACCATCAAATTCTATAGAGACACTGAAGTAACATTTGCAAAAGGAACTCACTTAGTCTGTTATTTCCCTCTCAAAAATAAATCATTTCTTCCCTCCCATTATCTTCCTGCACCTTGGTTCAAACAGAAGTAGTAATATGGTTCCTCAGATGGCACACCTGGGGAGCCAGGCTTTCTCAAGGTCACAGAGTAAAGTTACATTAGAAACAGAAATCCTAGTCAAGAGTTTCAGACTTTAATTTTCCTCACTGTATATAAGATAAATCTTGTTGCATTTCCTTTCTTAATTGCCCTTTCATGCATCTTTGCTTCTAACTGTCTTTTATATCCTATCTGTTCTCTCGTCTTCCCTGATTCCCTTATTCCTTTCAGAATTAATTTGCATTTCTCCTAACTGCCCTCTCATGACAGCTCACAAGATGGCTGGAAACCAGCTGGTATTAACAAACACACATGGTGACACTGTGATTGTCCTACTACCTCTCATTTCTCACATTTTTCCTTCTCAAGCAATACTACACTTGAACTAGATGTGCTCTCCACTCTCAAGCATGCAAAGGGATTAAGATGCAGAGAATTTCAACTGCAGGGAAGTAGTTGCAGGAGATTTCATATCTTTTTCACTACTGCCCCAAAAATAGAGGGAGCAGAAAAGCCACAAGATTTGCTACAATGAATATTCAGAAGCATAAATCACCAGTGCAGTGTGCCAAAGGATGAGGCTACATTAATGAATGCTTGAAGCTAGCTCCACCAGAAGTTGGCTTGCAGATTTATAGGGAGTAGAGTAAAGGTAAGAAAGAAAAGAAATTTTCCCTTCTTTTAATTAACCAACTCAGAATTAATTCAAGCATTGTGCACACAAGTAGTACAGGATATTATTCAGCTCTATAAAGATAATTAAAGATAAAGGATTTAAAGCCTACAGCGCTCTTAACAGCTTTATGTTTGCTGATGCTTTAACTGAAGCACTGAAGTCTATGCCAAATAATTTCCTACTACCTTGAGAAATAATTTGGGTTTTGGTAAGCTAGCTACTTTCACTCAGAAGAGACAAAACTCAGAGATACTGTTGTACGAGCAGCTAGATTTTCATGTGTAAAGGGAGGTACGTGCCACTCCATGGGTGACACCAAGCTCTCTTCACACAGGGAAGCCACAGAAAAGCACACAAAATGCATGAGATTAGGAAGCACAGCATGGGCAGAGAGCTGTATTTCAAAAAGGAGCAACAGTGAAAGACAAATCACCAATAAGATATTTTTTGTTTACAAGCACAAACTGTTGCAGCAGATTAACTGAAATTTTTCTAACAAATACCCAGTATTATTATACAGCCAGCATATAGTTAAAAGTGGATCTTGGCCATTGCCTACTTGTCTAGCTACGCACAGCACATGTGCTGCTCATACCATCTGATCTGCCCTAAATATTTGAGTGGTGTTGGTTCAGCATACTCGGAAATGGCTCGGCCTGCTCCACTCAGGTTGGCAGTGGTGGCTGCTGTGACAGGACGCAGCCACATGCTCTTCAGGACAGGAACAGCCACCCCAAGCACAGCACTGTTCAGAGGCAGCGCCACAGAAAGGCCTCAGGTTCTGCCCTCAGCTGCTACATCGGGCTGGTTTCCTTATCCTCTCTCCACCATCGTTAAATTCCAGAGGCATTTCCCTTCACACAGACTTGGGAATTAATTTTTGCTATCTCTCACATGTCACCAACCCTAGGCTGGAATGCAACAGGTATTAGTACACAAAATCATTTATGCCAAGTAGCACAGAAGAATGCTGTATCTACTTGAATAAGGAGAAGTGTAGGCAGGAACACTGTAATTATTCAAAGCAGAATTTGGTCACAGACTGCACCCTCATCTTGTCTTAATGGTGTTTTGAGGCCTTTAAACAAGTGGTTAGAACTTCTCTTCTATGACTAATTAGAAAGGATTCATTGCATCCAGCAGCCCAGTGCTTATCACAAAGGAAATTGATTCATGATTAGCTCCAGAGGAAGGAGGCCAGCTACTAAATATTAAGCATCACTGCTAATGCTGTTGGGCTTCCCTTTGGAGAGCTCATAGGCAATACTTCCATGTGTCTGACCCCATTTAATCTGCAAGATCTGTAAAAAATTACAGCTGCTTTAGCTACTGTCTTAAAAGGCTACTTCAAGTATACACGTGATTCAATTCAAAGCAAAACCACTGTTGTCTGCTATCAAATGAAGAGCAAATAGGACAGTTTCAGACTTTTCCATGAACCAAAGGAGTTGAAAAGGCTTTGATATAGAAATTAATGGAATTATATGCCTGCTGCTGAGTCTGACTACCAGTTATCCTCCAACGATGAGCTTCCTGCAGGATTTTTGAAACCACAGAAAAGTATGGAGGGGAACACTGGCACAGTAACCCAGTCTTGTACTCTTCAAACCACCAAGCAGTTGAAGTACCATATATAAACCAACAAACTGGTGTTTTACATCACAAACAAAGTATCAATTAAAGTAATCTATAACATTTAACAGTTCCCATATCTTGGGTGGATCATACTGCCTTGAATCGGAAAATCAGGTATGTATTACACATCGTATGTTCAGTTAACCATTTTTTTAATGTGTGTAAATTATTCTTTGATTTGTACTCTTTCATACATAATCCTGTAGCATTAACAGGCAGTATCCTGCACACAGCACTAATAGTTTCAGAAATGAAGAATAACAAGTATTTGGTGCATGCACAATTACTATATAAAACATTAACATGAATATCTGATCTTCCAAAGAATAACTTCAGAAGGGGAGTGATGGCATTGAGACTTAAAAAAAAAAAACAGGTAAGGAATATACAGAACAGCAAAGAAGAAACTGAAGCTGTAATGTTTAATCCTGAGCAGAAACTTCAGCTTTTACAAGGCAAACAGGTTTAGCAGGCTGTGCCTCTGGAGATGTATCCACAAGCTGTTCCAGCCTGCCTCTCCCAGAACAGGTTGTTCTAAGGCACAGATCATCCAATCAAAACAGGTGAGGCTGCCTTCTCAACCCAAGTACACTTTTATTCAAGGCAAATAAGTAAAGCAAGAAACACTACATGTAAAGAGCACACTTGGAAATAAATGCAGAGTCAAATGACAATTCTGAACATAAGATGGAATAAAATTCCTGTCTGCCGGGCACAAGAAAGAATAGCAAGAATAGCGATCTACTAAGTCACAAAATGGCCAGACAGCAGCAGCTTACACAACTACAGTTAAGGGATACAGATTTGTACTTCACAGAATGTAAGGAAAACCCTGCTGCAATCTTGGCATGTATAGTGTTAGTGCTGCAACTGCACCTCTTGGATGCACCATTTTAGTAGTTTAATGAAGCTTTAGCATTGAGAAATCCATCTATCATTTTCTGATTTTCTGCATTACTACTGATCTCACTATCAGCCTGTGATTTAATACTGAACTTCTAATAGATCCAATAGTGCTGAAAAATGCCCAGACAACCTGCAAGTGTTTTTTTCTGCTTTGTCTAATCATTTTTTCCATTGTACAAGAACATCTTCAGTTTCTCCCGTTGAAAATAACTAGCTGCTAAAGCCAATTTGGACCACTTTAAGCACATTTGTTAGCCAACATAATATGTAACTGAGTTACTGTAACCCTTGCTCTCCCTTCCTTAGGAAAAAGAAAAGGAGGAGGGGAGGAATACAACTTCACATGTTACATCTTGCAGACTGCTCAGGAACAGAACCAGGTCTCTTCATATGCAACTGTGTATTATCCCACGCAGTTGAGCTCTCATCTTGATAAGGATCCTCCAGACGATAGAAACCCAGGTTTTCAAATATAAATACCTGTCTCTGATAGGACATGCAGATAATTACATCATCTCACACAGAAGCCTCAGCATACCTTTGTGAAGTGAAGCTTGGACACACAAAAAAAACACTGTAGTCAATTATAATACCACTTAAACAGGGTTTAGTTCTTGACACAGGAATAGATACTTTCATGCTTCCAAGGTACAGATGTTATCACATGGTGTGATAACCTACTTTCACATTCTTGTTTATAGTTATTCACTTAGTTTCATTTATTAAAGTTACTGGATTCAGGCTCTGAAACCTCAGCTACACTGTCTCTATTTTAGGTGATGCTATGGTGATCATCCAGGTTAATGCTTGGATGTAACAAAGGGACTCAACTAAAAGGTATGATTAAAAGTCAAATTATTATTTATGAATTCCTAAGATAACTAGACTAAATACCTGCAGGATTCAGCAGAAACTGTTAATGGAGGAAACATCTCAATCTCCAAGTAGCTCTTTTGCACTGTTCAAAGTCTAAAAAGAGAACAAATACTTGAATATTTGTTGAGTAAAGAAATATTACCTCTCATTACAGCTGTGGGAAAACAAGCTTTCAGCAATAAACCCTTCTACAGGTCTCAGTCCTAAATTGTCAGTTTTCTCCTCCAAATAGATCAAGTGATCTGAGCAAATCAAACCTTTCCTTAAAATGTGATTTTCCCTATCCTTTCCTTAGCCTATACATGAACAACCCTACAAGCTCCCCCCCACACCTTAACTGACACACTAAAAAAAGTTTTTTTCCCCTCATTGTTGTGAGGAAATACCTCTCACAAGAATGTGTCTGTTTAGACCTCACTGGGAACAGTCTCAAAGACTTTAAAGCCATCTTTCATATTAAGTGTTCTCACTCAAAGAGTAGATGATGCACGCAGATATGTTATTTGAGACAAAAGAAATCAATTCCAGGGCAACTAACTGTATGAGAGATTACACACAGGTGTTTAATGAAGTGCAAAGTATGCACACAGTCCTCTCATCTTTGGTTGAGATGTCTCCAGATTTCTGTGAATCCCCTAGGAAACTACTCAACAGAAAAGAAAAAGAGAGGGAAAGCACAATTGACATGGTGTTGTATAAGATATAAATGCAATACAAGCATCATCTCTGCAATAATGCTCAGCACATAGTGGAATTTTTTTTTTTCAAAATACCCACAGAAGGACACTATGCACATCTTGATATTCAGACCTCTGCTCTGTGCTTCCAGTTCCAGCAGTGCCAGTGCTCACAGCCCTGGCAGACCAAGAGCCACTGGGCTCCAGGGCAGCACATTACATTCATTTTCTTCTACTCCCACTCACTCTACATTCTTCTCACTTGACTATGCTCCCTTTTGCCCCATTTATTGCTTCACAGTGCCTGCAGTACTGCTCCCAAAACCTAACAGTCACTTCGTTTCTTTCCTCCTCTTCCTTTCTCACTGCTTCCAACCCTTCCTTTCCAGAAGTCCTTGCACAGATTACGTTTTCCAGAACACTGTTCCACATTTTTATCCTGTCAAAGCTGTTTTAAACAACCAACATTTCAGAGCACAACCACATCTAAAATGCTGTTAGTAATGACAGCACATGCATGCACACAAAGCACCACATTCACCTAAGCTGGTTTTTAACCATGACAGCAAATATACATATGCAGACTGAAGAAACAAAAGAGCTATTTAATCACTTTTTCAAGTAAAAAACAAAAAAAAAAACAAAAAAACCCAAACAAGAAAGCTAGTTTAAAAATACATTGAAGTGTACTCTGTTGAAACAAAAAAAGAAAAAGGAGCCCAGCACTAAGTTTACCATTTTGTTGTTTTTCTTTTTTTGGGGGGCAGGAGGGTGGAGGGGGTTATATGTTTAATCTTTAGAGGAACAGAAAGAAAATAAATTATGCATCAATTGAGTCAGACTCCGCAACTAGAAATTGTCATGTTATTGTAAATACAGACTGAGAGATTTTGAGGCGCTAACTGGTGCAATACTGTCTCATGTTTGACATCCAGTTGTGCTGATGGTTCAAATATGAGTACTTGAAAAGATTTTGCACTGAAGACCAGCTAAAACTACTTCGAGATCTAGATTAGAGTAACAGCTGTGCGCTGTACAGTGTTACATTACTATGTATTAGTGACACGATTACCACAATGTGTATAACACACTGTAAGACAGAGACAGTCACAGATATCTAAGACTTGAAAGTAAATAAGTGTATCAGATAAATGCAGCTGGTAAAGCACTTGAAATGTCACAGTAAAGCAGTACTCTTGAGCAATTATAACTTGAGTTGTCTGTAAGTCTCCAAGAACTGGCATATAGAAATTCATACCATTCTTATAAGGATTCTCTAGCTTACATCAAGTAGGAAGACTACAACTAATTACGATAATGATTCTCAGTTAAAGGTAAAGGGAAAAAGAGAGCCCCAATGCATGTCTACACACTTGAATTAGAAGAGTAACAGTTGGCTGATTGGTTTCCACAGCAGTCACCCATATCAGAGGCATTAAGCCAAAAGATATCTCAAATCAGGTGAAGAGATTGTGTCTTCTCTGCCATTCACGTATCAATGCTTTGTTTACTTCAGAAAGTGGAAAAAACATGGAACTGTCATTTTCTTTTCTGTAAGTATTATGCTAGCACATGTCAACGTGTATTTATACATGGAAAATACAACCTCTGCAAGATTCAGAGCTTTGTCTTTTTGTATGAGAAGCTCAAAGCTGGGAAGGTAATGCTAAAGTAGTACAAGCCACTTTGGATTCTAGACAGAGTGATTAAAAATAAACTTTGTGTCCTTCAAGATACCATTAAGCATTTTGTCCGTATTTTTCTCTTCCTAAAGTAAAAATACTTGTAATATTCGTCCTTCAGATTGAACTCTGCAGCTAGTGGGATTTTAAAGAGTTGCAAACCATTTAAATTTGTAAGCAAACTATTAGCATTCCAATCAAAAATGTACATGTTACACATGAAGCAACAAAAAATACTATGCAAGTTACAACTTCTTAAAATGCTCACCATATGGGACCACCAACTCTGTCTCAAGTATGGTTCTACAAGTAACGTGAATAAAATTATTTTAACTAAGACACCAACAGCAGGGAGCCTTGCTCTGAGAGTTGTGCTCAGCACTTGAGAAGTTGAAGGGAAGAGAAAAAAACAAGTTGAAAGAACATCAGTAACAACAGATCTGAAGGAAGTACACAGAACAACTTTGCATGACTAGCTGCATCAAATCAGGGAGCATGGCCATACTTCCCAAAAGCCAAAGTGCAAACCTGGGCTTCTACTGTGGCAATTTTATGTTTGTCTTATTGGCAACTATATTAATTAGAAATGCTACTACTTAACAGAGGTGCATGAAACCCTGCTATCTAGTCATTACTTCAGCAGCAACAAATGGCCAATGAAATCTACCCAAAACACTGCAACATCTTCTATTGCCCACTCCAAATCACCAAACACTTTCCTGCCTATACTTTCTTAAACTATACTCTGGAAGCTTTCCATTCCCTAGCTCACAAACAGTAATCTCATTTTGGCCAGTAAGATGGGTAAGATGTTGTAACAGTTGGTCTAAATTTGTTTTCTTTTTAAATTAATCTTTTAAAATCTAAAGACACGCACACTTCAAGGGTCATTTTCCAGGACAACACATATAGGGCAAGACTGCTCTGGAGCAGGATTTTGCTTTCTGCTTCCTAAAAGCCCAAGCTGCTTATCTACACTGCTAGTTTAATTATTTAAAATCCAATTCATACGATATTTTCTGTTCAGAGCACAGGGCATTGACTACACAGACCTGCCAATGTATGATCACTCTTCTCAAACAAGCAGAAGAAAGCTAAAGCAAGCCTTTAGATAGAAGAGTATAGGCCTGGTCTTTTTTTTCCTAGTTACTAGTTCATTAAAAGAAAGTTAGATGCTAATTATAAGTGTTAAAATAATGCAAAAATGCATTCTGTTCTGAAAATGCAGCATAAAAACAAACACAGCTGTGTTATATTACAGTGTAAGATTATTTTGTCCCAGCAGAAAGGGGAATATAACCAAGATTCTGACAAGAATTTGAGTTTCCTTGTAGAAAAGACTATTTCTCAGTTTTAAACTCATTTGTAAGAATAATTTTAAAATGCACTCACTAGTGCATCATTTAAGCCCTGGTTTCCAAACGCTGACTTGTGATTTCCACTGGAGCTACTGCAATTCAGAGCATTAATGTAACTATAGCACATACCAAGACTTCAGGATAAAAATCCTTCTGACATGTTTATTGACATCTGCTACAGCCAAATGTTAACTTGGAAATAGACATTTCAAATGCATTTTCCCCCCAGACTGCCAAAAGCAAATGGATTCTCTTATGTATTAATCACTTAGAGAGAGGAGCTGCGTTTCCAGATCAGAAGTTGACTGTCAATTTACGAGTACCACTGAACAAGTGTTATTTTTTTCTTCCATTTTTACTGTTAAAAGTCCTGGAAAAATCACATAACTACAGCCAAATATAAGTGTTACTATTCCTGAAATACACCTCTACAAAGAACGCAAAGTCTAAGCAAAATAGCAAAATTTACAGCTATGTTTAGACTACCTGATGAGACAATCAGTTCTTGAAAAAGAAGTGCTCCAGAAATGCCATAATGAACAAAGGCATGTGTGTATGCATCTGCATTCCAAACAAGCATTTTACAATTATTTGTTCAAGTATAAGCAATCCTGCCGTCTCCATTTGGGAAATATTAGATATTTTTCTCCCCAGTTTCAGGATTGACTATGTAATATACACCTAATGTCAATCTTGCTCTGGGGTAAACTATGAGAACTGTAAAGACTTTCCTGACTTCTCCTTTTTGCAGAATAGAAACTATGGTTACCTTCACTAACTTCTGTGCAAAGCTGTAATATTTCATCAGAAATCTTACCGAATCATGAAAGAACAGCATACATAAAAAGCAGATGCATGCACCTACATATCTGTTCCTTCTCACCGCGAAAAGCAATCTCCACACCATTTCAGAGCCCATTCCACATAGGCCGCACATGCACTTGCAGGACTTGCATGGCAGCCAGCGTCACATTTGAAGGGTTACAGAAACACACCACATAAGGAACAAAAGCAACAATGTTTTCCCATACTCAAAACCACAGAGCTTTAGGCCAACATCCCAAGAGTTCCTATAGTTACAAGTGATACCATACCATTAAACTGGGACTTGGAAGACATTGAAGCAATGGCTTATTCAAGTCCCAAAGAGCAAGTATGGAAGCCCAGGCAAATGAACACAAAATAAAACAACAAATGCAGACCAGTTAACTTCCTCTATTTTATTTGACATCCATTTAAAAGCACAGCACAGGGAGAAGATTCAGAGCATATTATTAACTAAGCTTCCCATGAAAGGAAAAGACCACTGGATTGAAGTGGATGGGTTTAATTATAACATTACAATAGACCATGGCCAAGATTGTGAAGACTAGGTGCATGAACAAGGCCTCTCTATGGGTACATCCATGTGAATGGAACAGAAACAGACTGGAGCCTTCTCTCTACATATCAAGTTGGCCTGCGCTAGTGCCAGTCAGGAATGCACATCTCAGTAGCAGTGCCACACAGGACCTGATGCCCTCAGAGAGCTGGCAAGCCATCCAAGGAGACAGCTTAAATCATCAGATCTTCCCTCCCTTCACTGTTCCTCCTCCATACATTCTCTCTCTCCCTCAATCTGTTCCCTATCAACATATTTCCAGCTATAAATACGGTTCTGAAGAGGGTTTTGTTGATGACTGCCTCACGATGAAGTCCCCCTCAGACACTTGGGATATTAGCAGCACAAACTCACAAGTGAATTTAATGCTTTTACTTTGCAGTTAGCAAGATCTTTATTTTGGCTGCTAATATTTTTCACTTACACTACTATGTTTCAAATTTTCTTGCGGTTTGGCTTATCATTTTAGGGATGTGTGGAAGACGTGGATTTACACTAGAACACTGAATGAAAAGCTCCAACCCTGGAAGAAAGAAGTACCAAAGGTATCTAAAGCAGTATGACAGTAAGCCACTTCAGTAAAAGCAGAGGAGCGCTATTTGCTGTAGATGGCAACCACCACCAGAAGAGTTTGCTCATGACTAACCAGGTAATTTCTAAGTAAAGGAGACTTTAGAGCATAACCCAGAACTAAACACTCTTGGGAGAAACCTGGGGAAATCCCTCTTCCAGTTACAGAAGAGGAAACCACAGAAGTCAAAGATTTACTTTAAAAAAAGCAGATGAGGTTTATGAACTACTGCCTGATCGTGTAAGGCTTTACAATAAAATGCTGCCTGGTGGAGTAAGCAGAAGCTGAGTCAGAAAGCCTGCTATTTAAGACTGGTTCTAACATCAGTTCCTGTGGTCTTGGGATACACTGTTTAAGACAAAATTTTCAGAAGTGACTCAACTGTATCTGACAAACTTGGCTCCCAGGCTTATTTATCACAGGTCTTAGACACCAACTCTGATTTAGGAATGCTAAGCACCACTAATGCTTGGTGTTCAAGTGCAAGGGAAAGAAATACAAAGAAATACAAAGCATCTACATTTGAATTTGCAGGCATTCAAACTAAAAAGACTTTTGGAAATCTTCATTTAATTGTTTAAATCCTCAAAATAGGAGACTGTTGATCATTTTGTTAACTTCACAGAGAACAAAAATTCTTTAAAGTGTTCTATGCGCTTAAATACATAAACTTATCTTCAGCTATAAAAGCTGAAAGACTCAGACTCCAAAAGACACTTTGGACACATTTAAACATTAAAGTCCAAGAGTTCAGTCACATCTTCCACTCCTGTTCGCAAAGCCCTCAGACAGTTTTGTCAGTGCTTGATACTTCAAAACTTCCTTAAAGCACTGCTTCTTGTCATAGCCAGCTTCAATATAACTCCACTGGCTGTTTGGCTTACACCATACTTAAGTCTATGAGAGCAGAATTGGTACTTCTATATCTAAGCCTGGCTAGGGACTTGGCAAGGATTCAGTAGGTGTGCTTATGTTCTGCAGAGATTTCAGCTATATGTATTTGCATTAAAAAGCACATGCATAACAGTAAACACCTCTCTTCTGCAGCTGCCCAGACATCTCAGCCTAAGCAATGATGAACCTAAACTCAAGCAAGACAGGTTGTAGCTTTGGAGAGTTTAAACTCGCCCTCTTCGGAAAGCACCCAATCCAAATAAAGCAATAAGGAACACATTTCTAACTCTCCCTTGAAAGCTGGAAAACTGTGGGGGGAAAAAAAAAACAAACAGACAAAGATTCATAAGGTCTTCAAGAGCACAGGAGTGTGCTATCAGGAAAATACATTCACTTGGAAACGTAGAATGGAACTGTCAAGCCTGTGCTACAGTCCCTCCTCCACATCAGACAAGCACTAGATATAATGCAGGAACACCAGGGAGCTTAAGTGTTCCTTGATCAGAAAGGCAGTAGCTGTGAATCCCGGTGTTCTGCACTTAAGCTCTCATGTTCATTGTATACAGACATAGGAATCTAAATTTAAGTTTAACAGCTATTCCACAGGCCAGGACTTAGATTCCTGTAATTCTGGCTCAATGATCAGCCACACCACAGAAATCAGCCTGTTTGTATGTGCCTGGCTCCAAACATGCTCCAGCATTTTTTTGGAATTCCAGACAACTCCCAGAAGGCAAATCTCCCGAAGTCAATGATTATCATAGCAAATATGCTATCATTCAATCCTCTCCAGCTGCCTAACCAGATTTAACTTACTCGAGCTTGGAATTTTACAATGACACAGCATGATCAAGCACAATTTAAATGTATTTCCATTTGTTCGTTATTTAAGTCCCTATCCACTTTTGTACTTCCTCAGCTGAGGGAGGGCAGAAATTCAAGCTGTAGAGACAACACCAGATTTTGCAATGCATTCAGGACGTCAGTAAAAAATTTCAAATACATCAAAGTGGTCGCAGAAGTTAGTACTCAATAGGAAGTTGTTTCTCGAAAGGAAATTGCAAATTTCAGTCAAAGAGGAAGATGGAGAATTAGAATTAACAAACTGTTCCAAAAGCTTCAGGAAGTAGGAAGGGTTTGAGAAGATTACACGAAGAAACTGCATGTGATCACATAAGCTCAATTTAGGGCAATGTAAATATCTTAAGAATACGCCTCCTATTAAGCAAAAAAATCAGCCACAAACAAAATAAAAATCTCCCTTCAGTTGCATGTTTCTGAAAGGACATAGCAGCTATCCTATAAGTCATTACATTCAGACATTTACCAATGGGATAGGCTAGATGCAGACATCTTAAAACTGTCAGTCCAATACAGAACATTCATATTATGCACAAATTCAGTTATAATGAAATACATAAAAACATGTTTAAAATCGAACTCTTCCTATATTTTGTTTAAATTCTCCCTATCAGTCACAACTTTCTAACATTCAACTATTTAGCCTTGTCTGAAGATCAGGGATTATTTTAATCCACATTCAGTCAGGAGCAAAGCAAACAGTAACATGATTTGGCCAGTCACTAGCTAGACCTATGTTTGTATCTAATGTTCAAATAGCAGCTCACAACAAGCACAGAAGGGGTATTAGGATAGAAAGATCTTCCATCTGTCCTATATAGTCATTCTTACATCTTACTGAAAAATGTTCCTTTGCAGCTGGGGAAGAGGTGCATGCTTGTAGGGTCATTTAATACAACAGTAAGATAGAAAGGCTACCAACTCGCAACCACCCTCTCTAGTACCTGGCCAACAAGAGACTTACTTTGCCTTTCACGCACCAAAACGTTGAACAGTTCCTCAAGTTGTGTTCAACTATAATTATGCACATACACTACAGACAAATCCCTTCCAATTACCTTGTTACTGTACCTGAATGTAACTTGGAATGTGCACAGTTCAGAAACACAGCTTTTTCTGTAACACCATGGTAGCATGGGCTTTGTGCAATTTCATCACATGCATTATCTTGGCACCTAGGCAGCAGCTCCACCAACTGAGCTCAAGGCCAAGTCATCAACAGTTGTGCTGAATGCAGTTGTCTGCACATTTTTACAAAGGCTTTCTCACTTATTATGTTTAATTCACTACCCTTATCTTAACGCTGTACCAACATCTCTATGCAATGTTTGTGTATCTAGTAAGTTGTGAGAAAACATACAGCAACAGGCAACAAACCCTATCCGTGCCATTACTGCTTTGCGAAGGCAATACTTCAACTCTTTTGCTCCTAATAGAGTAAAATAAATAGTGCTTAATTAAGCTTGAAAACTCATGTGCACGTGTCTTGGACTCAGATTTGCCTTCAGAATTCTAGGCCTCTCAGCACGCGATGCCACTACACAGTCCTAAGGTCTTTCCAACCATCTAGAATAACATTCTCAGACAGTTTCAATTCTTTTCCCAACTGAATTTAACCTTTTAGTTCAAAATTAGTCTAGATTAGTTACAGTTCATTTTTGTTGTCAACTTTGATATGTGCCACCTTGTGAAACCCATATACCTAGCTCTATTTGACAGAACTGCCATTTTGATGTCATCCCTTTGTCACTATTTGGTATCTGTTTCTTTCCACCTTTTTTCATTTTCTTTGCACAAAAAGATCGACAATCATACCAGACAAAATATGAAACAGGGCATAAGCAAATGCTGGAAGTTACTGTACCTCAGACTAGAGCAAAAGAATTAGTTTTAAAATAGCTGGTAGCATAAGTAAGATCTGCAAGAAACAGCACCTGCTAGGCTGTATTAAAAGGACAGGATTAGCACAGGGCAGGGTGGGAAGAAGTTGTAAGTTACAAAAACCATACGACTCATAGCCCATTTTTTCTTCTGAGGATGGATTCCAATATGCCAAAAAATTAGAATGCTGCAATTATCTTGCTTAGAATTGTATTGACAGTAGCTGAACTGGGTCTTTGAAGGGCTGTGGGGGTAAAATTTGCCCAGATCACTGTTTGGAGGAAAAGAGGATTTCTTGAGGCCATGCCTCTGAATTGTGTTTTGAACAA
Organism: Aquila spilogaster; assembly: GCA_024606505.1. Lineage (NCBI taxonomy): Eukaryota > Metazoa > Chordata > Aves > Accipitriformes > Accipitridae > Aquila > Aquila spilogaster. Next base: position 61,387,216 of record JANHGO010000063.1, read on the forward strand.
TTCGCTTTCCATACCCATTAGCCTCTCAAAAGCTTAAGTAGTCTGGATGCACCAAAAATTTCTCTCCACATGTTTAGAACTGCATCTACTTCCGAACAGGACAACAGCAAAAAAAATCCACCGAATGCAGGCAAAATGATACAGTAAGAAAAAAAAACAAAAAACAAACCAGAGGCAGAAAAAGGAATTTACAGGAGCTTCTCCTTTCCCCTCATCACCACCCCCAAAAATAAAACACAGTGCCATGTATACTCCTGTACGGTGGCTTTAACACACTGAGTGATTAGAGGTGGTGATGATGACTATAGGCCATACTATGCATCTTCAGATGCTCTTCAGTTAAAGCTCTGAGGGGCCAAATGGGGTTGCCGTGTATCTAAAATATTTTACTCTGATTAAAGGTGTAATTATATAGTTAGTCATAATAGCTGCCATACTTTAAAGAAACCCACCTCTCCTTCAGGGGAAGGGAAGGAAATTATGCTACTTTATTCATCCAAACACACTCTCAGTTAAATTCAAATTCAACATGCAGACTAGATAAATACAGTGACACACAGCCACAAACGCTTAGTAATCCAAGATAGAACAAGGAGATGAATCTTAACCTATAATCTTTGCAAAGGGAAACTAAATCTTATGATTAAGAGTTCTGTCATATCTGTACGGGTATCAAGGGAGGTTGTGTTTTCTTCTCAACTGTCATAAGAAATTCATGCTGTTTCTAAGGTCTAAAAATGAGCTAAGCCACTGCAAACATGCAGTTTGACACAGGGCTTAGGGGATTTACTTCTTCATACGGTTAGCACACAACTTTATTCCATGGATGCCCACATATACTTTGCAGGGAGGAGCAGGCTGAGTCTAAGAATCTTATTCTGCATAAACAACATAAATCTTTTTCTTCTCATCTTATTCTCAGCCCTGCAAAAGACCTCCTCCATTACTGCTACCTTCCCCAAATCATCACTGCAGGTCCACAGGAATGATTTTTATCTAGGAAGGGTTCCCTTGGCTTAGGTCACCTTTCACATAAATGTAATTTACTATAAAATAGCTACTATTGACACACAAGGAAAGATGAGGGAAAGTAATTTCTGTGTATAACTGTCTTTTAAACTAGCACTTCCGGCTACACAGGAGACAGGGAGAAAACAATAGAAATTTTTGCCAGATTTTTTTCTATTGACACTCGAAGTCCAAGTTTAACACCACTCTGGCAATTCAGAGAGCCCTCCACAGTGAGCACTGTCTGGAGACCCTCCAGGAGGCTCAGTTTCCTGACAAGACAGATGGAGAGACAACACAGATCCAGCTCACTTGAACCCAGACGAGGTGAGGCAGAGTCTACGCAATGTCCTGATCCACAGCAGTCCCAGCCCCCAAACTGAACAACAGAATTGGGTTGAAAAAAGGCATTATGTTTCAAGGGAGAAAGCAAAGGGAAGGGTGGGAAGCACAAGAGAAGAAAATCACTATCCTTGCCGATGAAGTTTCCAGTTATCTACATGGACACTTTTTATTCTCTGGAAACTCTCCTTCTGGAATGAAGTTTTTGAATATTTGGTGTACACTCAACTTTGAACCAATCTACTGAATCTTACTGATTAACCTTCCCACCCAGCCCCCCCTCTTTTTTTTCTTCAAATATTTCAAAATAACACCGATAACTGAATAGTTCAGTGACTGAACGTACACTCCCCATACTAATTACCTGATGAGGGAGGCTGCTGACCAAAACCCAACGCAGGCACCACATTCCACATAATTCGCTAGATAACACAAGTATAAATCACCTTTATGCACACACAGATTTTTAATAACCATCCTTAGCCCAACATAGCTCATTGGTCAGGTCCCAAGAATAACTTTGAGTTTGGTCATCTACATTTCTTTTTAAGCATTCTTCCAGGTGATCCACAAGTGCTGTCACCACAATTCCCTGATCCAGGTTCCTAAATCTTTTAAAAGGTCTCAGCTATTAAGTTCTTCCACAGTTGATAATAGAGGGGATGAAAAGGTTCATGATAAAATTTTCTTGTATATTTCCTTGTATCAGTAGAACAACAAAAATGTAGATCAAGATATGCTATAAAGCAATACAGTTACAAAACAATAATTTTATGGGAAAGAAGGATAGGAAAAAATTCTTTTCCACATTTCACACCATTTCCTTCCCCCACACGCCCAGTTTGGGTGAGGTAGGAAGCAAGAGAGTTTGTTTCTTTTATTTTTACCCTGAAACATACTTTAAGTAATTGCAAGTGAGTGACACCTAGTGATGAACACAAATCTGATCATCCTCCACTCTCCCACACAGGGAAGATAAGGCAGCATGCACCAACAGGTAACCTAAGAGTGGGTGTTGAATCATGGGAACCTGACACTACTATGTTTCTCTCCCTTAAAAGCCAAACATCAAGTGAGCCAAAAAAGAGAATCTTGAAGCGCAGCTAAAAAGAAAGAATAAACGAAATGGCTAACCTGTCCAAGTAAGAGACAGTCAAAATATACTCAAATCATGACCTGTAAATTCACTTCTCCATTCTCTTTAAAATTAATCCCTTCTCTCCATAAACTTCAATTTTCCTCAGATCTCATTCTTAATTTTAAAAAATCCCAGAAGCGAATGGAAGAATGGGTTTCTAATCAAATACTAAAACATCAACAGTTGTCTTAGAGACCTCTTACTGATGTCGTCTCTGGCATTACAACTACTGTCCTGATGTGGGAATTTTATGAGCTTGTCAAAGACTCTTATTTTGCCAGTAGTTCCAAAATTGTTGCTCACAGAGCAGTTACTGGAAGTGAAGGGGAGGGGATCTAGTGTGATTTGTGGTAGGGTTACAGGAAGGAAAAGTGTGCTACTATGCAAAGTAGCAACACTGTCCCTGAAAGGGAAGTTGGAATAAAGAGGCAGACAAAACCAACCTGACTTTTCAACACAGTAGCATAAGACAATTCAGTATATGGGAAGCTCATCCTGAAGAAAGGATTTCTTTAATTAGCGCATTTAAAAGCAGCTCAAAGCTCACTGAGCTCAGAGAGCAAGACAAAAAATCCTATAGGAAAGGGAAGCAATTAACCTAGCAGGGTCATTGAAGCTTTCAAACACTACAAGCCATTTCATCTATTTTTGTCATGAACAGGATTTTGTCACTTGGAAGCGCAGAAGTAGCTCCCTTTAAGCTTTAAAGAAAATAGACACTGATTAAAATCATCACAAGGGTAGGAGCAAAAAAAAAAATCAGTGGACAAAGAAGGGAACACACAAAACACTACAGCTTGCAGATCCTGTTCTGCTCTAAAACCCTATGAACAATCTCATTTTTCTCTCCTCACAGATTCACACAAGAATACATGCTTTTATTTTTCTCTCTCTTCTCTAAAATCCTTACTCAAACTTAAAAGACAATTCAAAAGCCTGAACAACTTAAAAACCTGAAATCCCAAATGCTTTGGAAAACTAACACAACAGAGCCCCCTATCATGAGAAGGCACAACTAACACTGCTCGGAGAGCAAGAGCCTACGCTGAAACTTATTTGAATGAACTTGACCCAGCTTGGCTTCAGGCCAGTGCTCAACGTCACTAAATGACTTAACAGAACACAGTGTTCCTGGCACAGGCACAAAAATGTGTTGAAATCCATGCCGGAGAAAGAAAAAAACTCAGTGTATGTTTCAAATTAATAAAGGAAAATGGTAATAAAAAAATAATAAACACAAAGACAGCATTAGATGTATTTTAAAATACCTCTGCTGCTTTTCCCTCCCCATTTAATTTTAACTTTTGGTATTCCCTCATTTACCAGAAGTTAAGTGTATGGACAGTTCTCCCTGTGCCAAGCCCTTCCCTGCCTAAATCCCAGCCTACGCGCTCTCCCTCTCACCTCTCCCAGTGCTGTACCTGGAAAATTCCAGCACACCTTTCAGCTAGCGAAGGACGGGAGTGACAAGTTATAAAGCCAGAGCTGCTCATGACTCACTTCCTCTCCAAAGCTTCAAGTAGAGGCGACACTGTAGGTATCTCATGCAATGCTTCTATTCAGGATAATCTGTTATAAAGTTATGTCATTCACACAGGGATTAGGCTAATGTTCTGTCATGGGATGAAAAGCAAACAAGTAGAAGGACAGGGAAAATAAACTTGGTGAACCATGAACTTGATGTACTTCCTCTACATATGGAAAAGCTCAATAGTATCCATATTTCCTCTCTCGCTTGGTACTGTCTCTTTTCCTCTCCAAAGCCTCGTTTCAAGGCCCATCTCCTCTTTCCTTCTGATATCCCTTCTGTCTCCTACATCCCATCCTACTCTTCCATGAATGATTTGATGCACACAAATACAGAATAAAAACCAGCTCACAGACAGGCGCTGAGAGGGCTTTCCCCAGACACCTCCTTAGGGCTCACTCCAGCCATCTGTGACCCCATCAACATCCTGACAGCACAAGCCTGCAGCAGCACCTTCCAGCCAGGCCATAAGTGACAACAGCAGGAAGACGGATCTGGATTCACTCTCAGAACTTTCTGCGCACATCCTCAGCTTACCATTAGTCCAAACAGACAGATCCACATGAGATGGTAAGGCAAACATGCAGCCTACCTGGGCTGTCCACTGAAGGTACTTCTACCATTCCAGTACAAACCTGAAAAGCAGTTAATAGCTGGTGCTGTGCCCCAGCACCCTTCATCCACCTGCTGAAAGAGGGCAACATTCTTGCTTTGCTACAGATTCTCTAGTAACACAAGCCAGACCTGCATCAAGGAGATAACCCATGTCTCTGGCAAGGCCCTCCAACATCAGGAGTATATGTGAGGGCTGCACTGATTTTTTGTCTTTACTACATACTGCAAGCTACTATTACGACTACACAAACTGCTAAACAAACAAGTCTGCTAACCGAAGAGACAATAGAACTTGTGTAAGAAGTTATTGGGTCTCTGCTTAGTGTCATAGAAAACCCTTTCAGAAGTCCTTCTCCTTGAACCAGAATCCTACTTGTGACTTACAAATTGTATTTCATTAGCGATAATTCTATAGTGGTTGGGAAAAGAAGTCTGCTTTAATGTCTGAAAGATAAAAAAAGAAAGAAGTTATGTCCTTGATGTTTTGCAGTTGTATTTTTTTTTATGCTCAAAACACCATTTTCTGTATAACTGCATCCTAAAGTAAGCAAAAATCTAGAAAGGCATGAGAAATACAGTTCTTGAACCATTTTCCCTTACCTCTTATGTAGGATATATATACTGAAAACAAATTCACACACGGGAGAAAAACCATCAGATGTTGACCAGGACAAAGGAAGGTTGTAAAAGAATGAATAATGTGAAAGCTCCCCATAAACAACTCACGATCATTTGACAGGGCCAAATATTAGTGAAAATCTTCACAGAAGAGGAGAAGCCACAGTAGAGAGAATTCCCAATCTCTCATTTTTATGACAGTTCTACTGCAGAATGAAGAGAGGGCAACTAAAGTAGTAGCACAGATGAGTGAATTCAGACTTAGATAATTTAGAGGGAAGGGAGGCATTAAAATAAGAAATATGCAGATGGCTGATGACACAAATGACAGGGAATTAATATCAAGAAAGGTAAAATAAATTACCAACAATGTGCCTTGACTTGATAGGTTATCTTTAAAAATCCCTAGGTAAGGCACAGAAAGATTTCAAGATTTATTTAACACCATACACATTCAGTGTCAAAACAGTCACTTTCCCATTCACCTCCAAGCACATCCAGAACCACCACCTTGCAGCAGAGATGGGGGAAGGCTTTCATACAGGAGGGGAGCTCCACAGTAGTCTCATGTTTACAAAGGTGTTTACTGGGTTGTCAAGGAGAGAATAAACCAGCAATCCCTACACAACACAATTTGAATATACACAAATTTGTCACAAAATTACAGACTAGTTCCTGCCAAATTTTGAAAGCCTGCCCTAATGCCCTTCCCTCTCTCCTAATTGGGCTTGGCAAGGAGTCCTGAGATACTGTTAAGTCTGAAAGTTTGCTCGAGAACCAGATCCACAGGTTAGTGAAGTTTTCTCGAGCCACTCCCAGCTGGCAAGTGGGCAAACCACAGGGAGACTGCCAGCATCTCCAAAGAGGGCAAAGTTGAAGGGAGGATGTGACACATTTACCACAATCACGCAAGCTCCTCGTCTTAATCACATGCAGCATGGCATGCAACCTCTAAGCAAATGCACAAGGCCATTAGCTCAAAAAATGTGACATTAATTTTTGATTTTGTTGAACTAAATATTCAACCAGACTGCTTGTTCTTACACTCTTTCAGGACTATGAATGGGATGTTTAGGAAAAAAGAGCAGATATTTCCTCCGTTTAGAAGATGAAGTAACAAGTCCTCAAGTGCTCTTATTTTGTAGCAGGACACAAAAGCCAGCAAGGCCTGTGCTCCACTGCCCATCTCTCTGGAATATGAAGTATTTCAGTTTGTTAAATAGTGGAATATTTTCATTTGTGGTTGAGAGATTCTCAAATGACTGGATGCAATTTGCTTAGCTAGGACCAAAGGCAGAGTAACACATTCCTTGATTTCAACACATACTGTTTGAATTAAAACTTTCAATAGCACCATGCTATTAATGTTTTTATTTAACACAAAATAAAATCTGACCTATCCACCGATAACTTTAACAGCAAAGCCCCATTTTCAAAGCACAGTTGAGTGCTGAGCCACAAATGCTTCTCACATCATTTTCAGCTATAAATACAGGAAAGTAACCACAACAGCACAAGACTACAGCTATGGCTATAGTTACATACCTGCCAGGTAAGAAAAAACTAGGTGAGGAATATATTATTTTCTTAAATACAGCATTGTTTATCAATTTTAAAGAAAGAATAGACTAATGGCTCACTTTCCTTAAAAGCAAGGATTAACGAGGCTCAGATCTTCAACAAGAGCAGCAATTCCTTCTTGCTCTGTTAACCTGTCAATTTATCCATTGGAGAGTTGGGCCATTTCACAGTAATAAAGCAAACAGCACCTACTGGATATACAGTAATGTTGCAGAACTTGACAATAACATGTTTGCTTACTTTCTCCTCCCCCATTTTTAAACAGTTAAAATACCCCTTTATGGGGTCAGAGAATAGAATCTAGGACACATCCACAGCAGCAGGGAGACGTAAGTGCAGAAGCAGCCCAGAAATCTGACTTCAGAGGAACAGGAAGCACAGTATCACATGAGATACAATCAGAACCATAGGCAAGAGCAATCAGGACAATGCCAGAATTAGGTTTGCATTGCATTTGCTACTGTCTGGAATACTGGAAGTCAAAACATTTTAATTCTATTATTCTTTTATACCACGTGAATTGTTAGCCCTCATAACGCTTTGGTCTAGAACTGATTTATTACTAGATGAAAAGTACAGCAAATAGGTGAAAAAACATCTAGCTATCTACGGGAGAACTCAATGACATTTGTGATCTATGGTTACAATAAAGGTAGACAAATTGCATCTGACTATGCACAGACAAGACCTTTCAATTTATTACACAAGTTTATACCACTTGCAGAGAAGGAGATACCTGTTGCCAGCTAAACACAATTCTAGACTGCTTAAAAGCCTAGGGTTGAGGGGTTGGCTGGTTTTTATTGTTGGCTTTGCCTTTCGTTTTTTCCCCCCCTCTCAAAACCAGTACAGGTTGTCTTATTTTCCTAAGCCAACAGACAGACACACAAAGTAATGCACACGCTCCAACCCCAGCAGTACCATAATAGAACAGATCAGGCCTCTGGATTCTATGTAGACCTTCACAGTGCTGAAACAAATTTGTTAGCAAATCTTAAATAAAATTTCAATTCTTTTTTCAGTCTTAATTTCATTCTCATTTTTATTAATTTCTTTATGTCTCACCATATGACTTCACATTCATCTTACACTTTTCTATCACTAGTTTGCTTTCATCTATCTTCTATATGTTTAGAGTTTTAGCAAGTACTCATTTTCCATAGTATCATTTCTACTCATTCCAGCACTATATAGTTAAGCACAAAGCAAAACAAAATTCCTTTCCAACTCTTTCCAGCAATGTTTGCTTACACTTCTTCACAATTAATCTCATTTAGCAGAAACTTCAGCATTATTCCTTTTAGAAACAGAATATATTGGGATTAAAGTCTGTCAGAGAGAGACTGAGGCATCAGGTACGAAGTTTCAGTTTCACTAATATAAGCAACCTATCAGATCCACTCTGCATTTTCGATATAAACAAAGAACCAGAACTTCCTTTTGCTTTAATCCCATAAACATTGGCAGAACGCCATGTAAGATAATATGCTAACCAGACTCTGGAAGCTGAGGACTTAAATGCACAATAAAGCAGCAATTAAAAAATTGTGGAGCTCAAGGAAAAAAAAGTAGCAACAGCAAGAATGAATCATATCACAGCCTTGCTGAAATCAGCATCCTATCTGTAGCCTATATGAGACACAAAGAGAAGAACAAGTACAAAACACATTAACATTTCCTCCCTGGCATGGTCTTTCCTAGTGAAGGGGTTTGTACTCATTTGTAATTCCAGAGCTTCCTGAGGTAGCATCATTTCATTTATTTGCCCAATAGACTTTTTTCCCCAGAAAACCGTCCAACCATGTCTTAAACCAAACTGCAGAAGTCTGGCAATGCTGTACAACTCCTTAACATTTTCTGTCAGTAAAAGTAATCAGAAGAGACTACAGGTAGGTCAGCAGCTACAGGTTTCAGATCCAGTTATGGTCATGTATTATTGCCGCAACACCTGAAGAAATGTCTCAGGAAAGTTAAGGAGCATTATGCTACAACCAGCGCAAAAAAAATAAAAAACAAAACAAAGTGGCAATTTATGCAATGACTTTGTGCTAGCTAAAGAACCTGAGCAGCGGAGTGCATTAAAAAGTTATCATGACAGAGTGGAAAGCAAACCATCCAAAGTTGCTTTTCTTCCAGCTAAACTCCACAATACTATTAACATTTGGGATTTCATTCATTCATCCCAGTTCACAAAAAACAACCCAGTACAACCACAAGCTACGTTATCATTCCCTTCTCTTTAAATCTGGAGTGCAGATCTGCTAAGAAGCAGATCATCAACTGGCTGCAAAGGTCAAAAATCAAAACCATTTGCTGTTTTTCCATTTGAAAAATGCCTGCTAACAAAGCAACAAAAATTAGCATTTGGTGGTTTCTCAAATCAATCCTCCCTGCTCAAAATGCAGAAAATAAACCACCATACATATCACCATCATTTTTATTTTTTCTGTTTTGCCATGACAATATGGATTATGCCTGTACCAGGGCTGAATGATTGTCTACATTATTACTTCTGACTGCTCAGAGCATCTGCAGCATGTAAGACAAAACTTCCTCCACCACTATCCAAATTGCTTACAAAGTAATTGGTGGCAATTAAATAACAGTAAAGAATGCACATGCAGAGAATTTAAGAATTTTTGCCTCTTCACAACCAAATTTTTGAAGCCATAATGTGTAAACAAGACTTGCATTAAACCACAATTAAAAAATGCAGAAATGCCAATTTGAGATTGTTCAAGATAGTTGCTAGGTTATGGAAACAATGAGAAGTGATGCAAAGTATTTTAAAATATTCCTGTCTTCATTATTTTAATCTGTCAAGTGACTTGCACAGCACAAGTGTGGTGCAAAAGTTATGTTACCTTCTAAGACTGTGTAAAATTATGTTTTAAATTTCCCCTTCATTATTTCTTCCACTGAGCTTCCAACACATCCCTGCTATGATGTTAACTTAAATACTTCTAAGTTTTCAGTATGCGTAATGGGAACCAAGGAGGTACATGCAATATTTTTCATTTAGCAATGAATCAACTGATCAACTAAAGTGGTCAGTACTAAGTTTTTAAATATAAAATACTCTTGCAGAAGAAGAAAGCAATCAGAGAATCTCTAAGTCACAAGTTATGTAAACCACAATGTATGCTACAAGTCTAGCTCTACTGTTTGCATAGGGAAAAAAATGTGGAAAACAAATGTCAAGTGCATCTAAAAGTTAAAAATAGATGGACATCAACATGGTCTCGTTGCCCCTCTCTCCAGATTTGTTTATTGTAAAAACAATGATTTTGTATTTGTTTAATGAGCTGAACAGCAGGCTATAAGATTGTCAGCTTTTTTTTTTAAGGCACAAGAGCAGCAATTATTCCTATTTTATTTCCTCATCTCAGTTTCATACTAATATTCTAACCCTTTGCAAAGCTGACAAATATTTTTCCATTTATCTCTCCCTCACAAATTACATAAGCATAATACATCTTTTTCTTTACCTCTTCTTCCAGTAACTACAGGCTCATGACAAACTTTCCTAGCGCAGAGTTACCTGGACATCTTCTGTTTAAACAAGTACATAAACAACCATAAAAAGATATATCCTTCCAACAGACCACAAGCATCTCACATTATAAGAATGATTCCAATAAGTCCTGAAAAGGAGGAGCACAGTAGCTGAATTTCACTAGCTAGTGAAGTTTCCCAGTATACAGCTCTACAATATGGCTTTACAAGTATTTCTTACATTACTGTCCATAGTACTGTTTCTTTACTCCAAACATGTCAGCAAAGAACAACAGAATGCTATGAAATACAATGCTTTATCTACAATCTCCACAACCAAAAATCCTTTTTTTCCTGACTCTGTCAAATTGGGGTATCCATTTCCCCAGATGTTTGCAGAACTTAATTTGGTTCAAAAAGGGATAGAGTGAAGTACTGGAGGATAAATCTCTCAGTGTCTACCAGCCTTAATAAACTCTATGTAACACCATGTAACACCAGGTTGAGAAAGCATCTAAACTGCAACAGAGAACCTCCTTTTCCCCCAGCAGGACATTTAATACAGTCTTGCACTTTTTCCTAGTACTACTGTAATTCAGGACCCAAGCTAGATGAATGCTCAATATAATAATCTTGTGCCATCTGTTCATGAATAACACATTCATTTATTACTTCAGAGAGTTATGTATCTATTTCCAGCTTTATTCCACACCATTATACACTCATGCATCCACACACATGTTCCAAAATTATTCTGTTAGCTTCAGAAAGAAAGTTCAGTAGTGTGGATTTACACTACTTTTTCTTACACTGCTATTCACCTTGTTCACTCATTCCAGAAGATTCTGGAGAGCTTCATATCTTAATATCCTAGAAAAAGCACTCTTTCTAGAACATATCAGATTCACAACGCAACTCAGCAACACTTCTTAAATTTCACAATTCTTAAATATACTTCAACATACACACATTTAAAAATGAATGCCTTGGCACTGCTCCAATTAGTCAAAAATGAAAGACTTCAGTTGAGGGAAAAAAAAACTTACCTTTGCACTTCTTCCTCATCCAGTTAACTAAGTTAATAAAAGTCTGTGAAGCCTGTTACCAGCTCACACCAGGGAAGTTAAATGCTTCTCTAGGCAAGTCTGAATACAGCCACCACTCTCTGCATAATCTATGCTGTTTTATAAGCTTCTTTCCATCCCCATGTCTGTTTGGAAAGGTTTACTAAAAATGTGAAGTAAGCATAATCTAGACTGTACAGAAAAAAGATGGCAGAAGCCACATGGAAGAGCAGGTGACACAGTGAGTTAGAGCTGCAAAAGATACTGTGTTGCACCAAGAAAATACTTATTTGCAGCATTGCACTTTGACATTTTGTCTTCTCAAGTATACTACAGAAAGAGGACAAAATTCATACTGAAAAGCCCATGGCATAGAAACATGGGATTAGCTGCAGGGGAATCTACCAGGAACGGTTCTAGCCCCTTTGTTTCTGACAGGGATTTAAGGAAGAGCTTAAAACAGGACAAGTATGTGGAAATACCACCACACAACAGCCTCCCTTCTTCCAGTCTGTGACTTCAAATAGAGGCAAGATCTTTGTATTTAATCCCTAACAGATTTCTTTTTCCATGAACTTTGTCCAACTAGTTTTTAATCCATGTAATCTTTCAGGATCCACATCGCCCTATGGCATGAAGTGTTGAAGCTCAAGCTCATATATGAGCCAACCTGCTAGTCCCATCAGATGTCTCCTAGCTCTGTACCACAGCTAGTCATTTCATTTACTATCTACCTGTTATTCACGGGTTTCTTTAATGCCCTCTCCACAGCAATCTCCTTCAGGCTGAAGGTTTTTATTATACCAGATTTCTTCTCATGCAGAAAACATTTCATATACTTGATCACTATTACCAACTTCCTCTGAACCCTTCCCATTTCCATTACTTTTTTTTTTCCCCAAAAAAATGAGAGAACCAAAACTACTACCCACAAACATAGCTGATGGGGAAACATAGTGGATTTTTTTTAAAGCTGAATACTTTTTTTTTTAAAAGCCACTTCTCTGAGCATCTAAACTCCAACAAAAACCTTATCCTTCTTCATCCATGATTACTATACATGAAGCTGTTCTCCCCATAGTGTTCACCTTCACATACAGACAGCTCCAATCTGCTTTCTTCACTTAACTTTCCTGCGCACAAAAAATGAACCATGAAAGGGTCTGCAAAACTCAAGTCATTTCCTTTCAGAGAGGCATCAAACCTCTTAACAGCTCCATTGGGATACACAACAAGCAAGAACAGGGCTTTTCTGCAGTAATGTAATGATGAGAAAGATACGTGTAGAGGAACAACAACAACAAAAAAATAATGTGCAGAACACTGAGAGCTGCAACAACAGCACTGCCCTGGCAAAGTACCTGATGTGAGGAGCTGTTGTAGCTACCCCTTTTTGAAGGGTTGCTACCAGATGAGAGTATTTGTTGAAGCAAAACTGAATAGTTGTATTAGGCAAGAGAGAGACCTGGTGAACTGAGACTGAGCAACAGTCAGGTGAGGGTGAATGGGGACAAGTGAATGAAATAGTGACAGAGTTGGGAAGAGACTGAGTGGGTGGAGAATGACTGGGACTGGGTCAAAATCATGCCCACTGCATTGGGATTGAGCAGCGAACAAAGGGTGAGGTTCAGTATATCTGTCTTCAATAACTGCGGATTAAAATGTTGAGCTGAAGTTGTGAGTAGTAGGAGACATTTTTAAGAAGCGGAATTTTTACTCACAACATTTATGAGTGAATAATCACTTTGTTTTAATGGAGTTACTGTGTCTGAAGGCTTTCAAGAAACATGTAGATGTGGCACTGAGGGACATGGGTTTGTGGACATGGTGATACTCTAATAGTCAAACTAGATGATCTTTATGGTCTTTCCCAACCTTTTGATTCTATAAGCAAATTTTCAAAGAGGCTGAGGTCAAAGACAAAATTATCAAGCAATCACAGCTGCTGGTCTGGGTCTGAAGGCAAAGAGCAACATGTTAAATGGAAAAAAATGTGGGATCAGGATTATATGCAGCTGGTCTATCAGTAGAGAGTGTGCTAATAGATTCCTGCAGAGTAGGCAAAGTCCTCTAACATTTTAGGAATTTGGAGTTCCAGCCCATCTCTTGTCCACAGAAAGGGTTAATCAGTCACCAGGGTTATTAGGCTGGAATGCAAGTGTCCTGATAACAAAAGAACTGTAAATCTGAATTGTCATCTACAGATGATTCAGACATTTGTCTAGAAACTGTTTATCACAAAGCAAGGGCAACAGAACATGACACAGACCCTGCCAAACTGGCTATGAGAAACATGAGGACCTCACCCCACTCCAGTACAATTTCATTGTCCCCAGAAAGGCCAACCTCTCCCCAAAGTTCCCACTTCAACATTTCTTAAACAGTATTATAAACATTCTCAGCTTATTCCATTTGTTCTGATCTCAATTACTCCTTTCTTATCTGTCCAACACACTTCCACATCATGGTAGGAGCCAGGAACAAATGTCCTGTTCCCCCAATTCCATACCACAAAACTGCATTCTTTCCAATCAAAAGACACAGCAGCATGAATAGTAATAATAATAATAAAAAAATCACAACAAAAAGAAAATAAAAAAATCCTACATAACTGCTTTCTACCATGCAGGAAGAAAGCAAAGACAGATAAACAACATATTTATCCATTAAAGAGAGGGAGAAACACAAACAGCCATTTGGGCTTTTAACTGTTTCTAGACTTTGGTTTCCTGTATTTTCCAAGGTATTCTAGATTTATTTTCAGATCTTCAACATTCAGTAGATTTTACCAGAAGCCCTTATTACAAGAACAGTTCTGTTTTTGTGAAAAGTGGAAAATAACCCTTAAGTTAATATCTAAAAAAGGGATAATTGGATGATTTTGATACACCTCATGGCTGACTTATTCTACCAGTAACTGGATAATCTTGGACATGTAATACCTTATTTTTATTTAGCAGTCATTCTATACATAACATTACACAAGTTTGTTGTTTTTTTTTTTTTTTAAAGATAGACATGCACCTGTCTTTCTTGTATTGCTGTGACGAGCCCCTAGATCAGCAAGGTTCAGCTTATGAACAAATGCAGGCTGTGAAAGCACGAGGTACCTTAAATGGACAATAAATATTTCCTTCCCCATTGGATATAAGAAACATATCTGGCGGTAAAAGAGTGGTTTTACTTTCTCTGATGCGTTTGGCCCTTCATCTGATGCAATGATTTGGCACAATGGGTAACAGAAAAAGCCATGGAAACAGAATTATTTTTAAGACAAAGCAACAACCCACCGGACAGATTAAAACAAAGGAGCTGCTAATCAAATAAAGGAGTCATTAACTGAATTCTAAAATATTTTAGACATAGGTATTAAATTCAGTTTGCAGTACAGAGACTACTTTTTGCCGATGGAAACAAAATTCAAGGCATTAGTCAACCTACTTTGTTATGATTTCTTTTTAGAACCACAGTATAGTTATCAGAACAAACAACTAAGACTGATCCTGCTGTATATTCCACTACAGTATTTTTTTCCCCACAATTTTCATCAGAAGGGATTTCAAACAAATTCAAACTAACCTCCCATCTAGCCTGAGGAGTCCCAAAACATGTTAGTTAAAACTTATAGTTTGGAAGACAAGTTCAGACAAAACAAAAAACCCAGAAGCTTTCTCACTGTCTTCATAGATCTTGGCAGAGCTCAAAACTACTAGCAAATTGTTCATAACAGCAAACAGAATCTTATCAGAGTTGGGAGACAAGTAAGACAAAGGTCTTCAAACTCCTACTGATGTTGTTAGCTCTCCTGTCTTCCTCTGCTTCCAGAGGACAGCAGTGCACGCTCAGTGTATGATCCCCTCTTTCCTACAGCCGCCTCCAGTGCAAGCAACAATCAGACTACAAAATGGAGATGTGTGAGACATTTTCTTTGCTTCACCTCCTGAAAGTGAGGTCAGGACCCTGACAAGGCAAACATCTACCTCCTTGTGTCTCCCTAATGCTCCTGAAGACTCTGCAATGCTCTTGGACAGTCTCAGTGCTGAGTGATGCCAGGCCTGAGAAAACCCAGATCCCTCCCACAGAATGCAGCCACAGGAAAACCACCACAGGCCACTGCAGTCTTCTTTAAGAAAGAAGGGAATACAGTAAAGAAGAGGAGCATTTGATACACATAGGCAGAGATAGCAATGCTGTCAGCTGCACTTAAAGTTGTTGCTCTCCAGAGCTGTGCAAGAAAGAATATGCTGCTCAGCTGAAGCCCTAACTTAAACAAAGCAGAGGAGTTGGATTAGCATACACAAACAGCCCAGTGTTTGAAACAACATAAAAATACAGTCTTGGAATGACAGCACAGGCAGCAGGGTCTGAAGTCTATTTATGTCACTGTGGTAACTTCTGCAATTCATCAGATTTTGTACACCCAGGATGTGGTACACAGGGCTCTTTTATACTTTAAGAAGACATACAGGGAATCTCACAAACTAAGCCCAAAGTAGTCCTGCTGCTTCAGAAACACTTGGGATCACCTACAAGAACATACAGATATATGGAAGCTCACACATGTCACAGCTGTGACAAAAAATTTCCTGCAAAATGAGCACCACAGACCTTCAACATTTTTAAACCACAGAAAAGGCACTTAGTGAGAACCAAGTCACTCATAAGACTGACTGCATCATTCCTAAGGAAGATAATGAGCCAATTCAGCTAAACTGATATTTGAACTCTTATCTCCTGGACTATAAAGGAAATTCTTCCCAAGATACTTTAAACCATTAAAACAAGGAACATTTGAACCAGCCAGCTATCAGCTTAGCTAATACCTGACTGATCCTGATTTTAAATTAATGGGGTCATTGCTTAACTGAAGAATTAGAAACTAGTCATAACACAGATAGTCACAGCTCTACCACTAACACGCAATTCTCTATTCTGATAGTCTGTGAATAACTGAAACAGAGTGTTCCACTCTCAGAGTGGAACACTTGGCTTTGACTATGGAAAAAGGTTTTGAGGTTTCTTTTCTAGATGAGAAGATGTAGTGACATGCCTGTAGCAGAAAGCAGCTGGCATACCTCTTCAGATTTATCCAGTAGTCCAGGCATAAATCACTTTATCTCACCAGTATGAACTCAAATGGCATTTGTTCCTGCATTACTACCGATGGGAAGTCTTGACTAATGTGTTGTGCTAGAAGGTCCACCTGAAGAGACCAGCTCTACCCAGAAAAGCAAGGTTCACTTTTTTTTTTTGGGGGGGGGGAGGGGGGGAGGACGGGTAGGAATGCAGAGGACAGAGGCAAGGAAGGAAGATGGACACTGCCCAGACTGGTTGTGCAAACATCATTCTTAAAGAGTTTTCCAAGATTCTGATGGATAAAAGCACTAAGCAACCTTGTCTAACCTTGCACCTGAGCCTGCTTTGAGCAGCTTGAACTAAAAGACATTCTGAAGTCTATTCTAACTTCAATTATTTCATGAACTACACATTTAGAAATAATAGTAAGCTTGTGCGTTTCTTGTAAATGCTCCAGCAGATGTCCTTTGGTAATGGACTGACAAAAATAATTGCTTGCAACAATACAGTCGCATCATCCTTTATCAGTGTTAAGTCATCAGTCTGACAGACGACACAAATTCCATTTGCCATAATAATGATTCCCTACTTTGAAATAACCTATTTTAAATTGTTACACAACAAGAGATCTAGACTTAATTCTAATTACTAAGCCAATAATAGTTATAATTACCATTGTAATAGATCAAGAGAGCAAGAACATAAAAGCAGGGCCAGAAACATGAGCAAAATGTTGGCCATGCATGATTCCTCCACTCACTTAAATGAGCTCTTCAAAATATCATGTTGAACTCCCCCATTTAACATCACAGAGGAAGAGAAACTTTTGAAAAAAAACATTAAGACAGAAAGAAATAAATGTACTTAACAACTGATGGGACACAATTTTGACAGACAAGAAGGCCTCAGATTGGAGTACAAGTCTTATGCGGGAGTGGCTGAGGGAACTGGGATTGCTTAGTTTGGAGCAGGGAAAACTCAGGGGAGATCCACAGCTCCCTACAACCCCCTGAAAGGAGATAATGGAGAGTTACAGGCTGGTCTCTTCTCCCACATAACAACAGGATGAGAGGAAAAGGCTTCAAGTTGCACCAGCAGAGGTTCAGATTGGATGTTAGGAAAAATTTCTTCTTCAGCAGAGTGATCAGGCACTGAAACATGCTGCCCAGGGAGCTGGTGGAGTCACCATCTCTGTAGGTGTTCAAGAAACACTCAGATCTTGTACTAAGGGATATGGTTTAATGGGGAAATATTGGTGGTGGGTGGATGGATGGATTGGATGATCTTGGAGGTCTTTTCCAACCTTGGTGATTCTATGATTTTATAAAGAATACATATGCATAAATCCACCTTCAAATGATGTGCTCCTCTCACTCAAAAAAAATCAAATTAACTTCTGCACAACTGTACAAAAATTGCATCAAATCTCCAATTATCAGTGCACACAGACTGTAGCACAGAAGGGAACTGAGACCATAGTTGTGATCCCCTTTCAAAAGTTTTGAAAAAAATATGAAGATACTCTGCAATTGCTTGTCATTCAACAAGATACTTCAGGATTATTGCCATCCAATCTGTATTTCAAGAAAACAAGTTCATATGTAGTTTTTGATGGATTTTCAGCCACATTAGATGTCAAGATTAGCAGGCAAGCTTATTAGCATGTTCTGTGATAGTGTCTGCTGTAACCAGATAAGCTTTATTAGTGCTGCATTGAAAATCCAGAATAATGCCTAATTCCTATACTCTAACGCTGTAAAGGGCAAAAAACTCTCCTTCACATCATTCTGGAATAACTCTCTGGAGTTTGCATAGAAAGCAAACAAATCTGGCCACCCATAAGAAACAAGTGAAGAGGTTTAACACAGGACAAAAAGTCCATACTCCTTAAGACACAGAAATCATATATTCCATAAAATCTACTTTAAGGGATAAAGTTGCAAAATGTTTTAAGTAGGAGTCTGTGGACAGTAATGCCACTTAGTGTACAGGGACAGAGAACATTTCCAGAGTAGGAAGTTTATGGCAGAAAATGCAAATTCACATACAACAGCACTAGAAGAATAGTGATGTTCCTCAGGCATCTATATTGGGACTACTATTACTTAACATCTTTGCCAGTAACACGGATAGTGGGATTGAGGGCACTCTCAGCAAGTCTGCCAAGGATGCCAAGTTGAGTGGTGCAGCTGATACACCGGAGCAAAGTGCTGCCATCTAGAGTGACTTGGACAAGCTTGAAAAGTGAGTCCATTCAAACCTCATGAAGTTCAATAAGGTCAAATGCAAAGTTCCACACTTGAATCAGGGCAGCTCCAGACACAAATACAAGCTAGGCCAAGGATGGATTGAGAGCAACCCCGAAGAGAAGGCTGTTGGTTAATGAGAAGCTCAGCACAACCCAGCAAAGCATGCTTGCAGCCCAGAAAGCCAACTGTATCCTTCGCTACATCAAAAGCATCACCAGTGGCATGGTGACTACCACTCCACTCTGCTCTCACGACCCACCCCACCTGGACTACTACATTCAGCTTTGAGGTCACTAGCATAAGAACGAGGTGAAGCTGTTGGAGTGAGTGCAGAGGGCCGTGAAGATTATCAGAGGGCTGGAGCACCTCTGCTATGAAGACAGGCTGATGGAGTTAGTGCTGTTCAGCCTGGAGAAGAAAAGGCTCTGGAGAGACCTCATCGCAGCATTCTAGTACTTCAAAGGGGCTACAGGAAAGCTAGGGAGGGAGTCTTTATCAAGGATTATAGTGATAGGACAAAGGGTAGTGGTTTTAAACTGAAAGAGTCGATTTAGATTAGACAGTAGGAAGAAATTCTTTACTCAGAGGGTGGTGAGTCACTGGCACAGGCTGCCCAGAGCTGTGGATACCCCATCCCTGGAGGCATTCAAGGCCAGGCTGGATTGGCCCCTGAACAGTCTAATCTAGTGGAAGGTGTCCGTGATCATAGCAATGGGTTTAGAACTAATCTTTAAGGTCCCTTACAACCCAAACCATTACATGAAATTTCATATAATCCACAACATTAAAATAATCATAAACTGCAAATAATCCAAAGATCAATATAATATGAAACTTAATCTCATAAAACAAGACCTCTGCACAAGTCATAGTAGTCATTATCAATGTATGTAAATGTGAGTTCACACATTTAGTGTAAATTCTCAGTTCATTAGATAACACCCTTCCAGAAAATTGCGATGCTGAAAAAATTAACATTAACTTCAATCTTTATTCTAGCAATGCTGCCTCCAAGTAAAACATCAAGGCATCCCTCACAGACAACTGAGAGCAGAGGAGCTCTCAGAATAAAACCTTTTGGGATCAGGCCTTGCCAGATTTTTGTTCTGCATCACCTTATGCAAAAATTCAACCAATTATAGGTCAAAGAAAATTTAGTAATTACAAAATAAAACTCTCCCATCCCTTAAAGATATACAAGTAAAAGCAAAGTGTGACTGTCATATCTTTCACACACTCTTTCCATAATTCTGAACAGAACCAAAAATTAGCTAATAGCTGCTTACCACGAGACTAGACTCAACTTGCCTTCCTCATTCTCTGCCAAGTGGCTTTACACATCGGAGACAGCTAGCTGCTAAGAAAGACACTGCATAGGGACTTAAGATGAAACAGACTGAAATGGGACTAGTTTTACACCTGACACAAGCAGAAGTTTCATCTCTGTACCAATACAAGTCTTTCTGCATAGAAAATTGTCACTGAACAGAATTAATTTTCCAATTAGATCTACTAATACGTTGGGAAAAAATTGTTATTCACCTTTTTGTATTTTCCAGTAGAAACCTAACATACTCTTACAATACATAATAGTATAATAAAGATATTTGGCAGCAATCCTAAACCTCTAGAACCTCCTCGTATTTAACATATTTTGAAGTGGGGTAAAACAAAATGTCAAGGTCTCTTGGTTATCCACACACTTCATTAGATTGCAGAGATTCAGTAAACACCACAAAAATGATATATCAACATTTGGCTTTTTTCCTCCCCGCACCACGAACTACGCCACAAAACTAAGAGGCTTTTTTTAAAGAATACTCATACAGCAAATGATCTCCTGTAGGGAGCACTTCTTTTGTATTCTCTTGGAACCCTCTCAACTGCTTCTGCTACTTTTCCTAGGAAAACAGCGTATCCCATGCAAAGCAAAACAAAGAATGCAAATGACAGTGATAGCTGGGGCTCTATCCTCCTGCGTACACCGAACTCCCAGAGGAAAGTTCCCTGACCACCCATGGAAATCCTCACTGTGTGACACTCTGACTGGGAAAGGGAAACCTACAAAGGGATCCTCCGATCTCCTGTTTACTCAGAGGTTCCTGTAGTAGCATAAATATTCTAGTTAAGATTAAATAGTTTTGTCTAACATGTTTGCATCTAAAAAGCCTCTCATGAGGGCTCACCTCTTACTAATACAGAAGCGTCTCAAAATTTATCTACGGTGGGGTAAGTCATGCTGATATAATAGAAGTGGAACGACTTTCTACCGCTTGCACAAATCCCAGGTTTGTTCCCCCAGGTTTATGCCCTGGAACGGCATGAGCCCGCAGCGTGGGCTTGTGGCGCCCTCTGGCGGACACGGAGGGGGCAGCTGAAGGCCGGCCGCAGGCTGCCGAGGGGCTGCACACCTAGCAGCACCAGGGCTGGCTAACCACGTCCTGGCACTCCCAGCAGGAGGTTGCACGGGCTGTCCGGCGCCTCAAGCAGCGCTCAGCCACCTTTGCCGCTGTCCTCACGTGGTGACCAGCGCCTCTCGTTCCCTCATTGGGCACCTTTAAGGGACAGGTCACTTTCCTGTTACTTCAAGGAGTGAAAAACAGAGCACAGGAGGTTCCATAGGAATATAAGGAAAAGCATCTTAGCTTAGAGGGTGACAGAGCACTGGAACAGGCTGCCCAGAGAGGTGGGGCAGTCTCATTCTCTGGAGATACTCACGATCCACCTGGACATTTTCCTGTGCAACCTACTGCAGGGAAGCTTCTTTAGGGGGTTGGACTGCACAATCTCCAGAAGTCCCTTCCAACCCCTACAATTCTGTGATTCTGTACGGTCAGAACCCTCCTCTGCCTCCTCCAGGCCCAGCAATGCCAGCCCTCATACACCACATACACGAACCCCAGCTTCTCGCTCTGCTGAGGAACAGCAAGGAGTAAGGGCCTCACTGGAGAGGCTCCTGATGATGCAGCTAGCTTGCAGCACCAGAGGTTCAACATCAGCTTTGTCTACAACGGTGTCAAATCTCAAGTCTTACAAAACAACTCATTTCACTGGAAAAACTTATTTTAACATTTGTTCTACGCTTGATAGAACATTCCCTCTTTAAGGATTTTTATTTTCTACAGTAAAAAAAACCTCCCCCATACAAGAATAGAAATACTACCAGATTAGCTGAAATGATTCAATATTTACTTCTTTTCCTGAGCTCTCCAACCCTTATGACTAAAAAGAGAGCACTATGTTAGTCCCTTATCTCACCACCGCTCTGAGAATATGCTCTATTCACAATACCTGGGCTTCATATAGCCAAGCTCTCCAGAGAAATAAGAAGCTGCCTAACCCAGCACATAACAGGAAATTCTGACATCAACTTGCTGAAGAAAGCCATTAGACAGGGGCTATAGAGAATCCAGATCACCACATTCCTATTAAGAAATCTACCCACTTGGCCATCTTTTTGTGCACATGTTGAACAACAAGGAATTCCATTTAAATTAAAAATAATCTTTACTTAGAATGATTAAACAGTTTACTCAGAGAGATTGTGGAGTCTCCAACCCTGAAGGTACTCAAATCACAGCCACACAGCCCTGAGCAACTCACTCTATCAGACCTTGCTTTGACCATAGGACTTGAACTGGATAATCTCCCGAGGTGCCTTCCCATCTCAGTCATTCTGTGACTCAGCAGTCACACAGCCAATTTCTAGGTGTGGGGCACTGTTGGTTTTGAGGTTTGGTAGTCAGAGAAAATATCTAAGTTCTTGTGAATAGAATTTCTTTTAAAGGCATGGTAAACAGAAGCCTCACGTGCCTCCAAGTTAAGTGTAATCAAATAAGAATACACTACATAATTACAGGAGAAAAAGTTATTTTAAAATAAGAAAACAGTTTCTTACCTTACAAAGCTCATCATTCTCCTCTTTGACAGGTAGAGAATTAAGATTTGTGCAGGAGTCCGAGTCTGATATCTCCAGTGAGCTGTCATCTCTTTCAGATTCATCACACTTATCCGTAGAATCACTATCTTTCTCCCAGTCAATGAATTCTGATTCATCTAAAGAAAATTTGCAATAACGTTTCTTATTCATTCACATATTATTCAAAAATATGAATTTGAACAGTAAAACATTAATTACCCATGATTTGGGAAAAAGCACAGTATTATTTTGTTACGTATGTTGAACCTGCCTTTATGTTTAAGTACTTTATGATCCTGTCCCTCGTAAAACCCAAACAGAAGGTTCCATGAATGTATATATTAAAAAAAACAAAAATTCAAAGTACTGCCCATAAGGAGGCAGCATTTTTAACTACTTAGGTAAGTACTTGGTTTAGTTGTTAATTTCCTAGGATTTAGAGTGGTTTTGGGTTTTTTTTGGTCCAGCTGCATAAGATTTTTTTTCAAGTGTACTTCAAAATTAACTGCTTTAAGTAAAAGCAAATACTTCAGACAGTGACCTGGAAGAGCTGCAAAGCTGATGGAAGTTAACATCTGTTTTGAGCGGTAACTCCCACAGAAGTGGGACAGAAGTCTCAGGACACAAACTAGTGGCAAAAAGTATATTTTCAAAATTGAATAAGATTTTGGAGGAAGTTTGGCAGAAGAAAACTGAGGATCTGAGTTTTGCTTGTACTGCTTTTGCAGAAAGCAGAGAAAGGAGGCACCCAGATGTAAAGATGCTCTAGGCATCTCTACAGATATGTGGAACAGTGGCAGTATGTTCTGTTGCAGTGCTGCAACAGTTTAAATCTCTAGTTTCTTCACAGAACTTCCTAATTCTGAAGTCAACCAGACAAATAAACAGAAAGCTCTGGTTTGCCTGTGTGTGAATGCATTTCTGTTTCTAAAAACAAGGAAGCTATATCAAAAAAAGTTTTAAATACAGTCATTGGTGACTAGTTTAACACAAAGAGGTCTCTCGAAGCTATGTGGCACGCTGCATGCAACTTATGATGGCAGTATGAATACCGAGTTTTATCTTGTCACACTCAGGTACTAATACTTTATTTCTGAAGGTGAACTTCACATGAAAGGGCATGCCACTTTTCTTAGCTATTATCCCCATACTTAATATCTGAACATATATAATATTCATACACAGATACCCATGTGCAATACTGCAATTAGTGAACACGATAACTGAAAAAAGGAAAAACAGTTTTCTATTATAGTGGGGAGTTTTCTTATGCCCCCACTGCTTTCAACAACTCAAATTGCAGAGTTGAAGACAGGAAATGTTCAGATTTCCTCAATACCTTCCAGCAGGTACATAAAGCACCAAAGTTTTGTCATTTATGTAGAGAAACCAAAATTTGCTACCTCATATGAATAAAAGCAAGTCTGTATACCATTTTTTTAAACTAAAAATTTAAATCTATATTATATATTTATTATTGAACTGCTCATAAGGGATGTGAAAAACAAGTGTAATAATATGATATTAATAGCAGACTTGAAAGTTTCCTGGTAAACAGATTAAATGCCACAAAATGAACAGTGAAATGAACATTTCTAAAAGAAAAAATTACTAAGAATTACAAGAGATGACCAGATATATCAATGACAGTGTAAAATCAATGAAAATACAGAAAAAATAGGAAGACTGAGTTTGATGTAAAACAAAGGAATGTGCTTAGCCAGAGCCACAAAGAAAATATATAAATTAGACAATCCATTTACTCAACTCACAGTACTGTTTGAAAGCTACCAGATACAGAGGATCTAAAGCCTGCCTGTAGTGCTTCAGATCCAGATCAAGTAATCACATTGAAAATACTTCTTAAGAAGTTCTAATGCAAATTAAACATCATCCTAATCAACTTGTGTAATAAAGGACACAAGATTTTTCTGTCTTCAGCTGCACTTCCTTAATCAAAGTCTCTGCTGTCTGTCATGCCCTGCTCCATGAAACAGAAAGCAAGTCCTAGGAACAAAACTCATGGTTACTCGCACAACAGAGCTAGCAGAGAAAACAAGGAATACTGTGTAGTGAAATGAAAACTCATGCCACGTAAAATGATGCTATGTGCAGCTGCAAAGCCTGTCACATGTACTCAGTATATGTAGAGACAGCAATATCACTAGTAGAACAGAGCAGGCAGAGGAAGGTGTTCACAACCCCAGCATGTACGAGCATAGGAAAGAAAATGGTACAAAATGCTACTGGACTCCAAGTTTAATTTTTTTTCACATAATTTATAATAAGAGGTTATGCAATACTCAGCTGATACCAATGGAAAAAAAACCTCCAAATGATCTAGTCTCATTTTGGTTAAGTCATGTCCAGAATGATGTCATGGTACTTTTGTTACCGTACTTGAAGCTGACAAAGTTTCTTGACAGATCTGCTTGTGTTTGAACTTACCTTCATCACTTCTGTCCTCTAACAAAAAATGCCTGCCCTGCAACTTCTCTGTTTTGGAAGTGAGACTTTCTTTGCTGTGTATCCTTGAAATCGATGTTTTATTTTCATTATCTGAAAAATCACTGCCACTAGAGGTCCAAATTATGTCTTCAGCCTCCTTAGAGCTTTCAGCAGCAGATCCTATTAAAGAGAATTGTAAAGTTTTAGATTGTTACAGAAATACAGTACCGTTAAATTTAAAATCCTTAAAAAATTAAGCTATACTGTTTTTGAACTGGAAAAAGCTTACCAGTTATGTCAGCAAGCAAGAGATCAATACTGGAAAGTTAACTTAAGTATTTCTTATACATTCATGCTTTATTTTTCATTTTGATTCTATACAGTAAATGCTTCCACATCCTTTTATACCAAGAAGCTAGCAATCAGTGACAAGTAATGACTGTCTGACAGTTTTCTACGCACAATCCTAACACTTCCACATGTGTCCTTCCAAATAGTTTAAATAAAGACTATCCTCAGATGCAGGATATGGATTTCTGACTTTCTAGTATGCCACCTGTTGAGATGACTTTCCAGTTTTGTCCTAAGAGGAAAAAAGACTCAGCAGTAACAAGAACTTTTGAATAGCTTTTGAAAAAAGACATTTAAATCAAAATACCTTTCTCCACTACCTTTAAACAATGAAAGCAAAGAAAAGATTAATGTTTAGTAGCTAAGCACTCAGAAGTAGTAATCATAGGAAGGTAGAAGTTTCTACTTCCTACCACTACTAAACCTTTTAATGTAGATGGAAATTTAAACAATTAGTGAGGATTTGAAATAAGGCAGGAGGGATGGAGCCTTAAAAGAGAGAAACTTGTGTATCCTCTTGCAACGTAAAAACAGATTCTTTTCAGAAATATCAAAAGCATTATTTCAAACCCCAGAAGGCACACAAAAGGTGCCTAGTAGGTCACTTTATTTTAACCCCAAGAGGCAGCTCAACAACTACCTGAGCAACCATAAAGACAATGACTGAAGAAATCACTGCCTCCTCTCTCCTTCCTTCTGGACTTAAAAAGTGAAAGATGTGGAGACAGTCCATAAGTCCTCATCCTCCTCATTATGCCTAGAGTTCTTTTTCAATCACAACTATAAACAGACTCAGGTACATATAAAAGACCATGAACACAGGATGTTGACAAAATTCTACTGCGCTATCTATTCCTCATACTTACAAAATACCTTGTTTCTCTCATACCTGCTTGTCTTCTCTAAGACGAAGTGAGAATTATCTCACCCTCTATCTAGACAGCTATGGGTTGGTTTTCACTTGTTCCTCTTAAAAATGTGAACAATATTCTGTCCCTGCCAGGATACATACTATATACTGTATTAGTGATACTTATCTGTGCAAAAGCAATAGCTAAAGTTCTTGCAGCTTTGCAGAACTTGCATTCTAGGTAATAAGAAGAGCCCAATCGCAGTAGGATCAAGACTGTCTCGTATCAAAATTAGATTCTAAGCACAAAAATAGAAGAAAACCATTACTTTTAGCAGCTTCTGCCTTGACAAGGGACAAAACAAAGTGGAAGTCTTTTTGACAGTACTAAGACGACATTGCTGGAACATACCAATTGGGCTTTCAGCAGTTCTTAAGAGTGGTCCAAGGTACTTCTTAGTCTTGGATTTATTATCAGTAGGTCTCGATGACTAGAAAGAGATGTAATCATCAAGATTATCATCAACATTAAGGACAATTTTAACATATAGTAATATACTCAGAACTGTTATTATACACTCACCACAACTTAGCACAACTTTAGACAAATCTTTCAGTTTCCTACTACACTGCAGTATCATGAGAACATTAACACAAAAGCTGAATTTTCATCAAGGAAAATGTAAACTTACTGTTAAATCTAACCTTGTAAAGAACAAGAGCTGTTATTTTCAGCATTAAAATGTCAGAAGTGGGCAGGAAGACCAAGCTTGATAAACCACATGCCTAGTCCAAGGTTACAGAAAGAAGCCTTCAGTTGTCCTGTCTCTATTTTATTAAATCCCACAAGCTGTGGAACACTATGACTGCTCAGTACCAGAAAGAAACAAAAACAAACCAGTTGAAGATTATTTTCAACACACAGCACTTTCTCACTCAGAGCTTAGCAAATATCTCAATTCATGACCAAGACTAACACAGAAAAAAATTAAGCTTAATTTAATACATAATTCAAAACAGGAGCTGCAAGGTCATAAAGCAATATTTTTCTACAGTGAATTCATTGTTGCAAACAAACTCTTTAGATCTAACAAGAATTCTTCTAATGCAAATTTTGTTCCATTTTTATTTTTATTTTTTTTTAAGGAAGAAACAGCTCCCCACCCCAAACGTTAAATTGCTTTTGAATAATACATTTAGGGACAACACAAAAAAGAGTGACAATTCAGTCAAGCATGGAAACCACACTACCAGTTTGCTTTTCTTTCTTACACCTTTAAGCAAGGCAGCGTTTTACCTCCAGCACAGAAGTACTCTGAAAGCCATCCCCACACCTAAGCCATGCATTGGAAATTGAAGCAGCAGCCACTGATGTCCTGATACTTGACTTTTTCAGCTGTAGGGTTGTCTCATCTGGGAAGGACGTACACTCTGCATTCCAAAAACGCTTTCTCTAAGAAAAA
Source organism: Aquila spilogaster (assembly GCA_024606505.1). NCBI lineage: Eukaryota > Metazoa > Chordata > Aves > Accipitriformes > Accipitridae > Aquila > Aquila spilogaster. The sequence continues at coordinate 61,414,961 of JANHGO010000063.1, forward strand.
CAAACTCATTAAAAACACTGCACATACATAATGCTTCTCAAGTGAAAGTTATTTTACCTAGAAATTCCCTTTTTCTAAATACTTCCAAACAAACTATGTTTTAAAAGAGATAGAACAAGAAAAGTTTTGAACACCTCCAAGCATTTTTCATGCAACACCACATAACAGTAACACTAACTGTCACAGGTAAATTTAATCTTTGACAAGTGTGCTATTTGCTGTTGATCCAAGTTCTATTTGTAGCATTTGTTAGCTGCCCAATGAAGCTGACAATCCTAAGAGCAGCTCAGTAAAATACATTTTAACTAAATCATTCTTCCAAACTCTCATTTAATCTGATTGAATTCAGTGTTGCACAGGAGGTCAGACCAGGTAATCAATATCCAGTGCTCCACTGAACAACAAACATCAAAATACCAAGAACCCCAGACAGAACTCTCTCAGCTCTTAGAATAACATTTGTTTTCATCACCATTTCTCCATAATGGTAGATGAAGTGTTGCACTTTCCTTATGTGCAATGTGAAATTACCAGGTAAGCTATGAAAACAGGCTCTTCATTTGCATCCAGCACTAATTTCATGCAATAGAATTCGACATTTGAAACCAGTTTAAAACTGTTGCCTGTAAAAACTCTACATCAGTTTACACATATAAATTGAACTTGAGCATGATAAAGACTTCAGTTCACTCTGCTGCTGAAACATTTTAGAAAACTTTGATTGTACCTCCTTGAATATGTTCCTACTTATATTCAAGAACTACACCAAAGTTATATTAATTAACACATACAGATAGAGGGAAAGAAAGAGGTCATAGGCAGCTTTTGTGACTGATGACATGTATTTGTTTACTCCATAACTTGCGTGCTGGCCATAATGAAAAAGGTATTTTCAAAAAGCATACAGAACCTTAGTTTGCCCCTCCAGTCAACCAGTCCTGTTGCATAGCAAGAAGACTTGAGCAGAACAAACAAGCTTTGCCATTTCCTCTGATGACAGCTGACATTGCTAAGAACCCTTCCTAAAACCACTGGGGGTATTCATGCTGCAAATGCAGCTACCAGAAGAGGCCATCTCCACCAAAGTCAACCTGTCCCCATAGCTACTCCCACAGATGCATATTTTTAACAAGTACAACCTTGAATCTGATGCAGTACTAAATGAGGAACCAAAAGGACACAGCATCAAGTAAGGAGGCATACCATAGTTTAAATGAGGAGAATTAACATTACTACACAAAGAACTGAAATCTTGTACTCCTCCCAGTAACAGTGCTGCCCTGATCCTCTGTTTCCAGAGTGCATAGACACAAAGAACATTGTACCGCCGCCCTCTGAGCAAGTACTTCTGTGTCTACCCAAAAGAAAGCATGGATGAGGGAAATAATCACTAAAGCATGTCAATGCCCATTTTTTGGTTCTGTGGCAAAATGTCACAGCAGGGCCTTATTGCAGTCAGCTACACTTGCTTCAGCTCCACACCCCACATGGGGATGACTTCTGCCAGGCTAAGATTTCACAGAAAAGTCAGCAGTGCATCAGTGCTCAAACCCATGCCATGGTTGAGTTGCTTTATTAGCAGCATAGCAAAAAGGTCCTGAGTCTTCAAGCTCCATTTGAGATCACACACTAAAACACAGGGGATAGTATCAGGCACACATATAATGCCAACTGCTTAGGAATCCTGCTGCAGATTACATAGGAATACGTAGCCAGTAATTTGGATGCAGATTAAAATCTTCTATCACATGGTAAAACAGCAGAAAGATTACTTTTTTTATAATTAGACCAAAGTGATTTGTATTCTTCAAAAAGAGGGAATTCCAGTCAATTTCTTTGTTAATTTTGGCTTTGTTATTTTTAGACCTTAGCCAGTGTTGAAAGGCTTGCCTATGTGTATGCTGTCAGAACTTCTAAATCTTTGCAAGATAAATTTTGCAGAACAAAACCTGCAGTACATGGCAGACCAAAATGTGGTCTATCCAAGTATGCTTCTTAACTGGGGTACTGCAGTTTGAAAGAATGTATATCTGTGCCAGTAACATCACTATAACTTGCTCAGGGGTTTACAATGCACAGCTTTTGATGGTCAATTAAAAGCAGAGGCAGTTGCAAACAAATGAAAAAGCCACACAAATGCATGCCCGAAGAGTTACGTAAAGCAGGCTTTTTAATGAATTTCTATTGTCAGGAAGCATTTTAAACATAGAACTGAAGAATGACTGTCCTGTTTCTCATCCGTATGATCCTTAAAAATCATTAAATCCCTTTTCACAGAGAATCCCTCATTTTCTCTGCAATGCGAATACAAATGGAAGCAAAAAAAAAGAACACTGCATAAGAGGTACAGTACACCATGGCACATGAGGTAAGATAAGCATTGCACAACCACCACAATTTGTGAAGGCACATATAAAAGAGGGCACAGACACACTGTGTGTGGGGAGGAGAAGTGAGGCAGTGACATTTCAATAAATACACAACGATTGCACACCAGACTGCTAAAAGCATAGGGCTAGGGGGTTGGTTTTGATTTTTAACTAGATGGTCCTATCCAGAACATCTCCACTCAACCAATCTATATATCATTACTTCTGCAAATACTTGTTAAGCAAAGGCACCCTAAATGCAGTCACTGAGACTGTATGTTCAATGTCTGTTGACTGCACACAGTCCCACAACAGATAACCCCACTTTCTTGACCCTGTGCCAAAAACACAAAACAAACCCCCACAAAAGCACGACCCAGTACAGTACCTACTGCATACACCAGCAACATCTCTTCAACACATTACTTTCTCTAACATGTAAAAACAACACAAGTCAAAGGACAAAAAACAAAAGGTTTTCCTGTATGACTCCTTCTGCTACTGACACACAGATCCTGAAGTTAGTTGTACCGCTTAAGAATAGAAATTATTTCAATACAATTATTGCATTCTTCTCTAGCACAGAGCAGGCAAAATGCTGAAGATTTCAGTTCTTGGTTCCAAAGACTTTTTTTTAATTAGAAAAAAACTTTTGAAGACACCACAGAAGAATACACAGTGATATCAAACACTGACCAACAGCCATTCTCATCTTTCACCTTCATCTTCACAGTCTTCATGTGAAAATACTCATGAATTAGAATGAGTATTTTCTCAGGCTTCAAAAGCCCAATTTTAAGACAGCATAAAACTGAATTTGACAACAGAAATCTCATTTTCAGCAGAACTCAGCATTCACGTCACTGAGATCCTGAAAGCACAGTTACTGTTTTCAGTGCCTGGGTGGAAACTGATGTTTTCATTTGTTTGAAATAATGAAATACCCTTGCATTTTAAACTTTCAAGTGAGGATTTAAAAAGAGGCTGTATTATTTCAAGCCAAGATTTTTTTTTTCCATATGAAAACCAGCATGCATCCTTTCCAAAGTCAACTGGCAAAAATACCCACAATCTTAACCAAGAAGTGTTCTCACCAAGTTGTAATCATTTGCAAAAGATGCTGAGCTGCAAATCTACGGTCACAATGACCTGGCATTCCTGCTTGCAGACTGCTAGCATGCACTTCCAAAAAATACATATTTTTCTCTCCAAAATACTTTTTCTATTGATGTTGATGTATGGGACTGATACTTTTACATTTTAAAACTCTTTTGTGTTTCTGATTTTTATTTCTGTTAATGAAAGGCTATTTTCTCAATAACTGATACATACATGGATATACACACACAACTACGTAATATTACCATTTGAACATGGGGATTTTTTCCTAAACCTATAAGTGCTTATGTAAGCATCAGTACAACTTATTGCAATAACACTGAGGGAGAAAACCCTCATGGAGTAAGGATACTATTGAAATGCACTTTTTACACATAGCTTGTGCCAAGTTGTACTTAAACATAAATCTGCACTCTATCAAAAACCAATGAAAACAGAGGTACATAGAAAAGCTTTCTCAAAATTATGTTATCCAAAACGTTTCAGATACAATCATAACACCACACATTAGTTAAATACCAGGCTGGTTTATTTCTTAAAATGACTTAATTAATAGTCAGCAAATCCAGAGAACTGCTGTCTTCTCATCTGACCAGTACAGGGGTCATTGACACAGTAACTAGAAACAGTGTCTCTGCCTAGAAAATAAACTACTACTGAAAGCTGTCACCAAATGCCAACACAATCTAGCTCAGCCTTAGTTGCTGTCCTGTAGCTTCTCCCCCAGTCAATAACTTTAAAACCTTCAGAAAAAGATAAATACATGGAAGAGCAGATTACTTTAAGCTTGCTGACATTTATCTATAAAAATGCATTTTAAACTTAGCTGTACTTAAAAAACTGGAGTGGAATACTCACACCATTTCTATCCATATGCTAAACGGAGAAATTAATTTTGTCTAGAACCTAAACCTGACATTTGAATTCCGTCTGTACAAAGCTGCTCAGAGAAGCGGTGGGTGCCCCATCCCCGGAGACGTTTAAGAGCAGGCTGGACGGGGCCCTGGACAGGCTGAGATGGTGGCTGGGAACGGCAGCGGGTTGGAACTAGGCGACATTCAAGGTCCCTTGCAAGCTGAGCCATGTTGTGGCTGCAGCACGGCCGCCAGGCGGCAGCAGCGAACCGCGGGGCACAGAGCAAACAGTGCTCCGCGAACAGCGCGAGGCCCGCCGTGCCCCAAAGGCCCGAGTTCCCCCCACGGGACGACACGGACCCCGCCCGCCCTCCTCACCAAAGCCCCAGGGGTTACTCCCCCCGGCTGCCACCGAACCTGCTGAGCCCGCCCCGCGCCCCCTCAGTGCTCCCGCCCCCCCACTAGGAGCAGCGGGTCGCCGTGAGGCAGCATACCCCCACGGCACGACGCGGCGACGGCCCGCCGCCACAGCGCCCGGGACGCGTCCGAGCGGGCCGGAGGTGACCCCTTCCGGGGAGCCTCAAGGCCCGAGCTCCGAGCGGCCGGAGCTCGCCCTGAGGGGAGCACTGCGGATAACCCTCCCCTCGCAGACCCCCTCGGCGCGCACGCAGGTACCTTCCTACCGGGCATCGCCCCCGGCAGGGCGGCCCGAGCCCCGGTCACGTGGCAGGGGAGCCCTAGGGGCGTGGCGGCGAAGAAACCCCCAGCCCGGCTGCACCGCCTCCCTTTCTAGCTTTGGCGCCAACAGAGCCGCCGCTCTCCATTGGGCGGGCCGGTGACGTCACGAGGGGGCGGTACTTACGGAGGAGAGTGTCGCGCATGCGCGTTTCAGTGCTCAGCCTTGGCGGGATGTGGGTTGCCGTGGGGCTTCTGGGTACCGGGGGTACGGGTCGTGTCTTTCTCGCCTCGGAACCTTGTGAAGAGGCGACCCTGAGCGCTTGTATCTGACGAAGCAAAATGCAAACACAATGCAAAATGCTTTATGTAAAATACGCTTGATTTAACTCTCTGAACTAACACCAGCATGCTTTTACAGGCAAAAAAAAAAGAGAAAATCGGTGCCAAGATGTAGAGAGGTTGGACTCGAACGCCTTTGAATTGAGCTTGTCTGGCAGCACGCAGTTGTTGCAGCTCAATGAAGGGAAAAGAAGGCCGACAACCTTTGAAAGTGTTTTTCTGACTCAAGAGGAAGCACTGGCAGAAAAAGGGCATCCCGGTTATTTTTGAATGCTTTTATGTGGTCTTGAGAAGGTCAGACTGTCAGTGCTGGTGTAAGGAGAGAATAATAAGCAATCTTTGTAAAAAAAAAAAAAATTACGCTTTCTATCTCAGCATAATGAGAATTTGTTAATATATAAGTTTTGATAGAAGGCGCTGTATGACTATTTTTTGTTCTTAAACCATAATTACACATATCTGTATCTATAGTTTACCACTTGTATTTTTTCCAAGGCACCCTGTGGCCAATACCCATCTCACATTCCCTTTGTAAAAGTGCCACTAATTAAAGTGCATTTTGCAGAGAGAGAAGAGCCAGAAACATCACCTACAGCTCACTCTGCCTTTGATTGTTATGTTCAAAACAGAGGTTAAAAGCCGTATGTTCACATCCTTCCAAAAGCTTGCAGTATTTCTTTTCCAGTAACCAGATTGACAAATTAGTTCAATTACGCATCGTCAGAGTGGTTTTCTTTGATATTTTAAGAGGTGGGTTACTGTGCTATTCAGTTAGATAGGTTATGTTAGAGCTGAATCACAGAAATACTTGAACCACGGAAGTCTAGCCAGCTAAGTGGATCTGTATTATTTTTTTCTCCTTCCGAGGGTCACATGATACTTGTATCTGGCAGGAATTTCCTTCGGTGGAATTATGAGAAGGTGACCCAATTAACAGATTTATTTACTTGCTTTAATATTCTTCACAAAGTAATACTAAAATGACATGGAAATAAAGGAAAGAAGCCAGAAAACAACCCTATATACCAGGAATTAATATAGAGCTGTGATTGTTTTAAAATAATTTTCAGTGGAAAAAGGAAACTGGTTACCTAGCTTTTGCTGTGAAGCCTAAAGAAGCTTCATAACACTAGTACAAGATTCTTCCAGTCCATTAGAAGTTTTTGAGAGTTATACCTGTCATCACATCTTGCAGACTTGAACAATAGTTTGATTCTATACTTTGATCTAACGTATGAATTGACTGTGTTTGTGCTCAAGATCATGTTGGCTCTGTTTAGGAAGCGCTAAGAAATAGATCTTTTTGTATTCTAGTGCATTAAAAATCTATAAAAAATAGAAATTTCATGTAATCAATAAAACAGTTTCTTCAGTAAAATCTGAAAAAAAAAAAGAGCATTTATTTTTCTGCTGTTGATTGCGTGGATGTTTTTAAATCCGTGCAGAAAGAACTTATCTCTCAAAGAAACAAAATGTATTTTACACAAATTAATCGAAAGATAAGGAAGCTTAAATTACTGAATCTGGAAGAACTTGTTTATATTGAGGGAATGTGCCTGTCCTTCATTCTAACATGAGTTTATGGATTCATTTCCTCTGACAAAGCATCAAGTTACATCTCTAAAAGCTTTCCAGCGTATAAAACCTTCAAGGACAATGTCAAATTCTAAAGCAGAGGAAGGTGTTTGGTTCAAGTCATATCCTTAGCAAAGTTTTGAAAGTCACAGACATCTCAGCCACTTACTTGGGACAAGATAGAGAGAAAACTCCAATTAAGTATTTTATAACCTGTGTTTCAGGGTCAGCTGAATTCTTATAACAGGTAGTAGATGATCCCAAAGCCTAGCCTAGATTGAAGACAAGTCAGTCTAGACACAACACATTTTCTCCTGTAGACTGTGTTACATTCTGATGATTTCCAGCTTTCTAATATTTCCTAAGAAACAACATGTAAAACTTCAGACTTCCTAGTCCCAAAGCTGTGGCTTCAGTTCCGCTGTAAATTAAGTGGTACCACTGCCCAGTGTGGTATGCAGTGATATCCCCTTTTCTCTTTCATAACATTTGTATCTATGGTACAGTTCTCCTTTTTAATATTGTCTTCCATGCACCAGTAGTACAATATGTCTGATCTTTCAAAATAATAAATCACTGCTTTTCTTTCAGTGCTATGCATCATTAGTAAACAGCACTGAAGACCTGGGAATTCCCCTACTTATTTCACCGGAGTCAGATCTGGCCTTGAATTATTTCCTTCTGAGCTGTAGAAAACCCTGTTTGGGTAATTTCTTTCATAAAATCCGAGTTATCACAAATATTCAAGCCAGAGATTTTATAAATCTTAAGGCTTTTCTTTACTGAAAGTTAACTGCTCTGATTTGCACATTTGTCTTAATATTCATCTCATCCACGCTCAGGTTCATGAAATGGAAGTTCTTTCAGGTTGTAATACCCACTTGCTGGTGCCAGACGGAGCTCTATTTTCCTCAGGCTACAACTCATTAACTTTCCAGAAAGAATACAAGGGAATGTGCTGTGGCACTAAGGCTGCTTTCATTGCTTTTCCAGCATTCCTGTGTGAAGGATGGGTAGTTTGAACCACAACTGAAGCCTCTGTCTGGAAAAGCACTTGAAAACATCTGTTTGGGAAAAACAACAAACAAACAAGCAAGCAAACAAACGTGGGATAAACTTCTAAATATACCACAGAATCCCAGAATGGCTGAGGCTGGCAGGGCCCTCTGGGTCCATCAGGCCCAACCCCTGCTGCAGCAGAGACACCAGAGCAGGGGCCCAGGCCCACGTCCAGGCGGCTGCTGAAGGTCTCCGAGGAGCAGACCCCACACGCAGCCTCTGGGCAGCCTGTGCCAGTGCTCCGTCACCTGCACA
>JANHGO010000063.1:61423308-61436536 GCA_024606505.1 Aquila spilogaster
GCAGATGCATGAACTGTATTTTGCATGTTTAAAATAAAAACAACACAGTTTTGCAGTTGTTGTCTTTATTTCTCTCTCTGCCACAAAGTCTTTATTTCTCTTGCTGCCTGCTTTCATCTTCTATATTCCAAGAAAAGGGGTAATCAGGTATTTCAAGATATATCTAGTCCTGAGCATGGGCATTTCTGACATTACCAGTTTGTAACATGGGTACTCAAAGACTCCCACTCAGTCTGTGGCCTGAGCAGCAATTTCTCAAAAGCCTGACACATCCATACAGAGCTTTCACACCACAGCTGTGAACAGATCTGGCTTGGAGGGCATGATCCATCAGGACTGCATGACTTCAAATATGCCCACGTGATCCAAACGATCTGGCTGGCTTTCCAATGTGTTGGTTTTGGCTACCCAGATTTAGAATCTATTATGTTTGGCAATTCTTGCTTTGTTTCATTTTTGTTTTGTTTTTTAATCTCGCACCCTGTATCCAACTTCGTGTGACACATTTTCTAAAAGAAATTTTGCAGGGCCCGATTTTGTGGCAACTAGAAATTGAAACTTCTCGCACACAGCTTTTGTGTACAATAGAAGAACTGACTTTGAATCAAAAGAATATTCAAACCACCTTTTTTAAGAGAACAAACAAGAGCACATTAGCAGTGGATTGATTTTCCAACTGAAATATTCAAGTGTATTTACCAATGATCAGTGTTATTCTTAGTGTTTGAATTTTGGCTTCTTCATTTGCTAGAAGACAACAGAGAAATACGTAACTTGTTAAAAGCTAAGGATAACTTTTGACCACAAATAATTTTGTGTGGGATTCCCCAAAGGGCATAGCTTTGGATGAGTAGTACTCCCACTGAAGTGAATACATTCTTGCTGCAAGTTCCAGAAGAAGCCATTTGGGGCCAGTGTTAAATATTGTGGAAAATCTCACCTGTAAGCAGGCTTCTTTGATTTTAGAAATACATGTTTTTCAATGAGTTTGCAGATAATGTAATTCTCTTGTTCTCTTGTTCTCATTTAGAAGTAACTTCCATGAGATTGGCTTTGATTGGTGATTTTGTACCATAAAATGAAGGCCACAGGATAGCCAAGACACATGGGGCTGTCTTCCCAGCACATTCAGTTCTGCTCTATCTGTATTCTGCAAAGCAATCTTTCACACTCCCTAGTAAAGACTTCTTCAGGTGATCAGATATTGAACAGCAGCCAGTTTTACTTGGTAATATGTATAAATTGTGTGAGTATGACCCAACTGATAGATCTCAAATCAGAGCCACTCTGCCAAGTTATCTTATCTGAGACACCTGTAGCTTCTTATTCCCATTTCCTCCTTTTTCCTTTTCTTCCCAATTCTCAGAGGGAGTATTTCTCTGCTGTTAAAGCACATGACTGAAAAATCAATGGATCAATGTTCTTTGCTCCTCTAGAATATTATTTTGTGATCTTGGGCACATTGTTTAACTTCCCTGTGCCTCAGATACCTTGTCTGCAAAATGAACATCACTGTTGTGAATTCTTGAACATCTCATAATGGTATTGAGGGATTTTTGTATTTGAAATCCTTAGAGGCATGATGGTGCTCTTGTAACAGAAAGAGTATTACTTTACCTGGCCATGGATTCCGAGATGCAAAGGGGAGCTGAGGAGGGGCTAGCCCTTTTCTTTGTTGTTTGCCAGACTGAAGGAAAGGAAAACAAAAGATTTCAGCAACAAAATATAGAAATCAGATAAACTGTTCTGGTACATATAATCCTTCACTAAATGATTTGTGGGGTGTTCACAATTGTGTGGAATCGAGGACTTACAGCTTGTCCTTAGCAGGGGTGTTACAATGAGCCTCTATAATGCAGCATCACATAAAATGCAGGGATCACACATGGTTTCTGTGGTTATTGTATGCTGAGCTATGTAACTCACCAGTCATTTCCATGTATGTAGATGGTCTACGTAAGTGTTTGAAGACAATCACAGTTGCTACAGATCTTTCTGTTTACTTCACATGATCCAGATCATAAATGCTGTCTGCTTAAAATCAAAATATCACCAGTGGGGACAGAGATCTGCACTTGTGCACCAGTCCCCAAGGTATTCGAAAGGACACCTCCATTATATTGAAAGCTCCCTCAATCTATAAGAATTCCAGCAAGTCAAACAAGCACACATAATAATCATAGAATCACAGAATGTTTTGGGTTGGAAGGGACCTTAAAGCTCACTCAGCCCCAACTCCCTGCTGTGGGCAGGGCTGCTGCCCCCCAGATCAGGCTGCCCAGGGCCCCATCCAACCTGGCCTGGAGAACTTCCAGGGATTTCCTGAAAAAGAAATGAAGAAACGAAAGAATTTTCAATGTCCCAGGTGATGCAGTGCAATAAGATGGTATTGGCTTTGTATGGTATTGGCTTTGTACAGAGTAATATTATTAAATATATGAATATATCAATGAAATGATACTTAGGGTTTAGCAAGGCCGTTCTGCCTTTAGGCTAAGCTGCTGTCATTTCTCATGTAGATATTAGATGCAAATTTAAATGTCTACTGGCTTTTCATGGATCACATTAAATTCTGAAAACTAATTTAGTATAAATTATATCTTGTCCCTTTGAGGTAATTGATGATCTTCACTGTCTACTGTAATTCTGCATCCGTTCTTATTGTCCCTCAAATCCAGTCCAATACCCAAAACTCCCAGAATATTCAAAGTATTCATCATACCCATTAGCCCAAAAAATACATTAATTTCTCTAATTCTTGAGCTAGATACGGAGATGAGTTATATTTTCAGTTATGTAGGGTAAGCTAAATCTACTAATAAAATGAAAAAAATGCTAATACATTGCTGATTGCTTACTATTGTGAGGTAAAACCTATCTGTAAAATCCTTACTGTGATCAGTAATATTGTTTTCTACAGCATTTGATGAAAGAGTCTACAGGCACTTAAGAAAATGATAATAATTGTGCCTCTTTAAAACATCTTTGTTTTAGTCTGCAAATATCAAAGGTACGCAGCTGATGACAGCTGGGAGGTTTAGAGTTTCATCACTTTGAGACCTTCTGAGTGCAGTGGATAGTGGATATCACTGGTCCCAGCCAAGGTTTGCTTCAGGTCATGGAGGTGATATGGCAACAAGTGCACAGGTGGAAGGCCCTGACTCTGAGCAGATGTACCTGAAAGCTCTGCAGGTCTGCATCACTCACCTGCATGCCCTGGGAATATGTAAATGGAATACTGGGATGGAAGGGCATCCAGCTCACTGAGCCTGAGTATTGCAGGAAGATGTTTGCTGTCAAAACAAAACAGAGCAGCCTCCTTCAGCATGGCTCCCCAGCCACACAAGCAGGATGTGGTTTACTCCAGAAGGAACCTGACTGGTTGTTCAGAGTGAACTTTCTCACCTGGGCTTATGGCACTTGCAGTCAGCCCTGCAATATCCTCAAAACACATGTGAAAGCAAGTTGCCTTCTCCCTTGTGAGGACCGCAGGTTCAACAGTAGAGTTTCCATTAATAGAACCACAGAATCATTAAGGTTGGAAAAGCCCCCTAAGATCACCTCGTCCAACCACCCACCCATGCCCACTGACCACGTCCCTCAGTGCCACATCCACACGGTTCTTGAACACCTCCAGTGACAGTGACTGCACCACCTCCCCAGGCAGCCTGTACTACTGCCTCACCACTCTTTCGGAGAAGAAATTACTCCTCATACCCAACCTGAACCTCCCCTGGCAGAACTTGAGGCCATTCCCTCTCATCCTATCGCTGTTAGCAGGGAGCAGAGGCCAACCCTCACCTCTCCACAGCCTTCTTTCAGGCAGTGGTAGAGAGCGATCAGGTGTCCCCTGAGCCTCCTCTCCTCCACACTGAACAATCCCAGCTCCCTCAGCTGCTCCCCATCAGACTTGTGCTCCAGACCCCTCACATCTCCCTTGCCCATCTCTGGACACGCTCCAGGGCCTCAATGTCCTTCTTGCAGTGTGGGGCCCAAAACTGAAGGCAGCACTCGAGGTGCGGCCTCACCAGTGCTGAGTACAGAGAAACAATCTCTTCCCTACTCCTTCTGGCTACACTGTTACTGGCATCCTAACAGTTTTTCACCCAGCTTCTCTGGCTGTAGACAGCCTCATGACGGACACGACATTTCACCCTGCTGAGTGCCTTGGCTCCACACCTGTAAAATGGGGATAAACGGCACTGCAATGCTTCCTGGGGCCTTTGGGAGGGTAAGCACCACGGCATAGTTCAGAAGTTGGGAAGTACCACTGGTGCCAAGTTGGGATCCGTAGTTCCCACTCACAGCAGTCCCTGTCGGGGCAGGGACCCCGGCACACGTTACCTCACAGAAAGGCGGGAGATGAAAGCAAGGCCAAGGCACGCGCATGAAAGCTGCGGGCAGCTCTGGGGATCGTAGCTTTGCGTACAACTACCGGCCTCACGTGGGTCAAGTTAGCTGGACCGCACCGACAGGTACAGCCATCCCACAGAGCGGCAAAGGAAAAGGAGGAAAACAAAAAAGCAGAAGCAAAGCGAGACTTCGCAATGCTTTATTTCTCCTTCCCGCCGCTCGCAGCCGCACACCGGCCCCGTCAAACCCCACTGCGCCGCACGGAACGCCCCGCTCCTCCCGGCGGAACGTTCTTCCCGCGCCGCACGGAACGGTTCCGCGTCGGACCCGGCGGTGCAGCGCTTCCGCCGGTGGTGGCGGCAGCGGGGGGTGGTCGCCGCTCGGCTCGGCGGAGTGGCGGGGCAGGCGGCGGGAGCCCTCGGGGCTTTCTCGGCGGGAAACGCCATCGCTGGCACCGCGTCCCTCCGGGCTGGGCGGGTTTGGCCTGCGGCCCCTTCCCCCGCCGAGCTGCCCCCGCGGCCTCAACGCGGAGCTGGGGGGGCAGCGGCGTAGGTCGCCCGTTCCTTTGCCCTGGGCGCTGGCTGAGTTGGCAGCCCTGGTTTCCAAGGGGCCGGTGTGGAGAGTGGTGACTGGCCTGTATTTGTGGTGGAAGGAGTTCTCCAACCTGCGTTCTGCCTCCGCATCCTTCATGATAGCCAAGTTCACTCAGAAATAAATCTCAGAAGAGTGGTGCTGTTTAACACCACAAGGAAATAAAGTACTGAGATAGCTGACCAAGTAATGTCTGAACACAAGACACTTCGCTGATAAATTTACAGGCAAAAAAGGGTAATGTCAGTGCCAGGATGTAGGGACTTGGAATTGAAACTGCGTTGAATAGAGCTTCTCTTCCATAAAATGGTAATTGCAGCTAACTGAGGGAAGAAAAGGCTGATGACCTTTGAAAATGTTTTTCTGATACCAGTGGAAACAGAAAAGGGATAGGTTATTTTTTGCTGCTTTTTGTGTGTTCTCAAGAAGGTCACTTAGGCTGTCAGTGCTGCTGTTAAACTGTTAAGAATAATAAATCTTTGTAAAATGAGATAATTGTATCTCATAGCTTAATTAGAATTTATAAAGCACTTATATTTTGATAGAAGGTACTGTAGGACTGCATTTTTATTATTAAACCGTAATTACATGTATCTATGTCTATAGTTTATGGTTTGTATTTTTTCCAAGGCACCCTGTGGCCAATACCAATCTCACATTCCCTTTATGAAACTACCACTAATTAAAGTGGATTTTGCAAGGAGCGGAGAGCCAGAAACATCATAATCCAAACTCCATACTGCCTTTGATTGTTATGTTCAAAACAGAATTAAAAGCACCGTGTTCTCATCCTTCCAAAAATTTGCAGCATTTCTTCCGAAATTACCAGACTGACAAATGAATTCTATTATGTATCATCAAAGTGGTTTTCTTTAGTATTTGAATAAGTATGTTATTGCACTATTCAGTTAAACAGTCTGTGTTAGAGCTAAACCACAGAGAAGTACATGGACCGCAGAAGTCTGGTCTGCTTAGTGAGTCTGTATTATTTTTTTCTGTACATAATCTCCTTCTGAGGACTCCAGGGTGCTCACACCTGGGAGGAACTTACTTGTGTAGAATCCCAAGAAGGTGACCCAATCGATAGATTTCCTTTATTTGTTCTCATGTTCTTCACAAAGAAGTACTGAAATGACATGGAAATAGAGGAAATGGGTCAGAAAACCACCCCGTATATTAGGAATTAAAATAAAGCTGTGATTGTTTTTTAAAATAATGTTTCTGTGGAGAAAGAATAGATGCTGAGCTTCTTGACAAAAGCTTAAGTTTCATAATGCCAGTACATTATTCTTCAAGTCTGTTAAAAATTTCCGTGCATTATACTTTTGGAAGTCAGAATTAACGCAATTGGCTCTCTAATTTTTGAAGAACTGTTTTTTCATCTACATAACACAAGCATCTCTGTGTTCTCACAGGCTTAAATAGTAGTTTCAGTTCACTGTTTTATCTGATACACTGATTGACCATGTGGGTGCTCAAGATCAAATTTACTGCTGCTCAGGGAACATTAAGAAATTTTATACTTCTTGTATTTTTGTTGCATGAAAATCACTGAAAAATATAAAATTCCTGTTAACAATAAAACTGGATTTCTTTAGTGAAGTCCGGAAAAAAGAGCATTTATTTGTAGGGGGTGCTGTTGATCGCATCGATGTTTCTCAATCCATGTGTAGAAGGAACTTCTCCCTCAAAGAAACAAAATGTATTTTATGCAAATGAATCAAAAGACAAGGAGGCTTAAATTACTGAAAAAGTTTGGAGAACTTGTTCATCTTGATTGAATGTGCCTGTCCTTCATTCTAACATGGGTTTATGGACTCATTTCCTCTTGCCGAGCATTAAGTTACAGTTACAGCTTTAAAAGCTTTCCAGTGTATAAAGCCTGGTACGGACAATGTCAAATTCAAACATAGAGAAAGGTTTTTGGTTTGAGTCATTTCCTTAGTAAAGTTTTAAAAGTCACAAACATCCCAGCCACTTAACTGGGATGAGACAGATGAGGAAAAACTCGTTAAGTATTTTAGAGTTTGTCTTTCAGGGTCAGCTGGATTTTTATGAATCTATCAGGCAAGAGGTGATCCCAAGGCCTAGGCTAGATCACAGGCAGATCCCCAGCCTAGATCCAAAATAACATTTTCTTTTGCAGACTGTGTTACAGTTTGATGATTCCAGGCTCTCTAAGGTTTCCTAGGAAACAACATGAAACACTTCAGACTTCTTAATCCCAAAGCTGCAGTGTCAGTTCCACTATAAATTAAATTGTACCATTTCACGGTACAATGCATGGCTATGCCAAGGCAAGCTGTAAACTTGCGGAAAAAAGTTTTAAAAAAACCAAAACCCTCAGGGGATGCCAGATTTTAGTGAAGTAAACAGAGTCAAGTTCTTACATTCATGCAAATTAAAAATTAATAGCAGATCATTTAAGAATCAAAAGCAAAAATAGGTTTTAAATGAATCAACATACCTGGGAAGCATCTTTTTACCAGCCCTTGCCCCTGGCCCATAAAGCCACGAGGGGCTCGAGCCTCAGGGGCTTCCCGGCTGCCGACCAACACAAGGTGGCTGTGTGCTCAGCACAAGCCCGGTCATCTCAGCATCCCACCACCAAGCTGCTGCCTATGGCATCTTATGATCGCTGACATTTTTATGTCTTCTCCTGCTATGTCTTTGTGTTCAATGCTATAAAAGAAATATGAGTACGTAACTTTCTGGCAGACAGTAACATTTGGGAAACGTATTTGCCTGCTTTTTATAATATGTCTCTCTAGTTTAATGAGATAAACGCAAATAAAATAAGATTTTCCAAGCTGAAACTGAATATCTATTATCACTGTACTCTGTTTTGGCTCTAACTGGTGAAAAAAAAAATGCAGGCACATATTCAGAGCTGGAAAAAATGGCACTTTTTAAACTTCAGTCATTAGACCAGTTTATTCCCACCCAAGTTCTTCCTGTTAGTTTAATTCAACAAGATTTTGAGATTACTGAGGTACTGATAACACTGCACTTAATACATTTTAGTAACTTCAGGAACTGAATTTCCTCTTTTAGGTCCAGTATTAATACTACTTTAGCATAATTGGTTTTATCATGACTATGGTGTACCCTTGTGTTGAAGACTTGACAAAGACTGTTCTTGAAAAACCTGAAGCAATGCCATGCCCAAGAAGGAAGAGTATGTTGAAAAGTGGGTGGGGTCTGCTGACTGTCTACAGTCAAGATCTTTTCAGTTTGAAAAGTTCATCTTAAGCATCACTTAAGCCCAGCATATCTATACTGGTGAGGGGAAGAAGGCTGATGATTGGCATGGATTCGTGTGCATCCATACTGTTTGAGGCTAGCTGCTCCACAGCAGCCTGAAGGGAGCTGGCATAATCCAAAGCAGAGCTGGGAAGAAGGTAAACATGTAAGCGGTGTGGAGAGCTGGGTCCAGTGCTCAGCAGGCTTTCCCATTAGCAGACTGGAGGGAGCCAGAGCACAGGCTGGAGTGCTGCCCTGTGATTGCCCTTGCTGAGTTGCCAGCAGGCTCCCTGGCCTTGATCAGGTCCTCCCAGCTGGCGTATTCCCAAGCAGAGCCCCTGGCACTGTTTAGGAGATGATAGGACAAGCCAGGACTTGTTTTCCATAGGTGGTATGAACAAGGCTGCCCTGACTTGGAAAAGAGTTTAATTACATGGTCACAAGATGTACCATGCCACTTGCCCTCAGAGCCCGACAATGGATTCAAGCCTGTTTTATTTATTAGTATAGTATATTGACTAGTGACACTTATGTGATATTTTGTTTGACTTTTTCTTTCATCACTGTGACAATACAGAGCAAACCTCTAAGGAGCTGTGATCTGCAGCACAGGAAACAGGGCTTAAGCTGTCTGTTTAAAGGGTCCTCTGTGATGATGAGTCCCACGGGTTAATCTCAGGAGTGGCTACCTCCAAATTCCAAAATTTGCCATAAAGCAGCTAAGAACCAAGAAGTACAGTCCTGCCACTACCTACATTTCCCCAAACCAAGACTGTACTTTTTTCCTGTTACTCCTTCCATCTTTAAAAATTTCCTTTCCCTTTATGTGCCTGCTTTGCTCTGAGAGTAAGGTTGTACAGTCTGTTCAGTGCGATGAACAGGCCAGAACTGGGAAGAGCTGACTTGCTAAGGAGCAAGTTACCACGCATCAGTGCAGAAACACTGCTGTTGCACAAGGCAACAGCATCTGCTCACTCTATTTTGACACATAACTTTTCAGAACAAATGACTTTTCCTTTCCAGGTAGGAAAGTCATCGTGAGAATCCCCATACAGACTGCATCTGCTGGGAACACAGGAGCCTGTACCTGCCCAGAATCACCTGTCCCCTTGCTGTAGGGTGGCACCCAGACGCATCCAGCACAAGGAGTACCCTACGATACTCGGCACGCCTTGTCCCTGAGCTGTGTGATCCTCCACACCGTAATATCCATCGCTTTTATCTAACTCCAGCATCACAGATATTTAAGAGTATCTTAAATACAGGCCGTGGGGACCAGACCTGCCACTATGGCCAGGCCATATGTCACATATCTGCAGAATCCTACATGTCTCACTGCCAAGTGCCCACTGACGTGGTGGCCGTTTCCCCTGCACGAGGCCCAGCGCACCAGGCGTGCTCTAGAACGAAGGCAGAGGTAGGACTGTGGGACGCAGCAGTGGCTCACTGCATTTGCATTGCTTGCAAGCCCTGTAATAGCTAACAAGCCGTAATCTGGTTACACTACTTAAGTTGCTTCATTTGTTTTCTAACCATTAGCCATATTCTAGCCGTATTCTGAAATTCACAAACTGGTTTTTGAATACTGTTGTTGATGTAGTAGAAGTAGCTCTCATTCAAACAAAATTGGAGGTCATCTGTAAGGTCCTTTAGTGAACTCCCAGTAGAAGTCTACCTTCACGGAGCTTACCTGTCCACTGGCAAACTGAAACTGCAAATGGACAACTGGCTTTGGAACTGATACAGCAATTTTTTGAGGATAGACGTGATCATTTTCCAGCATTCAGTACTAATACTAGGTTAAATAGCCATGAGTTATAAACCAGGTTAACAGACCAAGATAAACTTACAGAGAGCCTGAAACTTAAATTGAGCCTCTAAACTGATTCTAGCCACCTTAGAAAAACTTTCTTCTTTTACAGAATAGACATCCTGGATTTTAACAGATTTATGCTAGCCCATGCAGTGATGGGGAGGGAAGCACTGCCTGAGTCCTATGTGTTAACGCACATGAGGGGAATCTGCGGTGACCCACACTGCTCCCTCTTTACCTGTTCCTCCCAGTACATTAGTCCCTTCTTCGGCTGCTTTGGCAGCTGATCATTTTGGGTTTGCTCTCTGCATGATTTTTCTCTGCTTTTTCTTACTTCTTGAAGTAGGCAGGAATGTACTAATAGATGCCTTCCAGATAAAGGCTATTGCATAGCAGGCAGCTTTAAGTTGAGGAATAAACAAGACACTGTCATAAATTATTAAAAGCCAAAGTTGCCATACTAGGCAGTTTCCCCTATGCAAGAAGCTCCGTCATTATTACTTTATTAATATAACGTGTAACAGAGAGAGTGAAAACTGAAAGCCAAGCATTTATTCTAAGCCATCCTAAGCCCTCATCTTTTTGCCTACCATTTTGATGGATTGAAAATATAACTTGTCTTGATGTTTGGTTTCTTTTTTTTCTTTTTTAAATACCATTTGTATCTGTGGAACAGCTCTTTTTAACTTTTGCTTGCATGTACCAGTGGTAGAATATGCCTGCTCTTTCAAAATAATAAATCACTGCTTTCCTCTCAGTACTACACGTAATTAGTAAACAGCACTGAAGACCTGAGAATTCCCTGGCTGATGTCACTGGATTAAAATCTGGCCTTGAGCTATTTCCCCCTGAGCTACAGAAAGCTGTGTTCAGGACGTTTACTTAGTAAGGTCTGAACTGTCACAAATGTCCCAGCCACAGTTGTTAAAAAACTTAAGCTTTTTCTATAATGAAAGTTAACTGTTCTCTGATTTGGGCTTTTGTCTTAATGCTCATCTCATCCACATTCAAGCTCATGAAATGGCAGTCTGTTCAGGTTATAATATTCATGTGCTGGTGCCAGTTAGAGCTCCTCTTTACTCAGGCTACAACTCAGAAAAGACACAAGAGAATGTGCTACAGCACTAAGGCTGCTTTCACTGCTCTTCCCACAATCCTGCATGTAGAACAGCTTGGATCACAGCTCAAACAATTGTCCGGAAAAGAACTCTAAAACATCTCAGATTGAAAAATATAACCATAGAATAACCTCTAAACATATACATGGGTACGCATGGAAACAGTGAGAACATTGGGTGTAGCAGTAAACCACGTGGCTGTGGGTTTTGCTTGCACCTGGGCTTCGCTAGCCTGCGTGCTTGGTCTTAAGGGCCAACCATTCATATGAATCGTGATGCCTAAATCAAGGAAGGTTCTTAATTCAAAGGCTAACACATGTCAGTATAATTTCCACAGTATTCTCAAGCATTGCGTTACTTGTGTCATAGCTTGCTCTGTGATGTTCCATACCCAGTCACCACTCTGTTTCCCTCTCTTCAGTATGGCTTATCTAACACTGCCTCCTTTGACATGCTCCTTAGCAGACACAGAACATGCTGAGGTATGAATCATGAAATTGCATTTTTACATATATGCAGGCTTTTACATTCTCTGTTTAGTGGAGTATTTATGACAGTTTTTTCAAAAAGTGTTTCATTTATCACCAATACAGTTTTGAGAGAAGAACAGGAAATAAAAATTGTGCTCTGTATCTGCTATATCTCTATATATTCTATATCTTAGTGACAGCACATCTTCTTTTAACAAAAATTTAGAGGCCTGCAAAGAGAAAAAATACTTTGCGACCTTCTAGCTTTCAGAAAAGCAAGCACCTTTTCTACCACTGTCCATCACACTGCTAATAGTTGTTCACCCAAATTTCTGCTTTTGTGTTTGAGGCTTATGAGTGTTGGAGCTAAGAAATGAAAGTGATAACTATAGAATAGTTTGGTCAGTTTTAGTAACTTACTTGCATAAAAAAATTGCGGTAAGTACAGTAGTAGTCATGCGTCTTTTCTTAGATTCCCTTGTAGATTAATTCAATAGCATAATACAACTTAAAAACACGATAGTAACAATGAGAGGTGAAGGGGATCCCAAATAAAAATCCAGGGTATGAACACTAATTAAGATTAGAGTTGGCTCCTGAAAAATATGAGCTCCAAACACTTTAGCTTTCCTAACTGGAATCAAGCTTTAACTCAGTAACCTGAAGCCGAGTGCTACAGTTCTGGGTTGTTTTCAAGAGCAGAAGTTTAGATGCTGCTGCTGGAAGCAGAATGTAGGTGTAAGCACATCTCAAGTGATTAATGTGTAGCTAATAATACAGAACAAGAACCATTGTATACAGTTTGCACTTAGCGATTTTAACTTGTATATAATTCCTATCAAACCTGCACAGTTTGTAAAATAACACTGGCTCTCACAATGCATTAGGTGCCTGGAAGAGCTCGTGGGTTGCAATTAATGGATTTTAATCGATTTCCTTTCTGGATAGATTCCATTTGGTCAATAAGGTCTCAGACCCTGATGCATCTGATTTCAACTCTAATAGTGTACAGCGAAGGTAACACAAGCTGTCATGCCGTATGCTTAAATGCATTTGCAGCTGAAACATTACTCTTGATGTCTTCCAGTCTTTTGCCTACACCAGTGCCTCGCTTCCCTGGAAATCAGAAGGTGCAGAACGTACTGCAAACTGATGTGGTATAAGGGCTCCGGTGCAGGTGTTTTAATAAAGAGATGCAAGAGGCAGGTGATTGCTGGAAAGGAATGCCAGTAAAATCTTTGATCCTCAGTGTCACCTGTTTCTAGAACACATTACTTAAATAACATTGTTTTGTATACTGTCTCCACAGGCACACCTTCGCGCGTACTATAAACAGGGCATCTTTAATACACCTTTAGCCAGAAAAATAGTTTCGGGGCCTGATGCTGCGACGTTACTTGGGTTACGGCTCGCTGTGACCACGGGAGGCTGCTGCAGACTATCCCCGGTACCGGGTACCGTGAGGAAACGAAAGGTTTATAAAAGACGCTAATGGCGGGCTGGCACCGAGGCCGGAGAGGAGCGTACCGGGGCCGCGGGGAAACGCCTGATCGCACGGGCGCGGCGGGGCGGGAGCCGCCCGGGGAGAGGCCACCGCCGGCGGGCACCCGGCCCCGCGGGGCACCCCGGCCCCGCGCACC
>JANHGO010000063.1:61444500-61496312 GCA_024606505.1 Aquila spilogaster
CCTGCGCCCGCCCCCGGCCCTCCCAGCCCCGCCAGCCCCGGCGCTGCCTTCCCCGCCCGGCGCGGCGCGGCGCGACGCGATGTGGCGGCGGCGGTATGTGAGCGGCCGGCAGCTGGACGGCTTCCGCCACTACAAGGTAACGGTGCGGATTCGCGCCGGGTGGGCTTCGGCCCCCGCGGGTGTTCCGGGGCTCCGGCACGGGCTGGGGCGGCGCGGAACCCCGCTGCCTGCGGAAGGCTCCGGGGAGGCGAGCGGGTGTTGCGAAGCGTCGGGTCCTGGTGGAAACCAGGTAACCGGGTTATCGGTGGGTAGCTGCGTCTGGAAAAGCCGTCTGCGTGTTAAAGAATCGCGGAGTCACAGAACTTAGGGGTTGGAAGGGACCTCTGGAGATCACCTAGCCCACCCCCCTGGTAAAGCGTGGGTGAGGAATAGTCTCTGTATGCACCTTTACGGGGTGGGTTGGGTTCTGTGCACGTCCTTCCTTCAGAAGAATGCTTCAGCTTTGAGAAATAAATATGAAAGCCAGAAAAAAGCTTACTTTAAATAAGTTGAAACAAACCTCATGTTTGCAAATAAGAGAGCTGCAGACTTTAAATGAATGGGTGGGTCATTAAATATCTTGATTTGCTGTCAGTGTGCAGCAGATGTACGAGATACCAAGTTTCGTTCCCAGGCCACTGCCTGCACAGTGCCTCAGCAGAGGTGCAGGTGCCCAAGACACGCCGTGCAGCCCCACCAGCACACCTTCACCTGTTCCATCCTACAGGCACGGAGATGTGCCAGCTTCCACCTTCCAGCAGCCAACCTCTTGTTTCAGGCCCAGTTTCCCAGAGTTGTTCCCACCTTGCACTCCCTATGCTTCTTGCTTTTACCCAGCCTGGCTGTCTGCTCTTTGGGGTTCCCACCCAGCTCTGTTCACTGCTGAGGGAGTTATTTGGGAGCAACTGTGCCTGCAAGACCTGCTCCAGGACACTTCCCAGCAGCTTGTCTTGCCAGCAGCTTGGTAAATGTGCTAACCTGGCTGGGCGTCTCCCGTGCTGCAGGCTGCCACTGGCGGTGAGTTGCACAGACCCATGCTTGGGCAGCAGAGCCGAGCTCCTGACTGAGACTGCCTGAGGAAAAATAAAAAGCTATTTTGAGCAGGAGCAGACATAATAGTTGGAGTTTGTAAGGCAAACACAAGGAGTTTGTGTTACATTCTTCCTTATCATTTGAGTAAAAGTAGATGCAAACAAATACAGATGGAGAAGAACCAAAATGACATTTTTTTTAAATTTGTAACCATTGTGTGCTACTTAAGAATTAATCATTACCAGAAGGCAGAATCACATATTGCAACATTTTACTTGAGTGTATTAAAATGACTTTGGTTTCTTGGTTGTGTTGGAAAATATGTTGGACTGCTTTCTTAACCGTAGGGATCAGCCAGCACACTTCAGAAGCATCTGTTAAACTGTGTTCTGGAAAAGGATGGTAAGTGCAGGTTTTAGAGTAGTGAGACCAAACAGCAACTTCTTCATTATCCCAGGTGGCTTGGGGCAGGGACATGGCAGAAACAGGTATGCAGAGCAGCACAGCCAAGTGAGGTGGGCACTGTGGGTCAGGGTACTTGCCCACCCTGCTCCAGGCCACAGGAGGTGACAGAGCGAGCAGTGGCCCATTCCTGCAGTGCTGCTCACAGTGGGTTCAAGCCTCCAAATGTACAAGCGGAATGCAGCAAGGTGAGGCAAGCAGACCCTATCACAAGTCTCCATCTCGCCCCACCTCCTCCCTGCTCGCTCCTATGCCCAACACTGCCGCCACAACCACAGCTTCTTGCCCCTCCCAGGGCTGACATTATACTCTTCCACTCCTCATTGCTCTCGGGCTGCCGTCTTCCCCATTTTCAGCTCCAACCCAAGGCCTCAGCCTGCACCTCCAGCTTCCTAGCCCTGCTTACTTTACTGCTGAGTCAATAGGACCAGTGCTAAACTCAGCTCACTGTACCCAGCAGACACAGGTTTACTCCGATTTCTTTTTTGGTGGACCCAGCTCTAGAGTGCAGGGGCATGAGAGCTGGCCCTGTGGAGAGGTGGATAAGCTCTGGGAGGATTTATGAGAGCTAAAGCAGCCTATTGCTTCAGACCTGAAGCATGCCTGGGAAGCTAGATAGAGGCATTCATCTCCACTGTGCACTGTACTGCAGCACTGTATTTGCACTAACACAGTGGTTCAATGTGATCTGCACTTTGCACAATTTCTCCACTGACAACTAAGAGCCAAACATAACACAAATTAAAAGAGTGTATAATCAATTCCGTTTCATAAAGGTACACTTTGCAAGAATGAATCACTTTGTAATTTTCAAAATCTTCACACAGCTGAACTCATTTCTTTGCCATGAATGCCCCAATTGTATGCCTTTGCAATTTCTGTCTCTTGTTCACAGTGGGAGGAGGATCTTGGCAACAAAACCCATACAGTTCTTTGCAAAGGGAATGGCAGATCTAATGAATGCAGAAACTTCAGCACCCTTTAGCATCATGAGGTGCACGCATGCTTGGCATTATAGCTCAGATTAGGAGTGTGATTTTAAGCAAGTCTCCCATTACCAAGCTTTGCTTCATGTCACTGAGCCACCCTGAAGCGCACAGAAGGGATTCCCTTGAAATGACCCTAAGCTAGGTGTGTTAGGAACACACTAGTGCTGTTATTAGCATACAGTCTATAAAGTCAGACTAGAACGAGTTCTGTGTAAAACCTTCCAAAATCCTTACGGCATGGACACTAGAACCTCAGTGTCAGCTATTTTGCTTTACAAATTTGCCCCTGTTGTTCTATTCTGAATGCCAGTGGGGACACAGCCATTTAGAGGTTCATTTTTCTTTGCTATGGTCAGAATTGTGCAGTGAACAGGTGGAGCTGTGATGACGAGACATGCAACCCTTGGGATTGCTGCTGTGGTAATTCTGCCATGTTCCTTCCTGGGGGGCAGATGGGCATGTACTGATTTCAGACAATTGAAAGCACAGGAGATTTACTGTAATTGTAGAGCGAAATAAGCTCATACCTGGACTTGGCACTGCTTCCCACCATTGGGAATAGCTACAGCCAACTGCAATTTTAGGACTTGGGTCATGTTGTTCCTACTTTAGTATTTCTATTACCAGCATTTTGCAGCACTAGAGGAGCACCCATGGAATTACACTG
This sequence comes from Aquila spilogaster, assembly GCA_024606505.1. Taxonomy (NCBI): domain Eukaryota; kingdom Metazoa; phylum Chordata; class Aves; order Accipitriformes; family Accipitridae; genus Aquila; species Aquila spilogaster. Next base: position 61,447,690 of record JANHGO010000063.1, read on the forward strand.
CACGACTGCCTTTTTTTTTCCTGCCTGTTTGGATTTCTATTAGAAACAGGCAATTCTGAGATAGCCAGGTAATGAGAACAAACAATAGCAGAACTTAGTTATTTTTATCCTCCTCACCAGAGTCAAATAATGTTAATGGTGAGCTCTTGTCACATCGCCTGTTCTCATCACTTAGGATTTCCCCTGCAAACTTACCTTGAGTTGGCCTCTCCATAGGAGAGGCCTATGTTCCGAGGTTTTCCAGTCCAGATACTTTCACCCCTCATCCTATTTCAGAATAAATGAGATCTAAGAACAAAGTCCATCAGCTTGACTCAAAGAATAAATTGGCAAAATTTCATATGAAAATCAGATATAAAGTTACAAATTAAGGTCTAAGACGCCATATTTTCACTTGATATGTCTGCAGCTTTTCTGTCCTCTGAGATATTTTCAGACCTTAACTCACTGTGAAGAGAAGGGGACACTAAATCAAGTAGATGTGATTTCATTTCAGTGAGACTTCTGATACTGTCCCGCATCGTTGTAAATAAACTTGGTACAGGTAATTAAGAAGAAATCAGCACAAAATGGAAATGTATCTCTCTAAAGTTCTCTGTCAAAGAAGGAAGCTATATCAAGTGGACTTCTACCTACAGAGCTGTCTCTGTCCCACCTCCATTATTGTTCGATATTTTCATCAGTTGCCAGAACAGAGAATACTCTTGTAAATTTTTCTGGTGATACCAAGGGACTTTGAAGAATAGGCTTATGTTTTAAAACGTTCTTGAAAATGGGATATAGTGGCCGGAAATAAATATGATGCAGTTCAGTCAGTAAGGTACAATGTGTAAGGGAAAGAAGATCAGTATTTCAGCCATAAAAAAAAAAGACAACAGACTGCAAAACAGATATCTGGGATAGGTGCGTCATCCGAGTTGTAGCTGTTTTAAACAAGAGAATTTGTTATGTGTGAAGTGTCATAGATACCACTTGGAAATCGGATGGAACAATGTGTCGTACTTGCTTTGGCACACAATTTACAGTCCACAAAATGGCTTTAAAATTATTAAGAGTCTCAGAATACACAAGCTGGGAGAAACAGTCATAGTACACTCAGATTAGGAGAATACCAGCCAGTTAGTCTTTGTGCATGCCCTTTTAAAGAAAGATAATACACAAGCTTCGGCTGCACGAAGAGAAATGTAAGTTGGGTGCTATGTCAGTGCTGTGATGATAAGGGCAGCCAAGCACTGGAACAGCAGGTACCGGGGGAGATTGTGTAACCATTTCACCAGTCTTAAGAAATCATTCCATGTCTCTCAGAGGGATGCAAAATCTAGTGCTTAGAGTGTTACAAACCAGCTGCTTACAACTTTCTCAGGCAAGTTTTGGCTAATGTGTTTTATTTTAATTCACCAACATGGTAATTCAGCACAAGCACTTGGAAGGCAGAATTCATCACCTCACGGTAACTTGATCTGCATCCTGAGTGTCTATCAAACATGATCCTGTGGTAGATGGAAGCACAGGGCTGAAAGACTTCTCAGATTACCTCCCGGCCCTCAGTTTTGTGGGCTGGAGAAACAGTATCAGGTCTGATCATCATGTTTCAAGGTTAGATTGTTCCTCTCATGCCAACATACAGCAAATGAGCAAAGCGTGTTCAGTATCTTCTGATGGGTTACTTTGTCTAAATCCAGGATTGAATTGATGCGAAAAAACACCAGATTGGATTTCTGTTAAATCTTTACGCGTTTCCAAGGCTACCTGTATAACTAAGAGATGGAGAAACATAATGGGTTCTGCTCACATTTGCTGAATAGGAATTTTTCTTTCAGTACCAAGACTGGAGAGAGCCCAATGTAGGGCCACAAAGGGACTGAAGCATCTCTCCCATGAGGAGAGGTTGAGAGCTGGGCCCTTTCAGCCTTGAGAAGGGGATGCTTAAGGAGACATCTTCATGTGTATAAATATCTGCAAACAGCACAGAACCAGGCTCTTCTCAGTGGTGCCCAGAGCCAGGACAAGAGGCAATAGGCACAAACTGGAGCACAGGAGGCTCCCTCAGAGCACCAGGAGCACTTGTGTGCTGTGCAGGTGACGGAGCACTGGCTGCCCAGGATGGCTGCCTAGAGTCTGCGTGTGGGGTCTGCTCCTCGGAGACCTTCAGCAGCCGCCTGGACGTGGGCCTGGGCCCCCGGTCTGGTGTCTCTGCTGCAGTGGGGTAGGCCCTGCCAGTCTCAGCCATTCTGGGATTCTGTGATTTTGTGAATTGGAAGACTGTGATTGTAATTAAAAACTGATGAATACTGTGTCAAATAAACCAATTTTTTCATTAGCTTTCTGTTTTCTCTCACTGTATGCATATCTAGAAGAGTCATGGGCCATGAACTACAGTATGCCCCTCATTTCTTATTCCTCATCCCATTGTAATGGTAGCTGACATCATAATGTAGTGTATCAAGTGCTCTGTAATCATTATACATATCAAATACTAATGCTAATGAGTCAGCAACATAATGAAATTACATCATAAAGATGTTGCATTTGATATTACCAGCCGCAGGACTTTTTCCCAATGATGGTGTAATTGTACCTGTTTTTGGGTGCTGAATTTCACTCATGAATTTACAAATATTTTCTGTTCATTAGATCATTTTTTGGACATGTTCTGGATAAAACTGTATGCCTCCAGTCTCATAAAAGTGCAAATAACAATGATATAATTTCATTGTATTGTTTTATCAAGAGACGTTAGTGTTCTGAAGTGCTTACTGGATTCTTATGTATGGGATGTGCAAGAATATACATATATACACCTTTACGTATTCATATGTATTCTTGTTTTTTCATCCATATTTTAACAAAAGAGTAATTGCAAAAGTGAATCTGTGAATAGGATGTAAATTATTATTTTTTTTCTTAATTATTATTTGTTTTCTTTTGTAAGGATTGTGTCATAGAGGGAGGAATTGGATTTTTGCATCATTCTGTGAAATATTGCCTCTCTCTTAAGCATCAAGATTCATCATCACATGACTGCTTAGCACATGTGGTACAGAACTCCTGTTCAGTATCCCTCATGCAAACTGCATCTCACTTTTATCTGCCTGCCCTTTTGGTATTAGAGCTGTTTCTTTGTGCTGTCCAGAGGTTTGGGTGCACTGCCAGTCATAGATCCCTCTAGGTGAGAGTTCTGGCTACTGTTTATACAGCACAGGTGTTTGTATGCACACACAAAGAGATGCAGCAAGCAAAACAAAGCAAAAACAAACAAAAAACCCCAAAAAACCTACATACCAATCGACTTCCTTGTCATGTTAGAACTCCTTTGAATATGGATGGTTAAGGTTCCTTTTGTGTGTTCCTTGAGAGTGGACAAGTCTTGCTTTTTAGTGGGGTTTGTACTTTTGCCAGTCTAGGCAAGCCTCTAACTTTATAACAATAAACTTGTATCTGTCTTCTGTTATCCCTTGCTCAGTATTTGATCATATTTCTGTGCCCTTTTCCATCATTTTTCTTCATTGATGTGTTTGGACATATTCCATTACACAAACTCCTTTCCTGAGGACAAGTTAGGCATCACCCTTAATATAACTGTTGTTGACTGAAAAACGTTGCTGACTTCTAGCATTACCCCTCTTCACCTCTCTCTGCTTTGAGTGCTAACATTCCTGCCAACAATGAATCATGTCTATCTAGTCTCGCATATTGAGCAAAAACTTAACTCTTGGGGCCAGCACATTACTTCTTCTCGCCTCCAAATGTGCGTCTCTCTCAGCAGTAGTGTGGCTCTGATGTCTCTCACAGATCCCACATGTCAAGCTTAGCCAGTCAGCAGATGAGGCCATCAGCCTCTTACTCCTGGCAAATGGGGCTGTGGAAGGCAGGAAGCTGAATATGAGCCCTCTGTGCCCTGGCAGCAAAGCAGGCCAAGAGCATCTAGGGTTGTATCAACAGTAACATACCCCAAGAGAAGTAATTATCTCCCTTTATTTGGCATTTGTTAGGTCATATCTAGAATATGGCATCCAGTTTTGGGTCTCCCAATACAGGGAAGACTTCAACAAACCAGAGCAAGTTCAGTGGAGGACCTCCAAGACAGCTGAGGCTAGAGCTCTTCCTCTGTGAGAAGAGACTGCAAGACTGGAGTTTGTTTGGCCTGAGATGAGTCAGCTCTGGACACAGCTAACAGCAGCTCCCCCAGTGCTGACCTCCTGAGGTCATTTCTGACCTGAATTACCCTGTGATCTTGAGGCAATGGCACTGCTTTGCGGGCAAGATGATGGGCCACTAGCAGGCATGACTCCCTCAGAGCAGCCTATCTTGCCCTACAGCTTCACATGCCCCAAAACCTCATAGGATGTCTGGTGTGTGGCCTGCAGTCCCTGTTGGGGTTCCTGAAAATGGGGAGGGATGTCTGAGTGATGAGTAAACATCTACAAAGAAGTAACCATAGCACAGTGGTTTGCATGATAACAACTTCCTAACAACTTCATAATATTAATCAGAATTGCTGAGGTGTCAAATCATCACATTGGATTTTGAGTATTTTTCTAGGAGTAGTTTAACTTGTTTGGGTTTCCTGACTGTGAGTGTGCACAGGCTAATGGAATTGAAGGGGGGGAAGTCAGAGGACAATCATTGTATCTGAGGATGCAATTGCATACTCTCCACCCTCTGCTCTTTTCCAGGCTCACTTACAAACACTTTTCTTCTGTTTCCACTCTGTTGTAGATGTCTTAGAGGCTTATACCTCCTGGTCTTAGGTATCAGTGACATAATCAAAATATAGATATACGGATGGGCTAGTCCAAACTAAGCAATGGCACATAAAAAATCCAAGTCATTTACTTATGAATAATTAACTAACTGATGGTATGACATAGAGGAATTTCATTATTATAAGTACCAGACTTGTGTTTTGGAATACATCAGCACTTTTAAACTGCTGAACATTTAGAATTTATTTGGTATCCACAATGTTGTATAGCTGTGTTTTGTTGTTCTACAGTGTATTTCTCATCTTTCCGTTTGTGAAGCTTTTGTTAAAACCCCAAACTTGTAGCATCTACAAGCCTGTAAAAAGACATGCAAAGTAAAATTAAAAGTCCTTGTGCTTAGTACATTATAGGAATCCGAAAGGTGGATAAAAGTTTATTCCCAGATGTTTCAGTAATTGTTTTCTTTAACTTTCGTGTAGTTACAAAAATGTAAAATACTGAAGAGAGGAAGTTTGTGTTACATAATTATGAAATAACTTGTCAGAAGCGGGAATTGTTGCTGAGCTCTCTTAAGTTGCAAGTGTGCATGAGGTGACTGCATTTGCCTGTAGGAAAAGAGTAGACATCACAATACTTACACTCTTCACATACGTTCTTGTGTCATTGCTATATGGTTCTCATCTTTTCTCTGTGGGAGCAGCTAGTGTTTTCTTACACTGGAGGCACCTAAATTCACATGAAATGTCGTAAGGATCACAGAAACATGTATTCAATATATTGCAACCTAAACCATGATTGCTACCTGATATACAGTTGTTTTAAACGTTAGTTTGTCTGGGAAATATTTTTTTGCAGCCTTTTCATTCTGGACTTGTTTACTTAATTGCTTCTGCAAAAGCGAGCTCAAGTACAAAGTTGAGCTAATTTGAGTGACTTATTTGAATACACTGGTACTGGTATTGTTTATAATTAGATTGTGTCTATAAACATGATCCTTCTAATAATATTGTGTCTGTACCCTTTGCTAGATACTCTCAGGGTGAATCACTGCTCATCTATGCCTATGTCTTGCAATATGTCAATTGGAGACAATAAGACCTGTGATAAAACACAAAATTATTGCATATTTTAATGAACAGGTTGAAGGAGGTGATTTCTAGGCAGGAAAGTAAACCATAGAATATTTGTTGCTGCTAAGATGAAATCAATACCTATGGAGTTATTATGATGTCAGCAATTCAAATGTAAACAGTTCACATCAGTTTTGCTCTGTATCTCTGAATGGATGTGGCTGTATCGCACAGTATGGTACAATCTGGAGTAATATAATTTGTCTGTTAGCTTGAGGACCAGTTTGAACTGAAGTAACTGTCTCCCTGCAGTAAATGCAGCTACATGTCTTCAGCTTACTTTCTTTCCTGACTCTGAAGTTTGTGTAGACATGCTTTATGTTCTTCTCTTCATTTCAAATCCTATTCTTGGGATGCTTCTGTAGTGCAGTGCTGGAGAGGGCCAGGAAGCTGAGTGAAGATCCAGCTGTCCGCTCTGATTAATGGTTAGCTCACTCCCTCCTTCTCTTTTCTTTTCCATTTTCTCTGCAGTGCTTTAGCAAGATTTTGTTTTGGAAATAGTCCATTCTGGAGGCATTGTGCACCATGATGTGGCCTTCACCATTCTTCAGCCCTCTCCCAACCTGGACGTTTGGATCTTTGAAAGTTTACTCTGGGTCACAATGTAGTCTCCAGGTTGTTTCAGATCCTGTGGAACTGAAACAGACTCAATGCTAGCAAGGTATGAGTTGTACAGATAACAAGGTCTCAGACCCCTCCACCAAGTGTGGTGAATTGTGGATGTGACCAGCTGGCAGCAGCTGGACATACTGCTAAGCTGTGTGGATGACAGCCAGAAGGTAACGCTTGTCTTGTGTTCAGCAGTGCAGACCTTGGTCGTGGAAATGGCTTTTGACCCACTGATGAGCTGGCTCTGCTCTTTCTTTCTGGACAAGTTGTCTCCTGTTTGCCCATCTCTTCTCTCTTCTGTGTTGCCAAACTTTGCTTCTGCTCGTTGTCTTTTCTCTTGTTTTCCCTGCTTACTGTACTCTTACATTTCCTACTGTTTAAACCTTCATTCCCTCACCTGATTCCCTGAATAATGTCTCAATGCTGTGCTGGGCAGAGGCCGGCCTGCAGGAGTTCACTGAGAGCACATCTTACATGTGTTGCACATGCATGTGTATGTCTGTGTACATTGCTGTCCACATTGTCCTCGCTTCTAGCTCTGACAGAAGCCATTCCTAACACAGAGGGGGAAAGCAGATGGCTTTCAAGGAGACATCAGCTATTTTAAAATACACAGGTATTTTCGAGCCTGGGAGTAAGATGGAGCTGGATAATGCCACTTTTCTTGTTCTCCTCCTACTGCTGTTCCCTCCCAACTATTGCAACTTTCTTTTTGTGATAATTAGTAAAGCTTTCTGATAATTCCAAGCCCTTCTTCTTGATAGAAGCATGAGGACAACCAGGACCCCTTATCTAGTGCAGGAAGGGGGTGCTGGGTAGTGCTTAGCACTTGCATCACCTTTGCACTTAAACACCTGCAGCAGTCTTGTCCTCCACTTTGGTCTTTTAGTATAAGTGCATGCCCTGAAAATGGCAAAGTTATACAATAGCAAGTTGCAGTACTTTTTTCACATCCAGTTCTGGTGCACTCTCATGTTAATGTTCATTCACTGTAATATGGATGTTCTACCAAGTAATTTGCTTTTCTGAGAAGTTGCGAACATTAAACTCCTGAGGATTTAATGACCTTGAGGTTAGTAGCTTCTTTAGAGCAGAGCGTTAAGCTGTATAGCAGATTTTATTTGTTAAGTATTATCTTTGCCAGGAGAGAAAACTGGAGCATGTTTTTTCCATGTGCATTTCCTTTCTTCTGACCAGAAGAAATTACTGAAAGAGGGAAGAGCAACTTTCCATTCTTCTTCACATCTCCCTGATGCTCTTTCCCTTACCAGAGTACTGTGGTTCATCTGCAGATGGAAGGAGGTTCAGTGTGAGGTTTCTTGGAATGTCTCGAGGTGATAGAACCTGGCCGTAACCCTCCCTTTTTTTTGGTAATAAATAAAGACTGTTTTGATTTTTTGTTTACTTGACTTTGGAAATCATCAAGGAAACAAAAATTTGACTGTGTCGCATGTTTTCCAAAATATATCTACGTAAGAGCAAGAGAATAGTTTCAAATAGATGAGGCTGTTTTTCCTAGTCTCCTCCTGGGAACAAGGAGTTGTTCTGGAAAGCCAGTGAGTACCTTGGGTAGAAAGCCTCATTTTACTGCTGTTATTTAGCAAGGATTGTATGATGTTATTCATGGCTTTGAAGGGCTGAAGTGAGGAGAAGGAGAAAGTCAAAGCAGAAGGATCAGGAGCTGAGGTGACGTGTTGTGCCTTCTTATGTAGGCACGTTTGAATTAACTGAGCTTGCTGGTCACTAAGTTGTCACATACCTCAAGTAGTCTTTGAATAACAGCTGTAGTAAGGAAACAAATACCTCAATAGTGCTAATGAATACTTTGATTTTTTTCCCTGATTTTCATGTCTCCAGAGATTTGAATGATTGGATGAAAAATCATAGATTGTGCACTTAAAAATGAAGTCATGCTGCAATAATCTTTTGTCCTGCTTGCACCTATGCCCTGAAAACTCTTTGACAGCTCAGATGTGTGGGTTAAGTGTATGTGTTAAGGCTTGGAAAGTGGGGATACTGAGACGGAGATGAATATTGCCAGACCTCTGTCACCTAAAAGGTGCCTAAGTTTACAATAAGTATCTAGGCTTCTTTGAGAACTAATGAATTGAAACAAGTTCTTCCAGAGTGTGGGCTCACCCTGGGTGTAGTTGGCTTAGACAGGTAGAAAAATGAACAATAGAGAGAATATGCAACTAGCTATTGGTTAAACCTAGGTGAAATGAAAACCTCACAATCATCAACTTCTCTGCTTGTGAATGCCTTCGACAAGTCATGGTCTAGTGAGCCACTTTCATTGCCCTCACACAATGTTTAACAAAACTGCTTATAAATACATGTGAATCTTTTAGGGAGTCTCATGCATCATGCTAACTGCATACACCATGTATGATCTTTCAAAGTCCATGAATTTCTGAAAGAACTACATGTTCACCCCAATGACTACTAACTTCCTCCACTGTGGAAAGTGCTTGAGAATAGCAATGTCATAGAATCACAGAATGGTTTTGTTTGGAAGGGATCTTAAAGCCCACCCAGTTCCACTCCCCTGCTATGGATAGGGCTGCCACCCACCAGCTCAGCTGCCCAGGGCCTATCCAACCTGGCCTTGAGCGCATCCAGGGATGGGGCACCCACAGCTTCTCTGGGCAGCTGTGCCAGTGCCTCACTGCCCTCTGAGTGAAAAATTTCCTCCTAACATCTAACCTAATCCTCCCCTCTTTTAGCTTAAAGCCATTCTCCCTGTCCTATCACTATTGTCCATGTAAAAAGTTGTTCTCCCTCCTGTTTATAAGCTCCCTACTCATCAATCAAAATACATCAAATCAAAAACATATTAGAAATGCAGAGTCTTATAGGATAGCTTGTAAAATGATGGTGGATTTAAAAGTAAAATGTGACTACAGAACTCTGCTATTTCTTCAGCCCAAATCTTTCTGTTTGTACGTATAGATACCAGCAAGAGAAGTGTAAACCAGGTCAGTGCTTTCAAATTAAATTCAAGCTGTAAGAGTGGTCATCAGAATAAAGTACATTTGCACCTGTCACACCCAGAATTATTTTTCTTAGATGCTGAATGGTATATAGTGATGGAAAAACATGTATCGTTCAGTGCTTTGTTTTACATCTTTGCTTTTTTCCTCATAGTACAGTGCTGTGGATACAAATCCTTTGTCAGTGTACATTATGCAGCCCATCTGGAACAAAATTATTAAGGTAAGAGTCTTACTAAACAGAAATACCATATGATAATGGAAGAATTTATTTTAAGTACAAGAAGTATTTTCATTTAAAGATACGTATTGATCAGTAAAGCTGAGATTAGGACATCTATATGAAGGAACACACATTACTGGATATAGAGCTATATTTAGTATGAATACATTTGGATTTAGAGGTGTTTATTTAGAAAAGCAAGGGTTGTATCTTTTTCCTTGCCATTATGCAAAAAGCATCAGTTTCTGCTACATCTTTCATTAAACAGCTTTGCAGACATTATAGGGTTTAAGTAGTACACATTATTTTTGTTCAGCATATGCCACCTAACAACAGCACGACTGAATCTCTGCTGCACAAGTGATTTTATACAAGTGCTGTCTCATTTTCTCCCCTGGGTACTTGCTCCAGGGAGCCAGACATTTCTCTAAGAAGCTGAAAATGAGAGCAGTTACCATGATCACCGCAATGATTGGGAGATGGCATCTCTTGAATGCATTATGATCTGCAGTTCTTGAATATAAAGCTGCTCACAATTAGTTTTGCTGTTGTTGGCAAAAGCAGAGGCTGGATCTCAATAATAGTAAACTTTATTGATCTTCAAGGAAGCAAAGACTGCTGCATCTGTCTCTGAAATGGAAATCTTTGGATTGGAGTAGACTTGAAAGGAAATGTATATGCAAGAAAAATGGATGCATGTGGTCAGAATGCGCCATATTTGGGTTTTATAATCCAGCTGTTGCTTATGCTTGATACAGCAGAAAATTGTAATCTCTTACTCATTACCTCAATGTAATTTCATAAAACAGTTTATATATCCTAACTTCAGAATTAAAAAATAACTGGAGCTGATATGAAAGATATTCCAAGACGGGAAACTGAATTCAGTGATTCAGTTATGAGAGGTTTGTTTCTGTTTCCACTGTAATGTGGGGGAAAACAGCAAGGCAGAAAGACACTCTCCTGACTCTGGAGTCCCATGCAGGAGATGAGCAGAGGCTTTGCTGTGTGCCTGCACTGTGCTTTGGGGATCCACAGGTGTTCCACTGCTGTCAGACTGAAAGGAGAGTGTCACAGAGACCCTCCTTTGGGGTTGGGTTCTTCTGGCAGCTGCAGAGTTTTAGAATCATAGAATAACAGAGTCATAGAATGGCTTGGGTAGGGAGGGACCTCAAAGATCATCTAGTTCCAACCCTGCTGTCATGGGAGTTTTCCTGGAAGGAAAGAAGTGCTCTGCTTATCATACCCACTGAGCATGGGGCGATAAGTCCTTTGAAAAGTTTGACCTCTTCAGATACCTTAAACCTCCTTGTATGCTAGCTGAGCATGATTTTGTTCAGAACAGAAACCAAAGCAGAGCACAGGGCTGAAAGTGGGAGGTAGGAGTGCAGAACCAAGGGGTGTAGAGTTGTTGCCTGTAGCAGCTTTTCCATCACACATAAAACAACAGTAAGACCTGTGTGAAACTGTAGATTAACGATTAACTTTTTCTACATGTTATTTAAAATTATTCTGATTATGCAACTATAGACATTTCTTCTTAATAATTATTTAATCCGTTGCATGATTCTCATGCCTTTAATTAAGATTTGTGTTTTATAATAAATAACCGTCACGTGCTATTTGGCAGATAATAGGCAACATTACTTGGCTACTGCACTCTTCTTCCTGCATTTGTATTCATGAGGAGTCATATTTGTGCAGAACAATAAAAGGAGGAAGTCCCACTAGGATACACAGGTGTATGCCATCTCTACTGAAGTCAATTAACCACCCCCCAAGGTCCCTTTATGAACTTTGATTTTATCATTAGAACTGCGCATGAGTAGAATTTTAGTGGTCTCAGGTGACCTACTTAAGGAATATTTCAAGTTTGAACAGAGCCTTATGTAAATACAGGTACTTCACAATTTATTATCCAAATAGACAGTTGATGATATTTTAATATTTGTTGTTTGTATTAAGGCTTTTAGCACGAATGACTGTGGGCCCGTTAAAAAAGGCCTCAGTATTTTGTAGAAGTAGGTTTCTTAAAAGGTTGAAGTATGCAATGATTTTGCAAGAAAGCAGATGTGTTTCTTTCCAGTGGAGTCTCCAGTTGTATTAATCACGTAGTGAATGGATGTGTTAGCTTTCTGCTGTCTGTTAATTAGACAGTAAAGATTCAAAGATGTCCTTAATTAGGATACTGTGATTCTAGTAAAGTCAGGCTTTGTTTTTCCAATGTGTTTGAGAAGTTATTTTTTGCCACCCTGTAATTTATGATTTATGAAACAGGGCAATGGTAGTGTAATGCTTAACGAAACAACAAGGGACATTGAATACAACAAAAGAGATTTTGCAACTGGAATACTTTCCAAATACGTGAACAGTTTAGGTCAGTAAAGGATCAAAACAGTGACTTTAATGGGGGGAGAAGCTCTTTTCCTGAGAACAGAACTCCTGTAACTGTTCTTCATTGCATGTCTGCTAGCCAAAGGGATTGCACCTGTAACAGCACGCAAGTTAGCAAGAAAGTGGGTTAAAGTAATGTCTTCATGTTTGTACCATGTAAGCATACATTATTTCCCATAAGAACTTCATAATGGCATTGAGGCTATTTAGAATGATGAACCTAATTAGAAAGCAGAAATTTATGATGTCTCACTTTAGTTAACAGTCAGCAATTTCCATGAATCATACAGGAGAAATCAGTCATTTTAAAACAGTACACAGCATGGTATCTGTATACCCATGAAAATGATTTGTACACATGTTGCCTTAAAGCACTAGCTTGATCCTATTTTAGGGTAAAAGAGACCAGTCCAGAATTTCTTTTTCAGCATCTGTCCTTATGTCCTGTAAGATCACAGGCAACAGACAAATCCCTTAATGGGAGATTTGTACCAAACCTCTGTCTTATTACGTTTCAATAGGACGAGAGAGAATGGTGCATCAGGAGAGGTTTAGGTTGGATATTAGGAAAAATTTATTCTCAGAAGGAGCAGTGAGGCAGTGGCATAGGCTGCCCAGGGAGGTGGTGGAGTCACTGTCCCTGAACTGTCGGGATGTGGCGTTGAGGGCCGTGGTTGGTGGGCATGGTGGGGATGGGCTGATGGTTGGACTAGGGAATCTTAGAGAGCTTTTCCAACCTGAGTGATTTTATGATTCTGCATCCCCAGGTAGGGGGGAGATGTGGTCTGTCACTGCATCCTGAGTGTGCAGCTACATTACTAAGATGGGACTGTGCAGTGAGTTCTTCCTCAGAAGTTCCCTGAAAGGAACTTCAGTAATCATTTGCCTTCAATTGTTCTTAGGGATTTAGAATTGGGATTTTAGAAACTCAAAATGATATAGTAGTAGTTGTGTGCATTACATTATATACTTCAATTACCGTAAGATCTGACATACGGTATTTTAAAATTTAAAATTAGTGATAAAATCTCAGTTACAAAGAATGCAGCTATCAGATTAAATATTTTTTCCAATGTTATTAAAGAAAGCATTGGAGATATATAGCTGAAAATTCAGAAATTCTCATCTGGGTTTTGAGAGTTTTACAGTGTACATTATCAGTAGTATTTATTATCTGGAATATTATTCCTTAGCTGTACTGTACTAGCGGAGAGATAATCTAATCATGAAGATTAATCTGTCCATCGTTCTTATTTTGTATACAATTTTTAGGATAGAGAAAAGGTGAAATATATGTAAATTAATATCTATTCATCTGTCTGATCATTTACCTTCTCCAAACAAATTACCAAGAAGTTGGATTTCAAAATCAATGTTAGTGTCTGATATAATTATACTTTTTTTACAATATTTATGCTGTTTTCTAATATGTTGACTAATAGTGTTGACGTACACCTTTATATACATTTCTAGTCCTAAAAGAGTCCAGAGAATCCTATCATAAGCCTCCAGTGTTTCTATATTTTGCATATATTGATATGGTGTTTGAGTAACAGCAGTGGCTGATGTTCACACAATATTTGTGCAAATATATTGTGTCTAAAACAATGCGGAAAGCTGTATATATAACTTCAGAAAATGTTTTGGAGCAAATGGCAACTTGGAAAGAGCGTTACCCCTGTGGCAGTGTAAGCAATACCTTAAAGCCACAGGAGATGAATGGCTGAGAAGGGCTAACGGGACAAGGAATTATTGGCTTAGGAGGAGGCAGAGTCCTTTTCAGCACTCCACAAAACAAAATAAATTATTGTAGTGTTTATTATTTATAGCTAAAGACGGAGACCCTGCAGAAAGTTACTGTCTGGAGAAGTAGGGAGCTATTTATAATACAGAGCTCTTCTGAATCTAGAAGTGTCTGATTTTGGTGCTGTTCTGAGTTGGGAATTATTAGCATACTATAGAGGTGGAGATTTCCTTGCTATGGTTGGGAGTAGGAAGCCTGACAAAACCCTGCCACACTGGTGCAGAATAGCCACACCGGGGTGCTGCAGTCCTCTTTCATTTATGCTGTACAGAGCGATGAGAAGCTTTCCCTTGCGTCGGGGAAAATCAGGAGAGCACGTAATTGAGAAAATACAACATTTTTATGTTAAGCTTTTACTGCAGTCCCAAACATCAGGCAAAATGATGACATGTAAAGATAAATTGGCTTCAGGAACAAAAACTGAACTGTAAATTCAGAACGGAAAAACATGCACAAATCCAAACAATACTGATGTTGTATACAGGCTTCTCCTTCCTTGATGAAAATGCAAAACATTTCACCAAAATAGGACTTCTAATTTGAAACCTGATTTCTTAGATTTTCTTCCTCTCTTTAACAGATAGTGCCTTTGTGGGTTGCTCCAAACCTGCTAACCTTCTCTGGATTTGTCATGATTTTAGTTAATTACTTCCTAATATCTTTTTACGACTGGGACTACACTGCCTCAGGTAAATATCCTTATATTGTAATTTATTTTTCAGAATTATGGAGCTGCTTATATCAGACTTCTGAATGATACAGGGGAAACAGATACCTGAATCTTCCTGTCATTCCCTTAACGTTCATATAGGAGGGTCTGACCTCACACATAGCATTATAAATATAGATCATTTTATTGGAAAAATACTAATGTCATCCCTAAATATGAGTTTTAGCATGCGCTGTTTGAACTCCATGATAATATCTCATTTTATTTAAAGTGCGTGCCAGGATTTTAATTAACACACAAAGAACACCATAATATTCGTCATGAAATTTTCATTGGTTTCACATTTCCTAATAAGTGAATCTGTGCCGTAAATGTGTTAATTTTCCTTTCTTTATTCCATCTTTCCACCATTCTAGACAAGGAAGAAATAATTTCTGAACAAATGTATCCTGAAATTCTCTCACTCCAAGTCCAAATCTGTATTTCCTCCTCAGGAGAGACCAAGTTGAAGGCTCTTCGGAGCTGCTCTCTCCTGAGCGTAGGCAGTGTTCAGTTCTGGACTTCTCAGATCAGTTATTGAAAAAAAAAGGAGCCTACAGCCAGCATCTCCCAGGTGACATATATAAAAATGTTTGCTTTTCTTTAAACTAGAAAGCCTGGGGAAAACTTAGCACTTTATGTTCTGAAATAACTGCATTTGATTTTTTTAAATTACTTTTAATTTCTTCTTCCTGTGGTTGGATTCAGGAGGTACTCTTTAGTAGTATGTTCATTACAACAATTCTATAGGCAGAAAGTTGTGCTGGCAGTTTTGGTTCAAAAATAGTCCTGGATGAGCACCATATCTTGAAGTGCCATGAAGCTCGGGCTGCCTACAGTCATGCTTTATTTCAATCAATGCAGCTGATAATCACCAAGTTCTGTAATAGTAGAGCATCCAGCACAGATCTTTTGACAGGATAGTTGTATCATGTAGATACATACTGAACATGAAGATATTTGTGACAATGTTTGTTCTTCTGCATGTAGTTCGCAGACCTGCTCTTAGCTTCACAGGAGAGCAGCGTCCATCATTTCTGAATTGATTGAAAGCGTTCATGCAATCCAATGAATCTTTTGGGTATCGTATATCAATTCCACGCACAGGATCAGAAATAAAAGGCTTAATTTCCTGGACAGCTGTCTTTCATTCTGCAGTTTGAAAACGTGCAGCTAGGAGCCAGGAAGTGCCATCTTTCCTGCTGGCAAGGCAATGCGCTGAGGAGCAGGCGGTTGGAAGCCCTGCCCCAGGTGCTGGCCTCCCCCTGTACCCCTGGGTGCAGGCCTCACATATGGGTGTCGGATGGGGGGCTGCACATGGATGGCTCCTGGGGTAGCCCTTCCTGGATTATGGATGGTTTAAATAGAATGCCCTTTGGAAAAAACATTGATTTCTTGAAAAGAGCAAAGGCAGCCTTGGGTTACAGATCAATGACAGAACCTTGGGTTCAGTCCAATTCAGCTTTCTTTTTTGCACCCGTTAAAAATATCAGGCACCTGATAAAAAAAAAAAGGGTACTAATATCTGAGCTAGTCAAAAGGGTTACCTACACTAAAAGGGTTACTTATTTTGACCTAAGCAAAAGTTTCCTGTTCAGATTTGTATGATAAAACTGCTGAAGTAAACCCATATTGGTGGTAATAAAAATGATCAAGCTTAAGAACTACAGTTATCTGGGATTTTTTTTAATAGATATTAGATAAACATTAATTATTTTTTTGATATTCCATTCCCTTTGACATCGGGGGCTCGTCAGTGGCAGCTTGTTCATATGTATCCGCCTGCCTTAGTGGAGTGCTTTGATATTAACCACTGCTGCACTGACTCACTGCCCAATTTGTTTCAGGTACCAGTCCGGGACGTGTTCCAACCTGGGTGTGGCTGTTCAGTGCTTTTACCACCTTTTGTGCTTATGCCTTAGGTAAAGTACAATGGAATGATTTATGCTTCATGTAATTTTATCTACTAGCTCGCTAGTCCTGGTTCCAAAGTAATCATAATGGGTAAACTGTTGATCTCTTGTTGTGGGCTCCTATGAGCGTAGCCCTTCTCTCTCTTTAAAGTGCAGGTTTTTGTAAAGGTACAACGTAAATAAAGATCACTGCATAGCAGCAGTCATCGCTGTAGGGTTTCATAAAAATCTTCGGCACACAGCAGTGATGTTCCAAAAAAGTACCTGACACCTGCGCTTTCAGAGATTGCTTTTAAAGTCAGGGAAAATAAAGGACGAAGCAGAGAGAAAGGAAAATGAATGTAACATTTTAATCTGCGAGGCACTTCAGTGCTTATGGTCTGTGTCAGCAGAGAAGGTGTGTGCATGGGGACCAGCCTGAACCTTTGATGGAGATGAAGTACATTTGTTTTTGTTTGTCTCTTCTGTGGCTGCTTCTCTTTAATGGCACTTCAGCATCATTTTTGGTTTTATATTCCGTATTTACTTTTCTCAGAATACCAAGATAATATTTCTAGGTCCAGCACACCTCGCTGTGCAGTTGTGTGAGCTCACTGAGTTCAGGCGTGGAGGTAAACTGGTACAGGTCTCAGATAGATTGATATCCACACCAGATGGATGTTTTTCCTTGCAAAGCTAACTCATCCCAAATAGAACCTGGTACAACAGAGTTCATTTGGGGGAAAACTCAATTTGGTATATTTACATGGATTGCACTACGTTGTGTAAAAGTGTCATCTCTTCCGGAGCTGGTTCTTGTAAGGCCCTGCGTAGTACAGCATAGCCATGTAGTTGTGTGCCATACTTCAGATACCTGGGCTAGATGTCAGTGTGTTCTACACGTGCTGAGCACTTTTAACGTCAGGCTCATGCATGTGGAGCCATCTTCATCAGCCATGGTGTGCTCCACTGTGCAGACACCTCCCTCTGTACATTGAGTACCATCCCTGGGACAACCATCACTTGAAGCTGATTACCAGTTAGATTTCCTAAACAGCTCCCCTTAATCACTATCAGAAACAGCAGCTTCTTCCGTGCAAACTATTTGCTTTGTAACTGTGAGAAAGTTAGTGAAGCAACTATTGTTCTATAAATAGGAATTTCATGTCAGAGCTGTTATTGTATGGCACCTCAAAAAGCTCTTTGGAAATTGAGCTTTGGAGGGTCTTACAGTAGATTTTGCCAGTGAGGCCTACAGTTCCTAATACTTGGAAGGCATGGATTATGATGTTGACAGTGAAAGCTATAATGAACCGATGTATATGTAGACTTTTGTGTCTGCTGTCCAAGCCACTACATGAAATATTTAGTCTCAGATTTAATTCTCCATGGCCGAAGTTTTCCCTTTGGAAGACTGCAAAGAGCAATAGTAACTAACCAAATATGCAACTTAAATCTCTCTCAGCTTCTTTTTAATGACACAGTTACTCTCTCCAAATTCCCTAACATGCTGCTCTTTGTTTCCTCTTTGTTAAGGTGGTTTGGTTTATTTTCCTTCCCCACAAAACAGACTGTTCTTCACTATTATTTTGAATTCCACTATTTAAAACTTACATAATTTTAACAAAACTGAAGATTTGTGAACCTTCATGAGAAATAATACAAGAGTTCTAAAGCAATGGAAACGCGAGGCAATGCATGTCCACTATGCCACACAGTTATTGTCGTGAATGATTTCAAACCGACACGTAAAACAGAAAACATCTTCAGTATCTTGAAAAGCTAGTGAAATCAAATGGAAAAAGCTGATAAAGATTTGGTGAAAGTCCAATTTTATGTCTGTTTTACAGAGTTCTGGTGTTTCTTCCCATGTCCATTATAATTAGAAGCACTGTTCCTTGACACTATTATTAGTGTAAAATTTTCTTAATAAAGTATTCCTAAAACATAACAGCCAATGTTTCACTGCAATGTACATAGTTTAGTGTCTAATGTGAGTATTCTTTTGTGGAAGCCTAAAATAACTTGTGAATAGACTGCAACATGATAGAAAACACAGCAATGACAACAGAGTAGCAAGGTCCTAGGCTGCAGCAAGTGAGGGCTTGCCCAGATATAACAGCTGTGGGCACAGAAACAAAGGAAAGAACCTGCTTACCTTCAAAAGGCCTCAGGTAGGCAGGGACCTCCAGCAAGATACCATCACCTCCACTGCCAACCCTTAAATGAGATCTGGGAAGGGGTGGATCCTGACTGCCCCTTCCAGTCATTCAGGTGCATTGCATGCACCTGATCTCCCCTGGGTTGGCCCTACCTTCCCACCAGGTGCTGGTTCAGGCTGTGACTTAGCATTTCCACTGCAATAGACCAATCTTCTGTCATCCTCATTTAAAGAAAGAAAAAGAACTAACCCTAAAACTGAAATCTCTCTAATTTGGGGTAGACGTTCCTGAAATATGAAAGGCCGTACAATGCTTAGAAATGTTGAGATAGCTGATTGCTAGCTAAGTTTCAGAAGCATCATTTAACAGACTAAAGAATTCCTGTACTTCTAACGCGTTATTCAGGTAACCTCAGGCTTATACACAGTTTTCTTTCTGCACATTTCAGTAAGATGCTGCGAACTCAATAGCAACGTTAATGGAGAGAGAATGTGGCTTGAGAAGGGAGCACTATGAGATCTTTAGTTTTTAGAGCTGTGAGAACTGCCTCAAGAGATTTGTATGTGAGTCGAGAATATCTCGCAGCTGTGTAGGTACGACAATAGGGAGATAGTCTAAGTTCTGTGACAAAATGTAGTTCCATGTTTTTCTGGTTTAGTTCCCTGAAGTATATTTACATTAAACAAAACACAGAGCGCTGCCAAATAATCCAGAGAAGCCGCATATGATCTGTAGCAGCTGTGGAGTTTTGGTCTCACTCTGCAGAGTTGTCCCTTCGGTCAGCTCTGGGTTAATAATGCCATCAACAGCCAATAATTGTTGGCTGTGATACCTTCCAAGTAAAATAGTAATAAAAATACATATTCTCCATGCTATCACAATAAGTAATTGTTAAGAATTTTTCTGTTTACTTTTTCTGAAGCGATTCTTCCTGTGTATTTACGCTGAACTTCGATGAAGAAATTACTTTAAAATCCTCATGAGCACGGCTGCAGAGCAGAGTCTGAGGGTGCAATTTGATGATAAGGCTAAGAGAGGTTTTGGCCGCCAGGCCTTCCATCTCCCTGCCTTCCCCAGCTCTCCTCTGTGCCACCTCCACTGCTTTTTGTACCTCTCAGAGCCAACTCTGTTCAGTGACCCAGACCTAAAAGAAAACTCAAGGTCCGGCTGTCTTTCTGCAAGCTGAGCAAGCTGTGTGTCTTCCCCTCCTCCGCAGCAGGGAGCTCTCAGAGTGGCTCAGGCCACACTATTATACTGCATTGCAGAGTGAGAGCCATTACAGCACTTGGACATCTTTCAAGCACCAGCTCCTCACAGGGAGCGGAGGGGCAGCACTGAGCTTTGCTCTCTGTGACAGCTACAAGACCTGACGGAACAGTGTAGAGCTGCATCAGGGAAGGGTCAGGCCGGGTGTTAGGAAAAGGTTCTTCACCAGAGGGCAGTGGGCATGGAACAGGCTGCCCAGGGCAGTGGGCACGGCCCCAATTGCTGGAGTTCAAGGAGCGTTTGGACATTGCTCTCTGATATAGGGCGGCCCTGTGTGGAACTAAGGATTGGACTCAATGGTCCTTGTGGGTCCCTTCTAATTTGGGATACTCAGTGATTCTACGAAATGCCTTAGTGACTCTACCCACAAGCATTCTCCATGAAATCTCAGAATGCCCACAACAGCAACAGATGGGCATGAAGCCGTGTGGGCACTTTTCTGCACTTTCACTGAGAAACTGGCTGCACGGACTGACATGAAAGCTAAGGCCACTGGAGACAAATACTTCCGAATGTATTTCTAAAGGGTGTAAGGATGTTGGCTTTTAATAGAAGAACTGAGGTAAGGACAACATTACATGAGAACTGAGGCTAATATTTTATGAGTCCTAATACATTGGTGTTGAGATGGTTGTGCTTCAGTTTGCTGTCACAAATGCATTTTTCCCAGGCATATATAGCAATAAATCATATACGTACATATATATGTATATATATGTAGTAAAGTCTGTGAGAAAGTTACTCCTCTTGTTGTGTTCTAATCCTTCGCTTCTTTTTCTTTTCCAACCCTTTCAGATTCCATAGATGGGAAGCATGCTCGAAGGACTCAGTCCAGTAGTCCTCTGGGAGAACTGTTTGACCATGGGCTGGATAGCTGGGCTACCTCCATTTTTGTGCTCTCTTTTTTTTCCGTCTGTTCCCGGGACAATGGGAAGACTGGAGTTTCTGTATATACGATGTATATGTATTTAAGTATTGTCTTGTTTAACTTTATGTGTTCACACTGGGAGAAATATAACACAGGAGTTCTTTTTCTTCCTTGGGGATACGATCTTAGCCAAGTGGTAAGTATTTATCATTCCTGTTTTATTTTTTATTTTTTTTAACTATGTTAGTGTTTTCATAATATTACTGAAATAGAAAAAAATATAGCTCAAGGCAAATGTATTTGGCTGAGAGTTTGAATGTGAAATAGAATAACCCTAGAAGTAATTCAGAAAAATTCCCTGCATTTGCGAAGAAAGGACATTCTCAAGCAAATTGTCAGCATCAGGGATTCATTGCCTTGTAGGAAAAAGAAGACTTGCAGCAAGCCTAGCAGCCAAATGGCGTGCGTGAGAGTGTCGTTTCACTGCATTTGATTTGTGAAATTAACAAAAACTGTTATGCTCTCCAAAGTCTTAAGCAATTTTCCCACCACAACTAGGTTCTGAGGCACTATGCAAACTAGTCCAAACAGTGTTTATTAAAGTAATTACACAGGTGTACATTACTAGACCTGACCAATTCTCCTACGTCCTACACTGAATGTGGTAATATAAACAGCATCGTACCCATACAAGGAGCATTAACTGCTGTCAGGTGATTTCCACCCTTGCAAAACGTTAGATTTCTTCTTTGGGAATGGTGTAAATGTGATTCCGTAACATGAATAATGCATGAGTCCACAGCCAGTTCACAGATGACTTCTTGCCCAGCTTACAGCCCTACTGCAAGGCGGACGTCTTCGCAGACACGATCAGTGAAGTCACCACTAGCTGCAGTGACCTCACTGTGCAAATGAGTGGTTGCAGTAGCAGCAGCATCATGTGTTGCCAAGGGCCCTGTGCTTGGATTCTGGGTCTGGCGAGACCCTGAGATAGCCAGGCTCTTGCAGCCTGAAGAGCAAATTCCCAGCTTCTGAGATTCCTGTCCCAGGCATGGGATGAAAGGTACAGCCAACGAGACATGATCGAAAAGAAGTCTGACAAACATTCAAATATGTGTTTTAATGGAAATACAGTATTTGAATTAATGGCTGCAGATGTATTGTTGTAAACATAATCAGAATCCAGTGGTTTGGGAACAGCTCGGAGACGGTGGTCCAGCTGTGGTGCATCTGTTTCATCTCCTAGAAAATAGGTTCTGGGAGAAGCAGTTGGCTCAGCAGTGAGACATTAGGCAGCCAGCTGGTCTGTGAGTTTCTGCCGTATCTGTGCAAGGCTTCTCAGTGAAGTCCTTTCAGCCAGAGAGGAATGGCTATGTTCAAACCGATTTCACTTGTTGTTTGGATGATCACTGCAGATAAATACGTGCACATTTAGAAGGATCCTTCTGATTGCAACATCATCAGAACTGTATTAGTGCTTAAATGTGGGAGCGGATATCAGCTAATGGAGCGGTACTGTTAACTCTGCCAGTGCCTTTCAGTGACCTAGGCCCCTGCAGCAGCCTTCCCATCTGGGAAATAATGTAATTACATTTCCCCGCCTCACAGATTTGTGGTGAGGCTTAATTTCAGTAGAGTTTGTAAACTATTTTGATTATCTTGGATGCAAGGTGCTAACAAGTATTACTTCCTCTTCCCCTTTGATGCTGAACTGCTGTCCTGTGTGCTTTCTTTCTAGCAACTTCTGTGATGATTTGCTTACAGTCAAAATGATAAGCATATGAATGTAAGGATTTTTTTATGCTTAATAGTACAATCGTCAACAGTGGTGGTAGACTGTACTATTGAAATGCCTGTATGTCCATTTTTCCATCTGCAAAAATCAGCTTTTGTAGCTGTGGTTGTGAACAAAAACACGAGACATAATGTGTAGTATGACATAAGAGACGTAAGGTAGTATTTGTTACATCAGTTCAAACCAAATATTGTGCACACCAGAAAGACACGCACACATTTTTTTTGCCACTGTACTAAGGTAGTCTATTGAAAGACCTTAATTCTGTGACAGACATTGCCTTCTTCTTGTTTTGCAAACTGGTCCAGCAATGTCGTACGATGGGTACACTCTTCATAGAATCACAGTATCATAGATTCGCTTGGGTTGGTAGGGACCTCAAAGATCATCCAGTTCCAGCCCCCCTGCTGCAGGTTGCCAACCACTAAATCATTCACTAGATCAGGTTGCCCAGTGTCCCATTCGACTCAGCCCTGAACACCTCCAGTGACTGGATACCGAGGACACTGGCAAATGGCTAAGGAGAAACGAGAAAGAAAATACTCTCCTTGCTGCTTTGTTTTATACCTCAACTTATTCACCAGATATTGCCACAGTCACATTCAGAGGAAGAGGGTGAGGCAGCACTTGCAGACTGTTTCCAGGCTGCTCTCAGGTTCGTGATTTCCTCCATGGCATTCCTAGCCAAACTGCTGCATGAGCATGCCATGCCTCTGCGCTCTGTCTTACATGATTCCACTAGCAGTATGATGTGATTGCATTGGCATGCCAGACATTCAGGTGGTCTGGTCCTCTGCTCCTGTCTTTAAAATGCATGGCATCCAGGAACTTTGGACTTCATTATCATTACAAAGCTCAGGAAATACTGTTTTTAATGCAAGTGTGCAGATAAGTAACTTAGAATCACAGAATCATAGAATCACCAAGGTTGGGAAAGACCTCCAAGATCATCTAGTTCAACTGTCCACCTACCACCAATATTTCTCTACTAAACCACATCCCTTAGTACAACACCTAAATGTTTCTTGAACACCTCCAGGGACGGTGACTCAATCCCCTCCCTGGGCAGCCCGTTCCAGTGCCTGACTGCTCTACCTCCCTTTTGGATAATAAATTTTTCCTAATATCTGAATTGAACAGAGCGCTGCTGCTGAGTCAGCTCCATTGCATAGAAACACAGGCAGTCCTCTGACTGGCTCTGCATTAACCATGGTGTTAAGAGACCTGTTGTTCCCTGGGAAAAAGATCTCATTACAAATAGAGACGTTTGTGGAACTTCTGCTGATCACATTTTTTCTGTGATTTGATGACTCATCAGAACTGGTAACCTAATTTCAATAGCTGAGCTGTAGTTGGCACTCCAATTAGCTCTGATTACAGCAAACAGCCATTTATGGGAAGCTATGGCATGTAAACCTGAGAAACAACTTTGATAAATCTGAAGAAGAGTCAGTAGGAGGGATGAGTGTTGGTGGGCCCAGCGTCAAGGAACACGGCACAAGGTTGCCTTGTGCTTACTCTTCTGCAGGCACAAAAGGGAACAGGAGCAGCCTTCTGGCACCGTGTCATCCTGACAGTTTCTGATAAGAGTCCCTTCCAACTCATTCATTGATTCTATGCCATATTAAAGGACCATGGAGGAGGCTGCAACATCTTCCTGGGTGCTGTGAGGTGGCTGTACATAGAGATTTCACGGGAGCAAGGTGATATCATAGGTAGAGGGGAAAGCCCACATCCTGCATCAGATCTCCTCTTTCTGAACTACTTGATTTTGATTCCACTCAAATGCTTCTTGGTTAAATAACCATGGAGTGTGCTTTGTTGTTC
The DNA here is from genome assembly GCA_024606505.1 of Aquila spilogaster. Lineage (NCBI taxonomy): Eukaryota > Metazoa > Chordata > Aves > Accipitriformes > Accipitridae > Aquila > Aquila spilogaster. Next base: position 61,472,068 of record JANHGO010000063.1, read on the forward strand.
ACCTGGCACATACTGTGTGTCTAAATGCAAAGCGAGCTCCTTCAACACACATAAGAAACCACTTTTATAGGCTAATTATGCCACCTTCAACTATTTATTGAAAGAATAAATACTGGGAAAAAAATGAAAATTGAAAAATTACACATCGTGTTAAAACTAAAAAGCAAAATCACTTGAAGGAAATCATCAATTTTTATTCTTTTAGGAAAATACCAAATTTGTTTTCAGGGTAAAACTTGCGTTTATGTGACTGTACTCCCTGGATGTTCATTCAGCGTGAGTACCGTGTTAATGGAAAGTATCCCAAGGCATTAACAATTAATGTTGTTGTAATACGCTAGTGAAACCGAACATTACACTACAGTTAATGTCATTTTTTGAGGAATCATAAAAATTTATGTGTATCCAGTATATTTTCAACAAAGATGATGAGAAAATGTTTGAATTTCTTTTTTGTGTTGTGCAACATGCATTATACTCAATGAGCCTGTATGCAAAACACAGTAACCTACCAGTTAGCACCAGCTATTTTCAGGTTTTTGTCTCCGTTAAGTGCTATTGCCTCCTCATAGATGAGATCTTGACAAACCTGGAATTGGCCTCGTCAGAAGCTACAGAATCCAATACTGTATGTGTCTGACACTCACTTACAATACAGTCTTCACTTCTGTTATTTAATTTGGACTTCTCATTTTACAAAAGCTTGTCATTATGTTTATTTGCTCATGACTAGCTTTATATATGAAAAGTACTAAGTCCAATCAGTAACAAGCCGTCCATTTTTTCTTAGGTAGAACTACACAGTCGCACTTAGGAACACTGCTGTGCATTTTAATTATTTTTTTTTTATTACCGTCAGTGCCTTTTAAAATAGTCAAAAGTGTATACAGCTTTTCAACATATTTAGCTTCTGTCTAATAATCTTGACAATCTTCAATTTGTGCTAGCACAGCTTAGGTCAAGGGACACAGCCAGCTTCTCACTGCCCAGCTTTCTAAAAGAGGACTTGGAGAGTGCTGCAATTAACTCACAGTGGTTATTCCTACTGATTCCAGTGATAGCAGGGGCTCGGTTACGATTCTCTAGAAACCAAAATACCAAAGAACTGAAGCCAAAGAGTGTTTCTCCTGCACAACATCTGTTAAATGAGAGACATCCTCAGCCTGGGAGCGCTGAATCCCCCAATCCCAGGCCGGGGGATTCCCCGGACGGCACGTTGCCTCAGTGCTCCCGTTCCTAGAGGTGTGCTGACATCTGACAGTGATACCCGTGAGTGTTCTGCCAAAAATACTGACTGTAATAGCGGGTAATACCGAAGCTCCTCTTTTATCGCTCGCCAAAAATATCTGTTCAGAATGCAACGTGTGAGGGTAAATTCAGGCTCTGTCAAAGCCAGCTGGAGATTTGCCCTCAAATCTGATGGAGCTGAGTTCATCTGTCATGTCTTATGGATAACACAATGCAGTTCCCTTAGGGAGCCAAATGTTACCTCTGTTGTAGGGAGTTGTAAAACCCATTATATACATCCTTCATTTAGACCAAAGTCTCTCAGAGTCCTAAGACACAACTTTTGTTCTAGTGCCTGCTCTTCCCCAGTGCAGATCTGCTAATGGTTCTCACACAGGCAATTGTGCATGCAGTCCTACGATGTCCCGTTCAATAAAATGCTTTAAAAGCTGTGTAATGATAGGGCAAGAGCCTTGAATTTAGATACAGAGAGGTGAATTAAATAAAATATAGTGATGTTTAAATAGCTGAGTTAACAGCAGTGTTCTGCTGCTAGTCTGTGATATTAAATGGCACCTTATCTAGAAAAAACACCACCGTGTTCCTTCACATCAGAGCAATGAGTGTAACTTACAAGAATGGAAAGATGTTGATCAAAGTTAAAAAAGAAGAAACGCAGAACCTAGTAAAAACTGTGTATTTAAACAAAAAAAACAAGCTAAGCAAAAAGATAGTAAAATCTATCATAAGGTAAGGCTGGGAAATATCTGTGATCCCAGAGCGAGAAGCTGTACTGAATGGAAAAAAGAAAAGTTACCAGGTGTTACCTGGGAATAAATAAGTGAATACGCAGTCTCCTCACCGGCATTACAAGTAATGTGACTGCTTGGACTTAGAAGTACAGCGAATTTTTGCAATTCACTGTTAATCTAAGTCCAGAACAGTTCCGGGTACTGAACCCCCTGGCATAGACTTAGAAGTGGTTGGCGGGGCTGCTGGCAGCCAGCACCAGGTGGAGAGCAGGACTGTATTTCTGTTTGTGCTAAGTTGGTAAGCAAAATGCTGTGCCTTTAGGAGGAAAGGATTAAAAACACTTTTTATCCTTTTTCTGTAGGTGTTAATAACAGCGTATCTGCTCACCGGCATTGTTGGTGTGGAAGTTTGGCAGAAGCCTTTCCTGTTTGGTTATTACATTACAGATGTATTAGTAATCTTGCTTATAGGTAAGTGCCTGGATCCATGGAAAACTTTACTGCTATTTAATTCTTTTGATTAGATAATTCCTTATATTGCCTATAAATTTCTTCTTCTTTTTGTAAGCGTTGGCTGGTCCCAAGCTGACATGAATAGAGGTGATTAATAGGAGTCTCACTGGTAAACTTGAGCTGGCAGACCACTCTGGGAACATTTGTCCTCACTGAATTCATATCTGTTGTATACAAATAACACAAGGATTGTTCCCTAGTTACACATGCAGATCAATGCATTGTACTGACTGTTTTCAAACTCTCACAAACTTCTAATATCAGTCAGGTAAAATGTTGTTCATGTTTACATATGATGAAAGATTAGTAGTTTGGCCTGCAGCACTCTATGATCCAAAACATCATGGACAGAAATAAGGTATTATTTAAACAACGGTACGAGGCACAGCTGTAAATCTAGATGGTTTCTAAGCTCTGTTTTTAGAATTACTCTCAGACCAGAAGCATGCATTTTTCAAACACAGCAGTGACCAATTTGCTCGATGCTTGACACTGTCAGTGTAGCTTGAAGTAAGCACTGAGCACCTTCCAGCTGCTATAGCTAGACTGAGAACATGAGTTACATTGCAATGAGCTAGAACACAGCAGTCTTAGCTACAAAGGTGTGCGCTTGGAATGGCTTCATTGTGTTGACTGGAAAGTGACAACATCAGCATATATATTTTTTCAGGATTTCTGTACGAACATACAAATTGTGACAAGAGGGCACAAAACAAAGGGTTTGGCACAGGTGAGACAGACAGAAAGGCATTCGGGCCTTGAGCCAGGTAGAGGACTTGGGTAAAAGCCATCACCCAACTCCAACTCCAACACCCACTCCAATCCTAGGCTTCCTAGGATACTTCTGAACCTGCTGCACTTGCACAGCATCTTACCACCTGTCTGCAGAGATGTCTGCAGCATCTAAAACTGACCCTATGTGACTGAGGTTGAACAGTCTTTTTATTTGTCAGGCCTGCTTTGTGTGCACAGAGAAAAAGAAAGAAAGGGAAGGGCAAAAATAGCGGCTGCCCTTTTGGTTGGCAACGCAAGGATCAGCCTGGCTGTGTGTGGTGAGGAAATGCCCTCTGGTGGGAAGAGGGAGCTCTGTGTGCTCTGGGAGCCGTGCTGCAGGGCTGGAGATGGGTGCTGGCTTGTGAGTGAGCTGTGCTGCTGGGGCCTGCCAGCACAGAGCTCCATCTATGCTATGCACATCACTTCTGCTCCTCCTGTCAAGGCACATGACAGCCACCTCAGTGAGGAGCTGGATGCACTTGGGAAGTCATGGGTGAAGGTTTAACTCAAACTAGTCAATGCATTAGGAAGATTTGTGCTAGAAAAGCACATAACAGTGATAAAATCCACGGAAGTGAGCATCTTTTTTTCATACTCTACTGCAAAGCAAAGTTTGATGGAACGTTCCTTTAGATTTAGAAAGATGCACTGCTTCTGTCTAATGTAGTATACTTGCATGGCTGGATCCATAAGCAGGGAACTGAGTACTTCTTCCATCATTGTCCCAAGCAGAGGAGGCATAACTGAGAACCAAAACATTTATTTTAAAGCATTGTTTCTTGCACGCTGTCCATAATGCCATTAGCAGGGCAACTTTTGCAGCTGAATTATAGCTTTAATATAGATTTAAAGTATGCAATGTTTGATATATATTTTTTTTACTATATATTACCTAGTTTACTAGCTTAATGATTTTCTCAAAAACAAATGCTACGTGCAACTATTTAAAAAGCAACATCCTTCTAATTAGGATCATTCTGACCCAGAAAATACTTTAGCTTTGTCACAGATATGAATCCCAGTTCAACAATATTGCTTAAAGTGTTTTATCACTGGATAACCTGTGTGCAGTAAATCTAGATATATAAAGTTCTTAGAAGCTTGCAGTAAATCCCAGGGCCTCACAGTGCCTACTGAAAAAGCATTGACTTAGCCCACAGCAAGGGCAGAGCACGCCTTGCTTGGCCAGACCTGTTTGTCTCAGGGCACCTCCCTGCAGCATGCTCACCTCAGTGGCCTCTGTGGCCTCTCAAAACCCAGAGCAATCCAACAGGGCCTCCAGTGCCTTTTACGAGTTTGTTTCCCAGAACCCTGAGAGGAGCCGTTAAGCCCTAACTGGCTATCCTTAACCATCTGATGGCATTTAAGAGTCACCAGTGCTCACTCTAACAATGGACCCGCATGTCTGCTTCGTCAATACTTGGCCAAGAGCGTGCCTGCAGTTTTGTGCTTTTACTGTTCTGTACACAACAGAAGTTCAACTGCTGAGCTGTCACTTTTCTGAGCACAGCTGGGCTTTAGCTAGTACCTTTTATAGTGGGAAGAAATCCAAACAAGAAGCACAAGAGTGGAGTTTTTCAGATGTGTTTCCTGGAGTTTCTTGGAGAAAAAGAAAAGAAAGAATAGCCCCCATATAACCCCAGGATGAACTCCACTCCAAGCACATCCTCAGTGGAAGCTGCGGTATCACCAGGTGACATTCACTCCCCCAAGATGCAATTTTTATCAGGTGCCAGAACACACAAAGATATACATAAAAACCACAGCGATACCGGTGTTTAGATTAGAAGCTTTATGAAAACCTCCCAAGAGAGAGCTTTATGTACATCCCTGGGAACTGTCTAGCACACAGTGAACACCTGTAGGAGGGTCAGCTCTTGGGCTGCTGGAAAGTGCCCTTGGAGGCCTTCCTTTTGAAGCTGAGAAACTTCTGCAGAATATTCAGTGGGAATTCTGCTACCCAGTGAATAGGTAATGCAGTTCCATCCTGAAGCTCCAGTCCTTATGCCCCCCAACACACACCTAGCTGAGCACCAAACAAAATAAGAAGGGCCTTTCTCCATTTCCAGAGCATGTTATCCTGCCTTCTGGTCAGAAATACCTTTGCTTTTTTTACCCTCTTAGCATGAAAGTAGCCAGACCTTTCTAAAGTTATGTGCCTGTGTGCTCAGCTGGAACTAATTACTTCTGCTTGCAGCAAAGCTTTTGTGGATGACACTCCAAAAGCCCCGCTGGGATTTAACCACAACTGTCCCATAGCATTATCTGGCTAACAAGGGTCTCTTCAAAGGGCAGCACTGGGGTGAGACCCATCATTTCTTTTCACCCTTCCAGGATGCCCCAAATACCAGGCATTCCCTGTCACTGCCTTATCAGGGTGAGAGCCATAAAATATTTACAATAAGCATTTTAAAACAATCAGTTTGCTACATGCAGTCTAGTACCAAAAATGATGCCAAAAGATGCTATAGACTTCATACAAAGATTTTCATTGACAGATAAACATCGGTAGTTTAAGGAGCAGCATTACTTATTGTGGTTTCTGTCTCACATTGCAATTAAATGACCCGTAATAGGTGCATGTTCTGAATGAAGCTTTTTCATACTCAAGACACACATACTAGCTCTCTGTGGAATAGATTTTATAATGTGCAATAAAATTTGAGCTCGAGCTGCAATCTTCTCCTCACTGGAAACATTCATATAACTGCTTTCCTTTACTTGACTGTTTATTTCCAGGCAACTTACAGGAAATTTCTTTCCATCTATTAAATTTGTTCAGAATTGACCAGAGGGCTCAGAAGTTATGGTGGGGTGCAGATGAGCAGGCATTGAGTTATCAGTCATATCAGCTTCATTCCTTAGGGTGCCAGGTTGGAAAAATTACTCCTGGATGCACAGAAAGGTTCCTACTCCTCCTCAGTATTAATTGCCATTGCGGAACTATGTTTTGTGGTTGAAAGATCAGCACAGCATAGAGCAGATACATTGTGCTTCATTGGTGTGTGGCACATGGTGCGGGCAGTTCTGCCATCTAGACCCAGGGGCACATTTGAGTCCGCTGTATCTGGTGGGCAGCAGAGTCCAGGTCTGGCTTGTGAGCTTGTGGCAAAACTGATGCAAATATTCAAAGTACAGGTTTGAACATGAGAAGTTCAATGGAGTACTAACAGCTGTCATAGATCGGAAACTTGAACTTTCTCTTAGAGACGGGGCCAAAGGATTCAGAATTTTTTCCTACGATGTGTACTGGATTGGGTCCTGTACTCGGCAAGGAGCGTGTGTGCCTTGAGGTTGCTCATTTCTCTGAGCTACTTAAGGACATGAAATAGGGAGTAAGTGCATAGAAGAAAACACATCAGCAGCAAAAAGAACTAATGACCAGACCAAGCCACATCTAAAACATGCTGAGTATTGGAATTTTGTAATACTGAGAAAGCACAGTTATCCATCTAAAGCAGTTCTTAAACAACGTCCTATACTGTATAGATTGAAGGAGGACAGAGAAGTCCATGCAGCTGGCAGTTATAAAACAGTCTGCTCTGTCTTCCACATCACAAAACTTTAGAAGGCCATGGTCAAACAGCCATCATCTCAAATGCGCATTTCTTTAGTTAAGTATGGGTTTTTTTGGTCCAAGTCAGCGTTACAGTTGAAGCATACCTGCTATTTTATTCATTTGAATATATCTCCAAGTCCTTCAGGCCAACCCTTAACAGGACATTTATTTCCATAAATCCGTTCAGCAGATGTGCATCACAGCAGGCAGGCAGATTTCTTCTGGCTGGAGCCATCTGGACATGGTCCTCTTCCTCTTCTCCAGGGCACAGTTGCAAGTGAGGCACCTTGCCTTCCCATGGAAAACTGGTGATGCTGAGAGCCTTCATAGTAATGCAAGGCACTGATCACAGAGACAACTTAAATGCACTTCTAATGGTGGAAGGAATTTTTTTTCTTTCTTACATATATTAATTGCATATATTTTTTCTGCTTCATGCCAATAAGTCATTCTCTACTGATTTTCTGTAGTTCCCATTGCAAAGTAGCTGATTGTTCTGCCTCACTGGTGGGCAGTTAAGTGATTAAATGTTCAGTGATATGTTTTCTAAATGTTATCACTCCTTCAGGCCCTGGCTAGCCTTGCTTTAAAAGTGTAGTTAACATGAGTTGGCTTCTACTTCTCTGTCACCAATTTAACATTTATTAAAGCATTGTTGTGACAGATTGTACAAGGCTTCATTGAAGAAAAGGGTGTGAAATATTCATCTGTCATTCCAGGTCTATATAAAATGTGCTGAAGTTCACGTCTGGAGTAACCCATCCGTAACAGGCACAATAACCCAGAAAACAAGAGCTCTGGGGGCCAGTGGCAGAGTTACACCCTGAAACTCTGGGGTGAGCCCTGGTGTTGATCAGTGGTGTTGGTCCCATGAGAGTGATTGTAACAATGGCATGGATTCATTTCACAGGCAGTGAGAGCCCCAGAAGGAAAGTCACACAAGGGAACTCACCTGGCAGGGACCTTCTGGTGGCCATCTTTGGCTTTTCAACTAAGGGCACCGTTCCTCAGGTGTTTGATTCTTGCTGTATGCAGAAGAAGAGAGTTAAACATCCATGCTTTGTAAACAAGACTACATCAAAGCAGTAACTACATCCATAAGCTAATTTCTCAGTCTATACTAAAGCCCTCCAAATGCTAATTGTTACCTTGCAGCTCAGTTCAAAGAGATTAACGTACTGTGTTCTTAGACTTTGAAAATAAGCTATAAAATCAGCAAGCATGATAAATGCAACCCTTTACATCTTTATACTCAGTGTCTTAGATGCTAAACGTCCCAAACGTACATGAGCTTTGTGCATGACTGCAGTACTCATGTTTACATAGTGCCCTTAATCATGTGAAATCCTTTGGTAGTGTGTAGATGTGTTCAGGTCTATTTTTCATCTGTCCTTAAATTATTTATTGCATTCAGAATTTGCAGGCTCAATTAAGTCTGAAAATTATGAGTTTAAGAGTTTTCTTCACTTACTAAGTGGTTATGAGACTGCAGTTTTATATAATAGCAAAATGTAATTTTAGAGTGGACTGGACAACTGAATATGCAGTTGTCTGTTTGCACAACCAATTGTGAGTTGTCTTCCCAGGAAATGCATGGGAGAACCACACAATTCCACACGGAGCTGCAGCTCCTGTTGCCAATGCTCCTGAATGTTCACCTTTTAATGAAGCTGGCATTATGGCGTTCTGAAGCTATGGCACTGCTCATAGCGCTAAGATGTGTTTCATGGGTCTGGCTGCTCTCAGTGTGGAAGACACTTGGAAAAAACCGTGGAAAAAAATAATTTAAGATTTTTTGAAGCTTACATTGAGGCCTAAATATTTTCAATCTTAATTTTTTTTTCCTAGGGGAAAAGGAAATACTTGATATTTCATTCCTTTGAAACAAGCACTGACTATGATGAAGAATAAGCCAGTGAAGAATAAGGGGGGAAGGTGATGGTATTTACATTGTAGGTTGAACTGCAACTTCAGCAGTTGAAGTGTTGATTTTGACTCAGCAAAACTTCTTCAATATGCAAAGGAAAAGGTCTGTGCAGACCTCTTCACTGAGGAGGTTTCATTGTTCCAGGAAGTCTGTTTTGGGGGAGGACAGAGGGAATGGTAGGTACCCACCTGGAAGAATTTGTGATAAAATAGGTGGGGAGAGAATAAATAGATAAGAAAAGAATAACTCTTCCTTTGAAGTAGTGTAATTCATTAAAAATAGTGTCCTAGGTGTCCTGGCCGCCTACTCAGAGTTGCTTTTTATTTAGCATTGCTTAAAATCTCTGTAGTCGGGTGAATTCAGGAAGCTGGTTACCTGAGGCAGGCTTGGCGTTTTTGCTGGTTACTGAAGGAGCATTTTATAGAGCTGACAGCAGTGCCAGCTGCTTGTTTCTGGACGCACCATCCCTTTCTCTACAACAAGCAAGTCACCCAAGTAGCTGCATTGTGCCACGGCAAGATAAGCCTTGCAGTCTTCAGGCCATCAGTCGGCTTTGGGGCGTGCTTTAAGATGCCTTTGTGTAAGTGTACCTAAACACATCACTGCCAGTCTGCCATTACTGCCAGATTAACGTAGCGGACAAATGCACTGCACCATCCATCACTTGCTGGTCTTTTTTTCCTATTTTTGTTTTTTATTCACTCAAAAATATAACCCAACTGACACCTACAAATTTTGGAATTGAATTTGAAAGCACCAAATGAAATCTGAAGTTGCCACCAGAATTGATGGGAATTATCTTTTTGTCCTTTTCACACGTATGTAATTACGCATGTGCTTGAGTACATGTCTATCCGTGTGTTTATAGATATGTAAATCTCTATACACATATATAGACACATTTGGAATACCAGATATGCTTTTACTACCGACATATCTGTAATCCTGGATGCATTGTTATAGTTCTTTGGTTTTTTGTAGTTGTTGTTTTTTAGTATGGACAAAATAATTCCCGATAAAGAGCTTTGCAAATGCTGATTTCTCTGAAAAGTGAGACAAGATATTGAAAGGCTCAGGACTGAGCACAGGATTGTGCCTAAATCCCAGGATTTGGGCTCGCTGCCCAGCGTGACACAAGAATTCCCTGTGTGCATATATCTGTGCCACCCATCTGTGCTTTGTATTTCCACCCTCAGAGCAGAGCTGTTTTCTTACCTTTGGGATTCAGGATTTAAGTCAGCTGGGGAAAATATTAAAGGTGAAACTGAAAAGAATACTACAACAGCAGTGATATTTTGAACAAACGCTTGAGGTGTTCTGTTGTCTGTAGCGTATTAAAAACTTTTAATTCACTAAGCTTGACTTCTTCACGATTTTTAAATAGAATAGGCTATAAAAAAAAAAGAAGGAAGAACCAAGGCCATCCATCCCTTGGGCAGTGCGGAGCTGGCCCAGTGCCTGAGGGACAGCCTGGTGGCTTTCCAGGCTGCACCTTTTGTTCCATGGACCAGCAGGGAATGGCAGCAATGCGGAAGCAGTAATTTAGCTCCTGGGCACAAAGGGCTTCTTAATGCCAATTAAAAAGCAGACTTAATGAGTACCAAAAGCAGCCCCCTAGCCAGGCCTCCTTAGCTAAAAGACGATGGGGGAGAGCAACGTGTTGTAGGAAATGATGGAATTCTGAAAATCCCGTATGAAACAGGGGAACACCCTTTGCCTTCCCTACTGCATCCTCTGCACTCACTCTGTTAAAGGGAAGGTGCCTAAAAATAAGGAGGAGTGACTGCTGTAACTGTCCCGTTCCGAAAGTGACTTGCAGCTATAGCTTGGGGATCGTTTGTGGTCAGTGTGTTATTTCTAACTAAAATGGCACTTCATAAAAATAACAAATTGTTGGCAACCATTGGTCTTTGAATTCTATTTCTAGTCCCAGTCTCTATTTCTGTTCCTCTTGGTTGCTTTTCTCCTAACAAATCAAACTTCAGGACTGCAGCAGGAAATTTAGATTTAACCTCAAGAGTCAGTGTTTTGTCTCATGTCTGCTCTAATGTGATGCAGATGTTGGAACTGCTGTACGTTACTCAAGCTTTTATTGAACCAGCCCTCCCTGCCTAATAGAAAACATAGATAACTGCAGTGCACATGAAACACAGATCATTCTGAAGGCACTAAGCTTGCAAATTTTGTAAATACATTTACAAAATACTTGGGCTGTTACTTCAATTGCGCAGCCTTCAGCTGTTTGATACAGAGGTTCTGCCATGGCAAAGAAGCAGAACTCTTTACCTTATCTGTTTTGAGAAGCAGCAAGAAGTAAACACATGAAAATGCAATACCTGAAATGACTTGCAGGCCGGATATTCTTTTTCCAATTCTCTCTTTCTTCCTCTTTAAAAGATAATAAAAAAGGCTGCGGAAATAGAATATCTATTGTATCCCTTTTTACTTCTTTTGTTTTCCAGCAATCCTGATCTCCACTATCCCTGTGCTTTTAGTTTTTCTTCTCCTGCGTTGCCACTCTGGCCATGCTAAGACTTAGGTACGTCTTTGATGAGGGCTGATTGCTAAACGCTGACATTTCTTCAGATTCCGCTATGACGCGTTGATCCGAGTGCAAAGTAATTTGAAATAGTTCTTCTTTGTGTCCATAATTTGCAGTATTTCTAATAATGAGATAGAATTGTGTTGCACTGACTGCACGTGAGGTTTTAAGGGCAAAGCAGAAAGTTTACAAAATCAGAGTTATTCTTCTCCCTAATGAAATATTAATTATGTGTGCATTTAATGCTCCCTTGATGATCTTCAAGTATTATATTATAAAAGCTGGGCAGAAATATGCTACTGAGAGCCATCAAGCAGCAAACCAACCAGGCAAAGGCACTTGATATAGGAAAGCAGGAAAACCAAAACCAAAAAGCGCTGTGAGGAGACAGAAAATGGGTGTCACCGATTAAAGAAGGGCATTATACATGCTCACCCGGTTAGGCTGACTAATGCTGCTGCTTTTTAAAAGCATTTGAATGCTCACTTCTCGCTGGAGTCCTTCTCTGCCCCCTGGATGAATGCATTCTGTGCGGGGGTGTTGCACAGGGCACCATGTGGGTCCTCAGGCAGCTCCTGGGTCCTCGGCAGCAGCGAGGCAGAGAGACATGGAGTTAACAAAGGCAAATTCCTTGTCCTTTATTGGTTAAAGCTGAGCTCCAGAAAGGTCACAGCTGTATTTTTAAAAAAAACAACTCATCCAAATGATGGCTATACCATGAAAATTAATTCACTTATGCCATTGTCTCAGCAAAGCCGCTGATTAATTGAATCTCAGTACATTGGACTATAAACCTATTATTTCCCCACTAATGTGGGCAGCGCTGTTGGAGATTAATTATCCTCATATATTCCATTGGAAAGCTTTCGGTGTCAGACTTGTCTCTTTCTACATGAGCAGAGAGCAGCTCATGCAAAATGGGGCCGTGATCTGCCTTGGATCCTGCAGAGGAACCTGCATCACACACAACCGACTGTACTGGCTCGTGGCATCACATGTTTTAAAAATCCTCCAGCTCTTGTCACTCACTGCACAAGAAAATCTGTATCAGCAACTACTTCTAGCAGCTAACTCTTGGGAAAATAAGGAAGGCTATGTCATTGCCCAAAGCCTCTGAATTTTGTTTGCATCTTGTGATGAGTACTAGAATACCGAGTTGTTTCTACAATGGCTCATTGGCTCTTTTGTCATATGAGAGACTGTGGGACCGTCAACCTGGCATGACTGTAAGTCACTGCATATCAATCTCTTCTTTATTTCCAGGTTTCAGTTTACTTCTTTCATTTCCACAAACTCTATACAACATCCACAGGTAAGTGAACTAACATTAAATACAATTCTACCCCCTCCCATTTAATTCTGTGTATTTAATGGTTTCCTTGCATGAGAAATATATGTAACCAGCTGTCCTGGGACGGTACTTTAGCTTTTTTTCTGTCCAGTTTTCAGCATCTGACTGGCTTCTTTCCCACATCTGTAGCCTCTCTGGTTTCCCTTTCACTTGCCATTCTCCAGGCATTCTCACACTGTTCCTGGTTGGCAAACTGATGAAAGTCCTCCAGATATAAACAGTGTGTTTTATTTGCAGCCAAATGTGATTCCCAACCTTTACTTGCTTTAAGCAAAATTCTGTAGCTGACCATCTCCACTCCAAAAAGGAGTTTATTGTCTTTCAGATCCTCCCGTAAAACTCCTCTCTGTATAAAGGCTGCAGACAGTTGCCATCAGATATGGGCTAGGCAGGTGGCAAGCTGTGATTACATCTAAGAGCTGGCTTGCTGCACCTAGCAATTTCATACACAGCTCGCTTATACTCTGCTGGCCTATTTTTATTAATGCTGTCTGCCTTCCTCTAGTATTTGCTAGCTCATTTCCCTCACCTGTCACATCGGGTCTCTCAGATCCCACATTTCCTGGAGGAGGGACTGTCACTCCCTATCTTCAGGAATTAGTGGCAATGAATATTAGCATGTCAATTTAGGAGAGACTCTAAGATAGTAACGCAGAGTACCTAAGAGGCCCTCTCCCCATTGCAGCTTGCCCCCCATGAGGAGCTGTGGGCAGGAAGGACTGAGGGCTTTGCATCAGGGAGGGCCGGGAGGAGGAGGAGAGCACCATGTTCTGTCCTCTCATTTTGGGACTTTTGCTATTTGCCTCCTCATGTCATCACCTGACATAGGCCTTTTGGCAAGTTTTATCATTCCTCTAAGCAGAAGAGCACCGTAATTCTGAACATCCAGCTGGAGTTGCTCTAAGGATGCACACACAGGCTTTGTGCTGGTGAGGAATTTGAGTTTTCCAGTAAAGCTCTTTCTCTCCATCCTGCTGCCTGTTCTCAGTCACTATTTTATCAGAAGAATATTCTTTTTAGGACTGAAGAAAGTATTTATTGGCTTTTTGTCTGGCTGCTTTTATAAACACAGTTAGTCGGAGATCTTAAACAGGACGTTTCCCAGTACACTTCAAACACAGAATTGCTCATGTGAAATCTGTGTATGAAGAAATAGCTTAATGATAGTGAACTTTAGTACGTTAAAGCTCCTACTGCTTTTATAACCTCGCAGTGAGTTCTGCCTGAGTGAGGATGCAAGCTAGATGAAAAAGGTACTGATGCTACATTTACTATTTTCCCAGCTGGCAGAAAATACAGTCCTTCACTACCTTTACTTGGTACTATCTCTAGAAAGCAGCTTAAAACATCCAAGAAAGAAAAAAAAACACTACAAATTTTGCATTACTTTAGGTAGCAAGAAAAAAAGGTACCCCCCTACCTTTAAGCTACACTTTGCTATTGCTGCAGGATTGTCCAGCACATCTCTCGATCCAAGCAACAGCAATACCTGCCAGCCATGTGCTCGGCTGTGCTGTCGCTGAATTGGCTGAAGTCATTTCCTGTCTTATATTAGAAGGTTAATCTTCTAAAAATATACGTTTTGAGTTCACAGCAAGTTTGCATTCTGTGCATTAGATGATACCGGAGCTACCACTGCTCACTGTGTGCAAGCCAAGGCACAAACTGCCAGACAGCAATGAGGGAGTGGAGCTGACCAGAAGCTATGTGAATAAAACAGTGTAATTTTAGCCCAGAAATAAGCTCCTTTGGTATCCTACCATTTCTCTTTAAAAGCTTGCGTACCTTACACGTTTGTACAAGTAGCTGTGTTGCAAGATGAATTCTTGGGCTGAGTTCAGGCTGGAGTTACTGTGCGGAAATAGAATGGATAAGCTTTCTTACTCCATGAAATCATTGTATTTATTTGCAGAGCACATTTAAGGAAAACACTGAAGAATGATTCTTTGTATGAAGGACTCCTACCTCTTGTGTCACCTCTGTTGCTCTTCATGCTTCTTACAGTCTGGGTGGTTTTATCTCCAGGCAACATATTAGCAAAGCAACCAAGATTGTTTTTATGGATGGTTGGGGTCACTTTCTCAAATGTCATTGTAAGTATGTTTGTGGTGATGGTATTATTTAGAGACAGCTTTGTGTCAGCGAGACTTCTATTTTTATGCGAATAAACAGAAGGAGCAGAAACCGTAGTTAAAAATTCAGCGGAATCGCCCACACTACTCCTCTTCCTCCATGCTATGCTCCTTCTTACAAAAATACATCACAGCACTTGGCTGGGCTGGGGAGCTCACAGTGCTGCAGCATTTATTTTACCACAGAAGAACATTCTGATGAAGGCTCTTCCCCCACCCTCCGCCTCAGGGTTTTCTGAACAACCCAGGGAAGCTTTAGTTCCAGAAACCGAACAGCTATGCACCGGCATATCAGGAATCGAAGTACAGTAAAGCTGAACGCAGGCTCAGACTTAGCAGCAAGAGCAGGGGGTTGTCCGCAGCCTTCCCTCGCTGTTCTGCCTGTAAGCAATGCTACACACACATCAGCTGGTCCTGCATCTCCTCTTCACTGCTCAGAATAAGGCCGTGCTGCGGACAGCAGCTTTTAGGGAAAGACACGAAGTGATGCAGGATCACAGCGATGGCTCCGCACCCAAGGACTGCTTTCCCCAAGCCACATCAACACTGCTCCCAGTTTCCCCCCTTTAACGACCGTGGGGCAACATAAACCATAGCGAAGTAATAGTGTGGGAATAGATGGGAAAAAATGCCAATTGTGCTGCTTGATAAACACCTCCTACAAATGTACATTCCTGAGGGTCACAAATCAGACAACTCCGTCTTAAGGAATCAGTCCCACAGAAGTCCCAGAGTCACAGAATCGCAGGGCTTGGAAGCAGTAGCTTTGCCACAGAATGCAGTTTACAAGGCATTGAGTGCAGCGCATTGAATGTAAGGCCTTGTTTCTCCTTGAACCGAGGCATCTATTGCGGTGTGAGAGGCCCACAGGAATTAAAGATGTCTGTACGTTAGTTGAAACGTATCACATTTAAAAGGCGGGCATAAAAAATGTATGCATATTAGTTGCAATCTTTCACATTGAAGAGCGAAAGCCAGGCCCCCCGTTTCCTCTCACCTCCCCTGGCCCCTGGCTCCCTGCAGCAGGGGAGGTTGTCATGGCGACGTGCATCTTCCCCCCTGCTCCCACAGGCCGGCTTGTCCTCGTCTGCTCTGCGTGTACTTGCGGTGCCAGGACACACAGGAATGCAACGGCCTCCCCCAAGAGGGCAGGTGGAAGGCGTCCAGCCCATCCTGAGAGATGGGGCATTCCCTGTGGTTTTGGTTGAACAGAGGCAAAAGGGCCTGGAAAAGAAAGCTGCCGGCCCAGCAGAGGAGTGAGGGACGTTCTGCAACCCCGCTAGGCACTAAGCTTGCATTGCTCCAAATACTCACCATAAATCTCTGTGAAGGATTGAGTAATATACTTAACAAGGTGTAATAATGATTTAAAGCAATGTGAAATCCAACCTTGGGATGGGTGCAATTATTCAGCCAGAAATTATAGCCTATATCCATGAATTGGAGAGATTGCTTTAGCGATGTCTGGAACGGTTCCTAAAAGACTCATAGGATCGGTGCTATTTGAAACATTCATCATCCATACTGATAATTCATTGCAAGCAAATAAGTTCACGTTCTGTACCCACACGTACATCTTGCATTATTGAAAGGCTTTCATTTTTGGACGTTCTTCATGCATTATTTTTTCCCTATCATTAGATTTCATTCAGACCGCTACTGCTGCTCGTATGGGATTTCAAGCACTGCACAGGGAAGGGTTGTTTGTTTTTTCAGTGTTTTCAGGATGCATAAAATCTGTTTTTAACCATATTCACATTCTGAATGGAGCTAAAACGGATAAAACTTTCCTAAAATTCAGAAGGGAATGCTGTACGTGAGACAAAAGCCCTAAGGAGGCTCAAACAGGTAAAACACTTGAGTGTTTAACTGTATACATCTGAACTTGAACTAAGTTCATCTCATGCTGGTTCACAGTCTCAGTAAAATGAAGCTAACTGCTCTCAGCTGAATGTATTCATACATCCATTCTTTCTGCCATTCTGGGTGGGATCCCTCTCCCGAGGCCCCAGCTCCATCCCAGAGAGCCCACTGCCATAACCGAGGCAGGGAAGCGGTGGGTGATGTGGTATACGAAGGAGCGCTAGAACAGAAAAATAGAATTTGGAAGAGGCCTGTTACTTTCTCTCCCTTACATACAGCAAACCAGAACATATCCCTGCCATGCCGTGTGATTAGAATACCACTGTGCTCTCCCAGTGATTAAGCGGTGGCAATTTGATTTGGGATTACAACTTTACGAGGCTGTGTGAAAGCACAAAGTGTCAAACAAACTCCCCTCTGGCGAAACCAGGCTTCGGCTCATAAAGTGTGGCATGTCAAAACATTGCCTCCCTGAAAGAAGTGTCTATTTTGAATTACCTGCAATAAAGTCCTTAAAGAACCGCAGACAATGAGGCACGGAGGTTGTCGATAGCAGTTTCCTTAGCAGAAACAGGCTCCATTTTGAGGTCTAGCCTATTTTTCCCCATTGAAAGCAACCTGAAGAGAAAATGGATGCAGGCTGTTAGGAGTGAGCCGGCTGCCCCAGCTCCTCTCACCCATCTGCCTTTCTTCCCACAGTGCAAAGTCATCATCTGCCAGATGAGCAGCACGCGGCCAGAGCTGCTGCACTGGTTCCTGTTCCCCTTGGCGCTGGTGGTCTATGCAGCCATCTCGGGGCTGCTGGGCCGGGCAGAGGAAGCAGTGCTGGGCACATTCACCGCGTTGGTCACCGCTGCACACGTGCACTATGGTGTCTGTGTGGTAAGGGGCCGGGGGGAACTGTGCAAGTTGTGGGGGTGAGGGGCTTCTGGGGGGGGCTTCTGTGCTGTCTGGGTGGGGTGTTGCCCAGGAGTCTGAGAGTTACGCTTTAGGTTCCTTACGTGTTGTATGTAGTTGATCAATGGGGCATGAACACCCTCGCATCTTCACTCTCCCTCCTCCTGAGGTTACTTGAGTGAAAAAAAACAGGAAGGTAAAGTGGGAAGTAAAACGTATCCCATTCTTACAACAAGGTGGTGAACACTGCTTTGAATCTGCAAGCAAAACAGCTGCTCAAATTTCTTGTCTTTTCATGGCCTTCTATTAGCATCTCTTAAGCTGGAGACCCAATTGGTTTTTGAGTTAACTCAGTCTTCCCAGCACATTTCTGTGTCTGCCAGATATCAGTTTTGTCATTTATTGGCATCTGAATTACTGCTGTAATTCATTTTTTCTCAGTTAATGCCCTTTTTTTCCTAAAAAGCATTGTCAAATAATCCTTAGGACAGTGTCTTAATGGGGGTTCACATTCAGATAAAACATCTTGCATGGCAAAGACCTCATTTAAAAGGGATTTACTCAGCATTCCTTTATTGAAGATATGCTGTTGGGACATGAGGATTTTTCCTCCTGGCTATGAAGGAGGCCCTGTTACCAGCAGATATTGCTGCTGTCGCAGACTTTACCCAAGCACCAATGTGGGACAGTCTGTGAGGAGCAAAATGGGATTACCTGATCAAAATCCACTACTGAATGGTTGGGTCCAGCTCTGCCACGCTTTATGCCATCTGTGAATTTGGCCTGTAGCGATTTAACTCCCCATCAGTGTGCTGTGAGAGGACAGCCACGAGCACAGCCCTCTTGCTCAAACACCTGAGGGTCCCAATGCACCTGCAAGGTTCCGGGCACACCAGGGCTGGGCGCTCCCCTCTGTGACCGGGAGAAGAGAGGTGCTGAACCGCAGAGCGTGTGCCAAGCTGATCTCTGTGGTTTGTCTTCAGGGGAGGCAGCTGAGCGAACACTTCAACATTTACATCTTTTCCCTGAAGAAACGCGTCCAAGAATGAACGCCTGCACGGTGATCAGACTGTGACACTTCACACGAGATTTCCAGCTTTTTGATGTGATCAATAGGGGAATGAATCTGATTAGAACAACCGAAGAACGGAATAGCCCAGGCACTCGAACCACTGCAACAACGATGCTTCATCTCAGAGAAGAATTCCTGTCTGGCAGAGAGGTGTTTACCAGGTTGTTCTGCTGCCAGTATTTATTCTCTTCACTAATGTTGTGCCCCCACTCTGAAGCGTTGGTCTTCCTCTTCCTTGCCCCTGTGCCCCAAGCCCTGGGTACCACCGTGCTGGGTCACGTAGGACCCACCATGTTTTATAACCAGCACCGCCTTTGCCTGGTCTGTCCTCCAGTGGGACCCCGCAGTGCAGACCCACCCGGTGCATCCTTCCTACTCAGACATCTGTGCTTGCTGCCGTTTCCGTATTTGTTTCCTCACAACTCGTTTCTTCCATGCAGCCTCCTGAAGGGCTCACGTACACCCAGGCTTCTCTTCATCTCAGCTGAATGCATGAACAGAATGAGATCAGAAAGCTATGGGCTTGCCATATCTTCTCCTTCTCCAGCATTAGGATGAGCCTCAGCTGACCTGCAGCTGTCAAAAAAGCGGGCTCCACACCCAAGGAACTTGCCTTTACACTTCTGTTCCACGCAGCAACCAGCGTGCTGTTGGTACTGAAGTAGCAGCAAACAGCGTGCCCTACAAAGGTAACCAGCTGAGGATAAATGTGACCAGCAAAGATGCTCATATTTCACTGCCCGACGGGTGGTTGCTGATAGGCCGACTCAGCACACAGCTTTCAAGACCATGAACAAGCAGTGAAAAATGAGCCATGTTCTAAGCATTTCTAAGCCCCGTCTCTCAGTGCAAAGTGCTAACCAAGTGATTATTTGCTTGTGTTCTTGATCCGAATTCCTGTGGTTTTAGATAGAAAAAAACATAGAACTGTGAAGAGCTTTTTTGCTTTTTAATATCACCCATGGACATGCAGATGTAAACTGCTCACTTCATCCATAATCTGTGTGTGTTTTCTGCGTGCCTTGGAGGAGAGCGCAGGAATCTGAGTTCCATCTCTTTCCCTACGCTGCCCTTGCCAAAGGGCCCTGTGGCCCTGCAGCTCTAACAAAACTATCTGCCCGCTTGCCCCAAGGGGAGCACTTTATTACATTTCTTGCACAGGCGGATGAGTGACTGACCAGCGCGTGTATCCAACAAGGAACTATCTCAGCCACCAGAAGCAGGGCAGAAGCAGTTACCGAGTCACTAAACATTAGATTCATCAACTTAACGCGTGCACTGGCGACAAGCCTGTGTGTTACCTTCCCTTCTTCACAAAGCAGCAATCCCAGACGAACTTGCGAAGTACCTTGCACTTTGGAAGGATGCACGTTCCACCTAACCAATGAGCACATTGAGGGCCCCTCCACCTCAATGAACACCATGCTAGAGACCAAAGCAAGCTTAAGGCTCAAGTCAACAGAAGGTGCAGGTGGCCTTGCTCATGCGATTTTGCTGAGGGAGGGAGGCTGCTCCCCCACGAGTGAGGAGCAGCAGCATCCAGCCTCCATCCCTGCTATAGGCTGTCTTGTCCCCGCCTTGTGTGATGCCTTGGGAGTGTGGGGCTCTTCCTCAGGTGCTGTCTGAAGTCTCTCTTAGAGCCAGGCTGATGGTTGCTTAATGAAGGATGCTACAAACAGTCCTGTGCACTCTGTGTTTGGAGGGGAACTATGAGGCTGATGCAGGTTATGCACCCAGCGATCTCACTGTTTGATGAAGCTAAGCACCGATTCAGATTCAAGATTCACCATTGTATAAGTCTCACTCATTTCAATAATTTCAACACATCCGTCAAAGGTATCTGGAGGAAGTCCTGACAAGTAAAGAACACGAATACAGAACCCAACAACGTGTCTGGGCTGAAAGTGATTGGACTGGAGAACACTGTGGACAGGTTTTCCTTTTCCCTCTGTCTTGTACTTAATTGTAAAATTACTGGAAATAATGGTCACAGAATTGACACAATTTCATGCACTGTACTGGAGTATTTTGAAATACTGTATTAATGGAATTATAAAACTTGAACTGCCACAGCTGCCTGCATTTGTCTTATTCTGAAGAGAAGTATAACATCAACTTAAAAGGAAATTGAGCACTTTTTTCCTTTTTAAAGTAATTTGTCACTCCAATGTATGTAAAGACAAGTATATGCAGAGATGCACAGTGTATATATTGAATTGTTAACCATCGTAGATGGTAACTGGTTCAATGAAGGAGAATAAAAATGCTCTGTTCATACAGCGGTATGGTCACAGGTTTATTTCTGCAATGCCAGGTAATGGCACAAGGATGACGAGAGTTTAGTTTAAGAACAATGCAATTGTCAGAAAGTTTTTGACTACTTGAACTGGGAAACACATTACCTCCTTTTTGTGCTGTTGCACATTCAAACAGGCCCCAAGACGTGCCTCCCCAGTGGGTTGTGAAAGGCGATTCTCTGCTCCGCAGTTTGGAGTGCTGAATCCTCTACCAGAGGATCTACCCCTCTACCAGAATCCTCCCAAAGTGGGGCTGGGCAGAGGGTCAGCCCCAGCCCTGGGGTATCTGGAGGACCCGGTCTGACCCTGTGCTGGTGGCACACATCCTGGTGGCTTCAACCCACGGCACAAAGTGGTCCCCCCCAGCTCACACCCCTGCAAAACCAGGAGAACTACTGCGGCACCACTGCATGTGCAGCCAAAGCTCAGCCCTGAGAGCTACAGTAAAGTTTTCCCCTTTTCTTCACAAGTGGTATTGTAATCTAAATAAGATGGCTTTTAGGTATGGCACAGCAGATTCATCCCTCAATACTTGGCTATTCACCCAGTGAAGTGCACTTCACTTGGAGACTTGTGCTCCAGAGCCCTCACAGCTTCACTGCCCTTCTCCGGACACGCTCCAGGGCCTCGATGTCTTTCTTGCAGTGAGGGGCCCAAAACTGAACGCAGCGCTCGAGGTGCGGCCTCACCAGTGCCACGTACAGGGGGCTCCTGCATCGCTCAGGTTTTGCTTTTGCTGCATTAAAACAAAGAGAAACTACACGAGATTTAATACTCAAATGTTAGAAGTCTGCCATAAAAAAGAATGCTGTTTACACGTACATAGGTATACACACGTATGTCCATGCATAGGCACTACTTGCACACACAGAATAAGCGAAATTAACTTTTGAAAGCCGCTCTTTTCCTTCCTGCTCCCACGTGCCGTCAGTAACGAAGCGAGTGAACGCTTTGAAAAAGAGAAAAGGGTTGTTTTAGCCTCTAGAACCGGGCAGACTTTGACATATATTTTTTTATTAAATATGTAAAAAGATGAACGCAAGTCAGGTTATTCACATATTCAGACAAAAATCTACTCTACCATGCGACAGCTTGTGGATAACGTAAAACGGCCGGTACATCAGAATAAGGCTTTTTAAACCTATTATGTCGTTACTCATCTATTTATAATTAACGATACATATGTTTACATTCCTTTCAGTTTACATTTAATATATAACCGAAGCTTTACGGTGTGCTATTTAGGAAAGGTCGTTACAAATGCCTATTGAAACCATAACGGAATAGCGGGTTACTCACGGGGGCGGGGGGAGGAGGACACTCTCCCGCTCAGAGCGCGGCTCTCCCCTTGGCACAGCAGCTTCCAGCGCCCAGCAGGTGCGGCCCTGCCCCGGCTCCCTGCCTCACTCACTTCCCCGACACAGCAGCAGGAGCCCTGTGCTCCTCAGGCCGAAAAGAGCAGAGAAGGAGTCCTTGGGAAGCGAAGCTCGGCTTGCTGTCGCTGTTGTTCTTTATATGTGCCCCAAAGAGAGAAAGGTCAACAGCCCGGCTGTGAGACACCGCGAGCCCAGCGACCCGATGCTGGCACCTTCAGAAGGATGAGCCCCCGACCATCAGAGACCAGGTTGATGCCTGCTCCCAAACTGCGTGCCCCCCATCCCAAATCCCCTCCGGCTTAAAGGACAACCGCTCCTCAGTTCAACAGCGTTATGAAGAACTACTGTTTATTACAATGACGATTGTAATAAGTACATATGTTCTAATAAACACAAATACAATGAAAATGACAATTCCCCCATCTGTGGCGATTCCTGGAAATAATTCATTTGGAAAAGACGCATTTTTATACACCAGATCTTACTTGTAACCGATCAAAATCAGGAAGGGAAGCGCTGCCCTGCTGGTTGCAGTGCTTGTGGTGTTACCGGGCGGGATGTGAGCTCAGTGCTGGAGGCACAGCCAGGAAACCTTCAACCCGGAGGGTCCAAAACTCTTCTGTGGGGCAGGGGGAGCAGTCAAGGGAACAGCAATACCTGTTCTAATGTCTAGCAGTGTTTTATACATTGCCTGCGGCGCAGCACAACAGCAGCGTTCTCACATTTAACTCAGAGCCACTTAGCTGCAAAAGATTTTTTGGGAACATAAAGCTGTGTGTGTGTGTGTGTGTGTCGGGGGGCTGATTCATTAAAATCCTTTCTGGTGAAGCATCAGCTGGGGACCTGAGCTTGAGGTTAGGTTAGCTTTAGACCTAAGGTGGTTTTGCTGTTCAATGGGCTTTTGGTCTTTTCAGTGACTGCAAACTGAGCTGGGACTTCCAAGTACCTGCTTAACTAGTGGAACAACTCAGAATTTAGAAAATTAAGTGAGAGGCCAAGAATACCAAGCATAAAATATTCAGAGCGACTAGAATGCACAGTCTCACAATAAAAACAAGGAATGCTTTATACACTTCAAGATATTTCTGTTGATAAAATACCATCCTTTAGAACAGGGTAGCAGGGACTGTTCTGGAAGGGTTACACCACAGGCACCTCCAGGTTTGATGCACTTGTGCGGTACGCTGGCCTCGCTGGAGGACTCGGCCTCATGCGGTGCCCTTGGCCAGTCGGATGGGCACACCACCTCCAGGAGGACTTCTCGACGCCTCTCCATGCTTCAGAAGCAGCCTCGGCACCCACGAGGTGCTCATCACCACTTACAGGGGGTTTTCAGGGCTGGTTCTGTGGCTGGTTTCCTCATCCACGCTTGTGTGGTGGGGACAGCAGAGCGGAAGGAAGCAGCTGTCCTACTTTGTCCCCTTCTGAGGGTGCAGAGCCAAGTGTGGCGGCAGAGATGGTGTCCTGCAGCTACGCTTGTGTCAAGGAGATTCCTTCACCTTCGCACCGTGCCCTGCGGAGGCGGAGCTGCAGCTGCAGGCTGGGACAGAATTCCTCAGGAAGGAAGAAAAGCTGGGAAATGCCTGTCAGCTAGTCAGGAAACTGGGAGGGTTTTGAAAAACTTAAGTGGATGCCTGTCCTCCAGAAATAAGCCAAAAAACATACCATGCAGCTTTCTAACACAAGGTTTTAAATCTCTCCTAGTGAAACAGATGCTTTGCCTTCCGTTTGGTAAAGGCAGGAAAGGAACAAACGTGAGCAACACGAGCATTTTCCTTCACAACACATCTCACCGTTATGGCTTGAACATGACTTCCACTGTATCCCTTTATTCCAATTGTTTGACCAAATTTACGCCCCAGGGCAGACGTACGAGAAAACGCCAGAGCACCACAAAGTGAGAGACACAGCTAGTGGTACGGTACTTCTTGCCACACAAAATGCCAATATAAATATGTTAGAA
>JANHGO010000063.1:61496519-61529100 GCA_024606505.1 Aquila spilogaster
AGTGGTTGGCTGGCACTCACTATGGTACATAAATGTTAATGGCAGACTGGGAGTGAACTGATTTCAAGTTTGAGGCCGCACATGTTCCATTCTCCAGAAGAAAGTTCTCACACAAAATGAAAATTGTCAGAGACGCTGGGTGAGTCAGTACTCCTCCTGCTGCTGGGGCTGTTCATGGACTTGCTCTTCACCTTCATGCTCTTCTGTGTGGCTCTCCTGCAGGGAGAAAAAGGCCCCAAAACATTTTTCAGCAGAAAGCATTCCTCATGTAATCTTGCCCCACAGCGCCTGTCATAGCCTAAAGCTTAACTTCTAATTTTCATGCACGTAAGTACAAAATGAGCTGTTACCTGAGAAAAGCAGCATCTTGTAGTATTACAATAAAATGCATTTACTTTGCTTTTAATCAATGCATATGCAGTACTTCTTCCCCAGAAAAAGCGTCAGTTTTCAAGATCACTGAGTGTATACTGTTCCGGTAAGGGAACATTTTGAATAGCTAGACAGTGAGATGCTCAACAGGTAGATGCTGTATCATAGCATCCTGATGTCCTCCCATTTTCAGTTTGTCCAAGGATTTCTGAACCTGTCTGCTGCAGTTTTCGCACAATCTTCACTCTAGGTTTATATTGCTAAATGGACAAGACACTTCTGCTATCACCTGTGTTAAAAATTAACCTCAGCCTCCTTTTTGAGGTCAGACATACTACTTTCCTAAAATAATACACCCATGCTAACATAGACCTGAGTTCAAAGGTTACCAAAACAGTGATTTTTAGCAGTATCCAGAAATAACAACTAAAGACTTGCAAACACATTTGCTTTGAAAAAAATTTCAGTATTCACTGATTGATAGAGCTACTGTTAAAAGCACTAATCGTTAATAAACACTTCCCTTTTGCACACAGTTATTACGCACAGTATTTTCCAGAGCTGTCTCTTTGAATATACGTCCCTCTTGGGAGAAGAATCCCTGACTGAAGGGAAGGCTGGATCCTCACTGCAGGTGACATCAGTTTCAAACAATTTCCAATTTAGAGACAACAGACCTGGTATCTTGAGTTGACCTGGATGTTATCAGAGCTCAAAACGCCTGGCTGACTCTTAGAGCATTACTTCTGTATTGCCATTAAGCGCAGCTGCATTTACAGCTTTCTTCTCAAGTGGCTTCCATCTTTCCGGAGTGTGGTTCACTGAAAAGATCCCCCACATCTACTCTCTGCCCTGCATTAGTAGCGCTCCGCTATAGGCAGCTCCGAAGGAAAACACTTTTCCAAGACACTGAGCTGCCATTCAAAACGTAGCATCCTTGATGCGGTACCTCTGCAGAACTCACCTGGCTCCCAGCAACTTTTGTTGGAAGCGAGCAGCTTGAACAACAAACTTCACCAAATTGATACTGCCAAGTTTTCAAATTTGAGGCAAAAATTAAAAGAAAAGGAAGGCCATAATTTGAGTTTTCCCAGAATAGTTCAGAGCAGCTTATGCAATGAGAAAATTCCCTTCTGGCAATAAAATATTCATATTTCTAAAGGGCAAGAACAGGAGAATAAGTTTCCTAACATTTGCTGATACAATGGAAATATTCAGCTGTTTACCACATACAGAAACGGCCAAATTTCAATTGAAAGTAAGCTTTCTATCACTCAGATGCTATTCTCAGGTAGAAGCCACGCATGTCAGTCAGGACAACTGCTGTTTAGCACCTTATGGCCCCTTGGGGGGGAACGATGCCCTTATTACATACAGTAGGTACCTCATATCAAAACAGCTTTTTGCCTAGTATCTAAAAATCACAACTTCTGTGATGGCCTGCAAGGGTGCAAGACTTGCAGAGAACAGGTTTCACAAGGAGAATCTGACAGCTGTGAGAATGTGACCCTGCCTTACAGGGTGAGAAAACTGAAGCTTGTTTAGCTGCAGTGAGCTATGTTCCCTTAACCCCATCTATCCTGACTTTCCTCATGTGTTGAGGTGACCTGCTCTGGGATGCACCTGTTCCATAGGCTCTCTCTGTGCAGATTTTATGGGGAACACCTATTAGAAAGCCCACTCATGCAGACTTTATAGGTCATGTACATGCTATCTTTTCATGCATATAATAGGAAAAGCGTCTAACCACAGGGAGTGGCTTGGGAACCTACTCTGCAGCTTTGAAGAAGAGTGGTGGCTCCTCTCTTGCCAGGCTTACCTTTGATGGAAATGGTAAATCTTATGTGACTACCTCAGAAGTTGTTCTGAGACTTGGACACGTGCTTCTCAGTATGTACAGCTTGTATAGACACATGAAATGGGAAAGACAAGAGTCACTATGCCCAATTACCTTGGGACTGTGGAATCTCCTTGAATAGCATCCCCTAATAAGGAAAGTAGTAGAAGATCTATTTAGAGCATTTATTTGTGGCTTGGATCACATGACCATGGTCATCTCCGTCTCCCATGACGAGAGGGCCTCTCCTTTGACTCTTCAATCCATCTGCCTCAAACTATTCAGGTATGCCTGCAGACTGAAGAGCTAGACTTTACAAAAACCAGGTGCTGGGGGGGTGGGTGCCTGTTCCAAAAGCAGCAGTAGATGTAGTAGCTGCTAGAGCAGAAAGATACAAAACCAATGGCATTTCGAGCAATTGCTTTGGAAACTTGAGCTGAGCAACTGATAGATGAAAGGTCAGCAATTCACCCAACTTCTCCGTGAACTGAACGAGAACAGCCGATGTAGGAAAGCAAAAGCTCTCCTACATCTTTGCTTTATGCCAAGACCTACATGCCTCTGGGTTTCACAGCTAGACACATGGCCTCTTCTGGTTCCTCAGTCTAAAGCTCTCCTACTGTAAAACCATATGACCAAATACTTTACATACTATCTGAGCTCCCAGTGCAGTCTATAGCAGTCATAGCATGAGTGGTAGGGACCACATCTCCCCGCCGCCCAAGTGTATCCTTTTTTAACACCGTTCTCTGTCAACTTTGATGTTTTTGATGAAGAAGTAGGATTACAAATGAGCGATTTGTAATTAAAAATTACAAAGGATTACAGACTGATCAGCCAGATGTTAAATGACACTAGCAGATACAACATCCCTTTTGCATAAGCAGAGACATAATGATGAAGTTTAAAACAGAACCATAACAGGGAAAAGAAAAGGGAGCCTCTAAAGACAACGAACCCAAATGGATTGATATTTGTGCTGTAAGACTCAAACTCACCAAAATCAAGACCAAAAAAATAGTAATAAAAAAATTAATCAGTGTTAAAAATTTAGCCTTTATTGAATTAAACAAAACAGAAGCTTATGAAGTGACATGACTGAAACTACACTATGACTTGGAATTCTGAAAAAATAATTACATACACCCCCCGCCACTGCCCCATGACATGAACCTGATAAAAATCTCTTCAGTGCAATACTACAATAATCAAACCTCTGGAGAATGCTTTTTATAGGGACTAAACGCTATACTTGCATTCCGAATCATTCTACACAGAATTCACCTGACAGCCTACAATGCTCACAGGGGACCTACGAGCTACTGGGAGATGTGACCACTTAAAGTGCTGTCCAGATTTTTTTTCTTATTTTTTTCTTGTAGGAGGATTAAATTGAGCTTAACAGAAAATTAGGTATAAAGGGAGACTTGTCCCTTCTGAGTAAGAACAGTTGGTATGAAAAATAGGACATGATCTCTGTGCCATGTCGAATACAGTAGATGCCTGTCAAATTACAGCTAGGAAGGAAGAGTTCGAAATTGCTGTCAAGCAGTTATTGGAAGTATGAACTGAAAACAAATTTATGTTAGTCACAATATTCAAGCACAAGGCTTTGGTCAGGGATCACTTGAGTAGTATGTGTGAGCTGCACTCCTGTGCATCCCCTTCCTGAAGAAAAGCCTCATGGCCGCAGTATCATTTGTAAATGTCACAAATCCTGAAAATTATGTAATCCTTTTTTTCCACTTTGTCTCTGGATACTTGAGACACTCTGAAACAGAGATTAAAAAAATCTAAGCTGGATTTCCGATGAACTCACTAGCAAGAAACCTGGAATGCTGGAGTTGCCTGTGGTTTGGGAATTGTGGCTATTTCCCATCTGGGGATTGGGAAAGCTGAACTGCTGTTATTGAGGGATTAACCTGCAAAATGCTGCAATACAGAATTTAACTTGGGACAAATTCAGTACAGAGGGAGAAAACACAGAACTGAAGGGCAAAGCAGGGCAATGAGACAGCAAAGTCTGAAAACAAAAAGTAGGCAGGATCTGCATCAGCAAGGGGACTACAGTCTTTGGTTTAATGCTAATGCGTTGGGGTCTTTCCTCAGCAACTTACATTCCATTTGCTAAGCTGAGGAAGAAATGCACCCCAGATGATGAGGAGATCAAGTCTCCCACTAAAAGGTACAAAAAAAATTGTATGGGGAATGGCCGCTGTATTCTTCTCTGGGGGAGTAGCGCTCTCCTGCTGAAGTGACATCCTCGGCCTCCAACTGCAAACACATTTTAGATAAAGGCATGGTCGTCATATGTAGTGCATGCGCAGGCATGGATGATGCTTTCATCAGAGAAAGGCTTGGAGGGAGGAAGCAGATAAAACACTGGGATGTGGACTGAAGTAGAACATTTTGTAATGTGCTCTGCCAGTAAGGAAAAGTGCAGGAAGAAAAGCAACAAATGCATTCCTTGGCACAGAATCACTTGCTATTTAAGCCAACAGACAGACAGATGTGGTAGGGGTATGGGGAGAAGAGGGATTTTTCTGGCTTTGCTTTATAAATAAATCACTGTTCTTGAATCCAGAAGACATTTTCTCTGACCGCTATATATATGTAACTCTTTTAGCCTGTTATCACGTGCCTGGCAAATTTGTCTTATTGTTTATTCCTGTGAAAATAATGGTTTCCTCCTCCTTTTCCTCTCTAGCACTCACCCTGCACTGTTGAACAAATCCTCTTTTCCCCTGTCACTTCTCATCTAAGCAGTGGCCCCTGTCAGCGGCAAGCTCATGTCCCTCTTGCACCTAACTTTCATTTATGCTTTACTAGTGTTTTTTAGAAAAGCACGTGAGTTAGTAGTTCCTTCGGCACTACTTTTGATATAAAATTTTAAGTCAGCTGACTACTGCTCGAACAGCTTTCTGGGAACAGATATAAAACAGTCTATGGTACCACAGTGCTGCCGAGAGATTAAGTTGATGCTTATACACTCTGGAGCCAAAGCCATCATCCGCTGGAGACTGAAGGGTCAGTCGTCAGTACAGTGCATACAGGGATTTAGCTAACATGAATGGGAGTAGTTCAGCTAAATCTCCACTGAATCATTATCCCTGAATGTATCTGAGGAATTTAACCAGCACCCTTTGCAGCTTCTTGCTTTGTTCAGTGTCTACAGCACTAAGTCTAAGATGCAATGAGATTCTTGCTTAATCTTGCAGACAATACATTTCTGAAACTTTGGTAATAGAGGATTATTGGGTTTGCACAAGGAAGAATTTTGCCCATAGCTACAGGATAAAAAAAATGCTAAAGAGCATTATCTCTGCAGATATAATTATGTATTTGGCAACCTGCACCACGCATATTACAACACTACCACATGGGCTAGAGAAGGTTCACAGCTGTAGACATTGAACAGCACCTCTGTCAGAATTTCTGTGATTTTCAACACATTAAAGAACACGAGCAAAAGGCTTTATGCAGAAGGGCAGAAGACGAAAAAACAAAACTAAGGCTCAGAACCATATGAAATCAATTTAATATTGTGACACACACTCTCCCCTTTCAGATCAACTTCAGCAAACCTAGAATATAAAACGTACACTGAAGCAGTGAAAAGCAACCAGCCTCCTGAATCCCTTCCCCAAGCTGAAGTCTGTTTGCAAATGCAAACTTCCTTTTCGGGGGAGGAGGCATGGAAATCCTAGCTGCTACAGTTCTGCTGACCTAAATATAGGACATGACCCAATACTGTGCCAATAAATTTGTTACCAAATTAAGCTGTTTTGTCTAAATAAAAGACATTAAACTTGAACTTACATGTTCTTCTGAAGCATAAAGGACTTCCATTAGCCGATTGACAAGGTCATTATTCTCTCCCCCGTGTTCTTGGCAGAGAAGTTCAATCTCCCTTAATTTGCCAAAGTAGAAATCCCTTTCCTTCTCCACGCCTTCAAGTGCAAGTTTTAATGAATGTACCTGCATATAAACCAAGGTGTGATGCATCAGCTGTGAGGTGCACTACAGACAAAACAATTCAGTCTAAAATTATGCATGCTAAACAATCTTAAACATATATTCAATTTTATAGCTTAAAATGAAGTCCACTTTTTTTTTTTCCTGAAGTGCTAGATTGGACCTTACACAAGAGAGAATAGTAAATCAGGCTCCCCCCTTATGCCTCTTGGATACATCTTAACCTTGATCCTTAAAGGTCAATCTTCTCAGTGCTCTTTTATAGTGAAACCCAAAGCAGCAGTTCAGGAATCAGGGCTACTTAAGATCTGACTCCTAACAAAGCTGCCAGAAGCATCATGTAATGGTAATTAATAAAACTTTCAGCTCAGTACTTGCATTATTTTGCCTGGATTAATGTGTAGTTGTTGGGAAACCTACAGTATCTCCTTGCCTAAAAATACGTAGATCTAGCAGAAAAGCTCACAAAGGGAAACAGTCTAGTCAGGAAATGAAAACGTCCTCCACTTGCAAATGTGAGTACTGCTGTGTTGTTTTTTCACCTCTCCTTTTCTGCCTCCCCACTTACCATACTGTTATAGACCCATGTTTCAGCACTCTGATGCCGTGACCGGCTGCACCATGGACTTTCTGCTCTGATTAATGTGCTGTTTCTATCAACAAATTCTCTCAAATGCCAAGCATCTTTCTCTTTGCAACCTCGTTCACAAGTCTTCAAGCTATACTGTCAGTCTCAATTTCACCACCAGGACTGCTGCAAATCATTTACAGGCAACATAGCTGTTAATGATTAGGCTTCAGATAAATCATGACAGATGTTGCAATATACTTTTATACATACATATATATACACACACATAAATATATATTTAAAAAAGAACAATTTTGTGGGAGCATAACAGATAAAATACTGTCCAATAGGGTATACACAATCAGACTCTCAAATTCGGAGGACAGCAGTGTAACAAGCAATAGAAATAATCACGGATGAAACTGCCTACAGTAAACACACTGACCCCAATCACGTCCAAATTACAGCCAAATTAGCATCCACATTTTAAGGCCTGCAATTATACAAATGAGTTTTCTAAATAAATTAAATCCCATCAGAATACATTGCAGTTAACTGATACAATTTAATAGAAAGTTATATGTTGCCAGTTCTACTGCAAGCTGATTTATTCCTTCTACTAGTAAAAATACCAGAGTTCAAACAATGCTTTGACAGCCTACTAAATCCTATCAGTTCATTTTTCTGTAACTGCTGAGCTAGTGATGCCTTTTTCTGACCTTTGATTGCACTCTCAGAGGTGTCAGACAGCAGAACTGACCTGTTATCAGGGCAGGATCTCAGAGCATCTCATTCACATGCTAACCCATTCCTGACCAGCAGCCCCAGTGTGACACTCAAGTCTTCCCTTGACAGTTTGAATCTATGATTGATACAATGACTGGTCACCTTAAAATTAACTATTTATTCATGAAAGTAGGAATAGCAAAATGGAACAAGAGTTTACAATATTTTGGTCTATAGATGAAGACCTCACATTTAAGACATGTCTTCTGGATCTGTAGCAGCATATTCCTTGAGAGGAACACCTGGATCCAGACAGAACAAGAACATAACTGCTTCTAGATCTCTTGCTCTGTGCTTGCTAGAGTTTGGGAAAACAATGAACTTCTGCTGAAACATTGGCAGCTAATAGCTCAGACAGTCTCCCCTTCTGACCGATTTACTATGAAGGCATTCTCCTGTGTTCATTCTATCACATTCACTCCGTTTCAAGAAACAGAATCATTAAACTATGCATATATGCACATAGTTAATTAACTACAGTGTACAGTAAACGGTGTAACCAAACCAAATATGCTTTTCTTCAGTTACATATCAACTATGTGTCCATGACACGCTAATTTGTTTTTCTTCAGGTACTTAGCACATCCACATCCTACATTTTCCTTCTATGAACATGCCAAAAGGCTGATCCTGCATGAGGAACAGTGCACGTTAACTCCTGTGCTCTGTTTCTGGACCAGAAGTACCCCTCTGCAATCCAGTTAAATGGGTGCAAAGGCAGCAGTTCTTACTAACTGGTCTCTTCTCTGATGGCACTTACTGGTAGCATGAATACCCACAGGACTACAGAGCCAGGTTGAAGATTGAGTACATATTGTAGACATGCAGCCAAGATGGTGCTGTTTTCAGAAACTGTGTGTATACTAGCATACAGTTAACTGTTCCTGGGACCATTCACCATATGTAAGGGTCCCTTCTCCATATGTAATGGTCCCTGGTCTGTGTTGTCTCCTCAACTGCACTCAAACTCTTTGGGAGAGTACTAGCTGGCACAGACCAAAAACACAGCAGGGACCACTTTAGCATTTTAATGCTATGGGTAATCAAGTTCCAGTGCATAGTGACATTCCTTGGAAGTGTTTAATTTACACTAGCACAGACCAAGGCAATAGCTAAGACCATTTTAAGAGAAACTTTAAGATTGTTGGGAGCCATTAAAGTAGCAAATGTTATGGATGGCTTACGATTATTGCAAATAGCTCATTAAGCAACCCTGTGGTAAAATATAGTGTATGGACAGCCCCACTACTTAAATTTTTCCACTACAAATTGCACGGAAGTTCAGATGTTTCAATCTCCCTTAGCTGCCATTCATGAAAGGGCTGGAAAAAACCAAAAATCTGTTACATCCACATAGGAATTTGATATCCACAGACACCATTCAACTTTTCTTACTCATAATCAAGACAGCAAAGGGGTAAAAGTGGCTGCTTCCCTCACCTCCCTGGTTGCTGCAGAGTGGTAAAAAAACAGGCAATTTGGCTCTTCCAGCATGTTCAGACTGGGGGTCAGAAAAACCTGGCTCAGAGCTGCTTGCAGCATAGTTTTTTTGGCTTGTGTTATATGCCCAGGGTCCACAAGTAACCATTAGTGGGAAATGAGATACCAAATGCTGCCAGCATTAAAAAAAAAGCCTTCCAGACAGTTCTAGCTAAAAGGGGTCTCTTAAAAACTAGCTATTAATACACCAACTTTCCAAATCTCAAAATTTCTTCTCCTCTTTGGTGATGAGGGAAATCATCAGTTTTCCCTCAGGGTTATTTGTATATAAAGCTTAAGGTTTTCACACATGGAACGTGCTAGGAATACATTAGCGGTGGATGTGATAGTGACTGCCTATTTTCCTAAAGATCAAACATTTTTATGTTGCTCAGATCCCAACCAACTCTTCTGCTGAAGCAAACACATTCTGACTTCTGAGTACAAATGTCATGGTTTAACTTGCATTAAGCTGACATTTGAACTCCACTCTTACACTGATTAAAAAATAAAAAATAACAATAATAATAAAATATCCATTCCTTGTGCAACATTTAAAAACTTTGCTGTTACAGCAACAATCAAAAGCCCATTTGGAAGGCTGGTGGACCCTGTTGTGCTCTCTGCTGCTCAGAATTCTACACTGAATCTGCAGGACATTGTGTTTGAGATGTGGCTATCCATCCACCACCTTAAGTACATAACAATAACCAAGAATTTACAAACAGTGCCCCAACAAACTGAAATCTTTGTTGTTCAGGTCAATGAAAGTCTGAAACCGAAATGCCCATAATTGTGGAAAATTATACTTGATCCAGAATAATGACTTCTTCCTGAATGCAGCTGCCAGGCAGCTCAGGCTCTAAAATACGAGGTTTTTCCTTTCCGTTTTCCCTTGTCCAGGACAAATACAAGGATTAGGCCTCATTTATACTCATGGCATTTACACCATTCTGACAGCACAGTCTTGAGCCAGATGCAGCTATTTATTCATGTCCAGTGCAGACACTCTTGCATGTCCAGGAATGACAGAGTGGCATAAAGCTCCATAGCATAAATGCAAATTAAGCCCTTATATTCCTAACATTAAAGAAATTCTGAAACTTTATTAATTATATTGCCCAACATTATTTATAATATAACTAAGTATTGTCACAAAGCTAGATCACATTTTTAAATGAAAAAGGCATATTACTGTCTTAATGCCTTCCTTCCAGAAAGCAGAGTGCAATGAGCTACTCTCGATTCAGCTGCAAATCTCTAACACCTTGGTGTTACAAACAGGCTTGTTTTCTCCACAACGACACATTAAAATGATTTATTTCAAATTTGTAATACACAAAAGCAAAGACACTATTGGGATTTTTCCTATCCAAGTGAAATAAAAGATACATTTCAAAATCTAATAAAATTATACTTCAGCAAGACTTACCTGTCATTCCTAAGATCACCTTTTAAAAATACTGGCAAACACCAGTCATCTCTGTCAGATGTTATTTTTAACAATAAATCACTTTTTTTCTTCCCAGCTGAGCTATTTCAATCTTTTGTCCCTTTGTAATTCTGGAGAGCATTATTCAACAGAGGGCAATATTAGATTTCATGCCTGCCTGTGACAATGAATGCATCTAATTTTATGCCTAAAGCAAATTTACCTGTTCACTGAGCTGTATGACTTGAGTTTCCAAATCTTTATCTGATTTGGATGCTGAGCTGCTTGGTGCAGCTTTTTTTGCTGAAGATGGGCGAGACGGTGTTGATCCTGGTTTAGAAGCTGGACTGGATTTAGCAGCACCTGAAAAAGTACAATAAATAACAATCAAGATGTATCCCCATGATAAATACATTCCTATTAACCTGGTACTGAAACAAAAGTATTCATTTTACAGCCAGCCGTTCTCTCTGTTACTTCAGGGTGACAGTGGAGGAAGTTCCAGTGCTGCTATACCTTGGGAAAGGAAAAAAACACATTTCCTAGCAGTTTTACTTTGAGTTTGCTACTGAGAGTGATGTAACTCAAACTAAAATAAATAAACATTGAACTAAGAATATAAAGTTCCCTTAGCTGTCAGCAGCTTTCAGCTGTAAAAAATATGCCATTAACAGACCATTCCCCCAGCCCAATATTTAGTGTACAGATCTATCTTCAATTCCCCTGGAGAAAGACAGACTTGAAAAACTCAGCTAAACTGTGCTTTCTTTGTTTTCAAATGTAAGCCATCCTTGAGACAAGGGCATTGATAGTTTAGACAGAGCACGCAGAATTAAATCCATCAGTGAACTCGCAGTTGCCATAGTGACCAAGAGATGAGTTTTGATCTGCTTCAGTTTTGCTATTTGTTTTTAATGACTTGCACTGCAAATCTGCCAGAACACGGAACAACGTCTTTACCGGCAAAAAAGGCAAGTAACAAGTGCGCGCAGGTACTCTTTTTCACAATGCCTGTGGCACGTAAATGCCTGAGCAGAGGAATGTTTATGTGAAAGGGTTCATGGTGCCTTCACACGAACCTCACAGCCAGCTCCTCACACCTTGCTCTGCCTCTCCATCTTTCCTCTCCTTGTCAGCGGTTTGATTTAGTCGCTCAGCCCTGGTACGTGAATGAGTGCCCCGCTCACAGCCATCCACCTTGCCTGGGCTGCCACAGGCACTGTACTCTGACTTACAGCCTTTTCCTTATTCCCACCAGCTAGGACTAAGCCTCAGATGCAGTGGACACACATCTGGTACAGAAATCGCTTGGGTTAAGACAGAAACTCGGCCCTCTCTCCAACCTATTTTATTGGATTTATTAAGCAGGCATGTGAATCAGAAGTCCTGCTTTGCAGCACCCACATTTATCGCTGTTTCTTACAAAGAGCAAAACACAGTTGCCTGGACCTGCTGATGGGCTCCATGGCCACACTCCTCCACCAAATGCTGTTGGCTCTGAAGCCTGGGCCACGCAGCGTGAGGGAGAAAGCCCGAATCCAGCAAGCACCCAGCTGAGCTCCGAGCTTGCAGTGACCACTCCCGGAAGGATTTGCCCCAGCTTTCTCAGCAACCACCTTCCAGCCCACACCTCGCCAGCTGCTCTTCCCAGAAGGTGATTTGATTTATGGCACACTACATATTGTTCTAAGTTGTCATTTCCACAACTTATCCCCAATGTCAGACAACACTTTATTAAAGCAATTCATTGTAAAACCAGTGTTTTACAAAGGCGTTACTAGGAAGAAATCACAAGGAGGCAGAGAAGGGCAGGAGGGGGAGAAAGATGACTTGTGAGGCTGCCCATATGACCAAACCCTGGAGCTCCGACAGTCTCACTGACCTCGAACTGTGTATAGTGGTCCCTTGGAGGAGCCAAAAAACAATGGGAAAGGAGATCAGCAATGGGTTATTTAATCAAGCTAGCTTAGGCTTTTCTGATTTAGTCACAGGCCCCTCTGTAACAAGCATCTGAAGCTTCCCGCCTCTACGGATAACTCTGTGTTAACTGGGTCACCTAATGCCAACAGAACATAAACAAACAACTTGATAATTCAGTTGACTTGTGTAAGCATTTCTGTACAAGACACCCACTCTCCTTTTCTATGCTCCTGAAAATGAGACAAATAAGGAAAAAAATAAAATACTTTTTTTTAAATTGGTCACTCCAGTCCAATAACTTCCATGCCTAAATCCTTACAATTACATACACAAACTCACCTCTAGCAGATTTCAGATACAGGACACAGACTTGCTAAAGTCGGGAAAATTCAATGGTGTATACATCCCTGAAATTAAACTTCTTTTCACACCATACTTTGATCAGCAAAGAATAAATCAGTTGTGGAAACACATTAAAAATGCCAAGATCTTTTGCTGGTATTTCTTTGTTAAGGCAGTTTCATAAACTTTAGCACCCTGCCTTCATTACACATTTTCCAGGTTCAGTCCACATTTTGACTGACTAAAAATCAGCTGCTTAAGAGGAGGATTGTTAAGGTGCTCTCAAAGCCTGGAAAATAATTTTCATTTGGATTAGCAGATAAATAGAAGAAAACTGGTGTTGAAATACGCAAGATAAACACACGTGAAATAATTGCTTTGACTATAGCATTCTAGTTGGGCCTGAAGTTATTTAATGAATACTTGTATCACATGGAACTGCAAAAGTTACCCATACAAAATTGAAAATAATAGAGATGTATACTAAACCAAGGTATCAATGTTTATTTCTTATTGTATTCTACACCTGCAAGAAGCAGTTCAGGATATCAACTGACAATTAAGTGCTATAAAACAAGGTATGGACCTTCAAATGTGAATCCTTGACTGGTCAATGCATCTCCCCCCTCTACCAATTACCCTTCTTCTACTTGAAGGCAGCACTGGACTTTACCTAGGCAGCAAACACCTGCACACAAGCGTACAAGAAGCTGCTCAGCTTTTCTAGGACAGCATCCCCGGCCTATTAGTTCTTTGCCATTTCTCCTCGGGGGTCATGGTACAAGACCTAAGCCAGGCACGGTGTGCAGCCACGGCATATTGCTCCCTTTCACACTCAGTAGCCCTGCAAAGTGAGCTACTTCTCTGTAGATTGGGGTCCTGATCACAGAAAGCCAAATCGTTAAGTACACACCTCTTTTTAACCTGCAGAGAGAGGTAAGGACAGAGCAGGCACAAACATTTAATCCCCAGGTATTCTCTCCAATTTGCAGCTGAGGCACCCTCCCAGAGCACGCTGAGCAAGCCCACATCACCACTGTCTGCAGAGAGGGCTGGATAGCACGAATACACTGCATTATATTCTGCCCTCCTTTGAAAACAACGAAGCCTTTTGAATTTCTACAGCAAAGTGTTACTAAGCTTTATAAAATGTCCAGACAAATCAAAAGAAATCGACTTTTGCTCTGCTGCTCAGGATCAGCTCTTAAATGAACAAGATATTCCAATTTCAATAACACAGATAAAAACCAGCTAAATAACCTGAGCATTTCAGACTGTATCAGCAACAGCTGGATAGAACTTAATTGCAACAGAGAATGCCTAGGGATTTCTAATTTAAAATTTCCTGGAGGGAAAAAAAAAAAACAACTTTACTGCACATTTATTCTCAAGCATCAGTTTTAGAATCGGCTCAGAGGTAAGCCCCCCATTCTAACAGAAGCTTAATTTCATAAAAGAATTAAAGGATGCTGGCTGGTAGAGTAGTACAAAGTACTTGAGACAGCCAGATATTTAAACAGAGACAAAAGATCTTGGTAGACTTAATGACTTTGCTATTGAGCACCACAATGGCTTTGCAGTCAATTAGTGCAAGTGTGGAATAACTCCTAATGCATTGCTCAGAGGGGCTATATAATCCAAGCAGTTTAAATTCTGTCCAACATCATATCTTCTATGAAAATATTTATATATAACCCATTTACATATTCTGAGAAAGCACAAAATTTTATACAAGTATTTTATATTAAAAAAAATACCCGATAACCAGCTCTTCTCATTGACCACTGAGAACACTGCATTGTAATCAGCACCATAAATGTTACCTATTTTTACCCATTCCCCATTCCCTTTCAAGCTTACTGTTGACGTTCAAAAAGAAGTGCAGAGCCCTGTCCCTGGAGAGGAACAGCCCCATGCCCCAGAACATGCTGGCAGCCAACAGTCTGGAAAGGAGTGTGGCACAAAAGGACTTGGGGGTCCTGAGCCAGCAGTGCACCCTTGCAGCAAGGAAGGCCAAACAGCCTCCTGGGCTGCATTGGGAAGAACACTGCCAGCAGGCTGAGGGAGGTGATTCTACCCCTCTACGTGGCACTGATGAGGCACATCTGGAGTGCTGGGTCCAGTTCAGGGCTCCCCAGTATGAGACAGACATGGACATACTGGAAAGAGTCCAACAAAGGGCCATGAAGATGACGAAGGGACTGGAGCACCTCACACAGGAGGAAAGGCTGAGAGATCTGGGACTGTTCAGCCTGGAGAAGAGAAGCTTCAGGGGGATCTTATCCATACACCTTTCAGTGGTCCCCAGTCAAAGGACAAGATGCAGAGGGCACAAATTGGAATACAAGAAATTACATTTAAACATAAGAAAAAAATTCTTCGTTCTGAGGGTGATCAAATACTGGAACGAGCTGTCCAGACAGGTTGGGGGGGGCGGGTGTCCATCCTTGGAGACACTTAAACCTCAACTGCACATAGTGCTGGGCAACTGGCTCTAGGTGACCCTGCTTTGAGCAAAGGGTTTGGACTAGATGATCTCAGAAGTGCCTTCCCACCTCCACTGTTCTGTGAGAACTTCTGTTACAGCAAGCTCTGATTTTAGGTCAGTGCAGAGTTCAATTAAAATTTTTTGTGAACAGTATTGCAGCTGCTTCAGTTAGCACCTGGATAACTTTTTGTACCTGCCCATATAACACTAGCAGAGATGGGAAAAATAAATTCACAGTTGAAAGACAAATTATTTTGTTCTTGTACCGAAATAAGTTGGATGAACCAGCTTTGAAATGCATTACAGGTTTCTGTCTGTGGTGC
This sequence comes from Aquila spilogaster, assembly GCA_024606505.1. Lineage (NCBI taxonomy): Eukaryota > Metazoa > Chordata > Aves > Accipitriformes > Accipitridae > Aquila > Aquila spilogaster. The sequence continues at coordinate 61,512,045 of JANHGO010000063.1, forward strand.
TCCAGAAACAATAACTAGTCAGTCCATCATAATTAAATATGTCCCGACCAATTTCAGCTTCACTGTTCTTTTTGCTAAAGATGTAAGTTTTACAAACAGATGTACCCTTCTGCAATTTAAAACAGTGGATGTTGGCACTATGCAGGTTTTGGGTACAACAAAGCTAGGCTACAAATTCCAGGTCACACTACAACACAAGCACAGTCTTGCAGACAAGAGACGTATTTAATGTTTAGAGAGAAATCTTCCTTGAAGCTATATGAGTAATTAGTACACCATTAAATATTAATGTAAAATTCCAAGAAAACACGTGCATGAATACAGTGTGGACATGCATGAGGATGGCATGACAGCAATGGAAGCCCTGAGCAAGCATGAGACTTGGCTGAGCCCTCACAACCACTGCTTCGGTGGAATTTGGGAATCACTCGCAGTCCATCTTCAGTCAAATTAAAGGATTTCATAAAATGAATGTTCCTGGCTCATACCACAGGAAAAAAAACCAACCAACCAAACAAAAAAACCAAACCAAGAGGCCAGAGCTAGCAATTTCTTCATGAGCTAAAGAAAAAATTCCCCACTCACTTAAAACAAATGAGTGAGCACAGTAGATGAATTAATATTCACACACGCTTATTGTTGCAGCTACACTGGGATGCAAGAAACTGCTCAATTTAGGGATGCTTAATGGCGTAAGTGATGACAAATGATGCTTAGTGGGAATGAAATGACCTCAGACAAAATCTGACTTGACTTTCAGCATCCCAACATGCTGCGGTGCAGCTGCCTAATTATTTTGTGGTACTAACTTCCCCTGGGTGGCAGGACTCCTCTGTCCCCTCAGCTCTCCATACCTCCACTGCTGCTGGCTACAGTACAGTCTGATGCGCTCTACTCTGATCATCACTGCCGGACAGCTGGCAAAGAGGAGTGTGTACAAATACTTGAAACTGAAACACCTTTTACAAATTTCAACAGAGCAATACAAGCAAGAACATACAATGGAGTCTACTTGTCAGATGAAAAAGTTTTGTTGATGGTATGACTCCCTCAGTTCATTTTTAATAGAAGGAGATTTGATAAATGGGAACTAACCACAGCCTCTTCTCCATCATAAATGAAGACTCTTCTTTAGATTTAAAACAACCAACATTTTAATGGCAACTAGTAATTGTTCTCAACTGAAACCCCTATTTTCTCTAGAAACATCTTCAAGCCTGTAAGCATTCATCTTCAATGGATGAGACCATTCCACATAGGCTTAACAGAAGAATACAATTTGAAATGCTCTTAAAAACCTGCATTTTCTAAAATTCAACTGTCTGCTTAGCTATAAGGAGAAAGCAGCCTCAAAAGGAAAATCTGAAAGAAAATATGCGAAGAAATTCATATTGAAATACAAAAGATCATGCAAAAATTTGAGCAACACAGACATTCAAACCACACCCACAGTACACTGAAAATTAAGACAGCAATTTTCACCACTGTTTTTCAATCACAATCTTCTTTCTAGAAAAAAGGCCCTGGCTCCCACACTACAAGCAGCATTGCTTTGTGGTCTAAATTCTCGGGCTCAGTGGGTTTAAAAATTAAAACTCTCCTCATGCTGGCAGAGGAGGTATGTGTCTGTATTAAGGCTGAGCCACTTTCTTCTCTACCTCCCAGGCCAGCACTGTCACTGCACATGCTGTTCTCATCGGCTAGTACAATTCCTTGGCCTCGTATGAACTAGGCACAAAAGCATTTTCAGTTTGTTGCCCCGCAGCTCTTCCCATGTCCAGCTCTGCCACATTGTCCTGGAGCACTGTGCCACCACGAGCAGAGGTTGCCATCACCAATACCACCTGCCTGCCACCTGGGGAAAAAGGTGGCATGTTTTGGTGGAAAGCAAAAAAAAAAAAAAGCATTAGAAGGAGTTCTCTAGTCCCCCAGGAGTCCTAATCGTATCACTAGCTGCTAAAATAAAGACTGGTTTTGTTGAGTATTTTTATCCCTCAAAATTAATTTACAGCATATCTGCCACAGTAGGATATACCATTTCCCTAAAGAAAATAGGTATTTTTCTTGCATAATTGGCTCTTCGATGCCATGCACATTATATATAAAGCATTCGTGCACAAACAGTTCATTCTGCCCTGGTTATTTTCCCTGTCATAGCATGAGTATTTTTAGCCCTCATGTGATCCTCCAGTACTTTCCAGCTCTGCTTTAGTCATCCTGCTCTCACTGAATATTTCAAACTAAAATGTATAACAGCCTTCGGATCTACGAACCCCTTGCATTTTTAGCTTACATGTTAATAATTAATTTTATTAAGCTGTCTTTTACCCGTGTATTTTTGACACCCCACACCCATACACAAAGCAGCGCTCCATGGATTTGTTCTGACATACAGGAATACTTACGTAAGACACTAAGCTAAAATCCTGACAACCTGATCATCATTTTCAATTTGATCAGATGAAGCTTTTTCTGCTATTTTCCACAGGGAGCATTAGAACTGGCACAAACAACAATGCCCTAATATTTTAATCCCTTACCATGATTTTGACTCTACATCTGTAGTCTGTTTACCACTGCATTAGAGAAGAGCAGAGGCTGTAGGAGATCGAAAGCCAGCTCAGGGCTGGCAGATGGCATTATATCTAAAAGCAGCTGTGGTGCTGCTGGCAGGGAGCCTGCAGTGGTGGTCTGTGCTGCTGGCTCCACTCCTCGAAGGATGAAAACATACTCGATCCCCCAGCAGGGAGCTGCATTTACCTGGCAAATCCTTGCTGCTCCTTCTCTTTCTAGAAGCAGCCTTTTACATGTGTTACCAAAGCCATCAACCTGCCGTACCGCAGTCAGCTCGGCAACAAATCGGATCTGTCTCTCAAGGAAGGGGCAAGGCAACGCGAGGGTGGCACAGCAGATTAGTTGTAGGGACCTATTTACGCTTCCACTTCCGAGCTGCATTATCCTTGACCTGCACTGACTCCTCAGTTGGATTGCCTTTGGAAGGGGTAGGGCCATGGCTGCTGGCCTGCTCCCCAATTAACACAAAACCCAGTGCATTTTCAGATTTCTTGAGTTTTGGGTAGTTTTAAAAGCATTTTTAAAAAATGAAATAAAGACCAAACTCTGCATTTGCAGAGATATAGGTAAATACCCATGTATAGGTACAGAAAGGAACTACCTGATACTATGGGTCTTGTCAAGCTTTAGCGTCAGATTAAAATACCAAAAATAATTCTTAACTCATGCCAGTACCTTTTTGGGTAGCTTTCAGAGCAGTCCTTAAGGATTTGACCACTTTCTTGTTAACTGAAAAGACATACCTTAGTCTACCCTCTGAAAATACAGTTTTTAACAGAGTGTTATAAAGCAATTATGAATAATTAAAGAGATCAGCACCTCCTAAATCACTCAAAACTCTGGCAAAGGGCACTGGAAAAGTTATTCTGTAGAACAACAGGAATCATCTGAAATGCATATGAAACTACTATTAGCTAAATAAATTATTCCTTTAGAAATGTATATATTTGATCAATTTAGGCAGATTTAAAAGTCTTTCAAAACCAAAAATATAGTATGAATGAGTACCCATATATCTGCTTGCTCCTGACACTAAACAATAGATGCATACATTTAGGTATGTCCACTGCATGCTGTTTAAAACCTTTTGGATTATGTTGAATGATCTTCTTGGTTATTTTCTCTCACTATTGCTTCTTTCTGTTTTGTTAATGAACTGAAACAAGGCAGTACTAATATTTCAAAGCTTAAGTGTTAATGTAGAGCAAATCACACAAATTAAAAATGACATTAAAAAAATCTACAAAAAAGAGACAAACTACTGTGGCAAACTGCTACAGACGCTGGCAAATGCTTGCTGCATTGGTGTACGAGGTTATGGCATCAAGCAGCCCACAATGTTTACTGCTCCCACAACAAAGTCAGTGGAAGTACGGCTGTGCTCAAAACTCAGCCATTTCACCGAAGATGCAGGAAAGCAGCATAACAAAATAATCAACATAAAAGTCATAGATAGCAGTTTAAATTATGCCACCTGATGTTGTATTTACTCATGGGCGTATATTCCCTCTTTGGGCTTATATCATCAAGGAAGATGAAGCTCCAGATGGGGTGGGGAATTCTTAACCTGCTTCAGAAGAACTCATGAGACCTTCTGTTTTGCCCTTTTCATATAAATGGCTAAACATGTTTTGTTCACATGGGCATATTATGGCTGCTGTAACAACCGTTATGAATACTCTTTCATTTGCAGCTAAGTGTGCGTATGCACAAGACAGAGGTACAGAAGCACATCTTTCATGGCAATTTCCCAACTACCCAGGACTTGCTTCCACATCATCCCGGTTTACTCCCGAACAGCAGATGAGGCACACACAAGCTTGCAGATGCATGCAACACTCCTCCCAGAGTGTCCTCTACCAACAGACACCCAGTAAGAGCTCAAATCCTTTCAAGCAACCAGGCTACATGATGTGGTGAGGCGAGGCACAAAGGTACAATACATCAGTGAAATGAAAATGTGCTCGCTCAGAAATTGAATAAACCTATGAATGACTGACACCTAATTGAAATAGTCCTATTCTAAAATGCAAGCAGAAATAAAAGCTAGAACTCTCAATTCACCTAGCATCATGTAATGTCTACACGCCCCCTCCTCAGCTCAACAGAAATTAAACTAGCATCCTGCCTGTCATACTTCTGGACAATACTTGAGTTAATAATGAAGGAAGCTTTCCACAAAAAAGCTAACTCTTTCAGCCACAGGATCTTACCAAAACCCATCTCAGTTGTCCTATTCCATACAAGGGCTGGGAAGCTACCGGACATGCTCTTCACATAACCAGCAACACAACATGAGATCACTGCATTATCCTCCATATCAGCTGGCTGGTTTCACTCCAGTAGCTATTCTATTTCTCTAGAATTGTCACCTTCACTGCTTTAATTTGGATGACACATTTGTGACTTTGGTAAAAACAGACCATCTGCAAGAAGAATTAACAAGCATGGTAAAGTCTGTATTTAATAAAAGTGTCTTCTCCAATTTCTCAACTGGACAACATTGTGACATTAGCACTCGGGGTTTTTTTGTTTTCAAAGGGAGTGCAAGACATCACATGGGAAATTATAGTGTACCAGGCCCTGAAATTCAGAAGTTCAGACACAAGACGGTGCAAAACAAAGATGTAAACAAGCTTTAGAAGCCCAGAGTAGCACTGGCCTGCTATTAGGTGCTCAATTTCCTGGAAGCACTAATGAGCTGAAGGCAGCTGGCCAAGTATGCCCCACTTTGACGTCAGAAGTGATCAGAGCAGAACACTGAAATCTGGGTATGATTCCAGAGCATAAGCCAGCCTAAAACCGAGTGTGTCTCATACCTGCCCCTTCCCTTTGCCAGCATTAGTGTGTATCTGAGCCCATGAGAAGACAGGTCACAGATTTAAGCCAACTGAAAATTAATCCTTATTTAAGGAATAGGTTAGCATGAATAAGGTAAACCCAGGACAAACCAATAAAGGAATTAAGTGTGTGTGCCTGTGTGTTTCTGTATGCACAGACCTATATGCGTACAGGCAATCAACCCCAGTAACACTTGTTTAGCGATCATTTTTTTTTTAAGTGGTAGCTGTTCTCCTGTTCACTTGACTTTCAGTTATCAAAAAATGGCATCTGCTTAGTGACCCATCATGCCCATATTAGATAAACACCAAAGATCAGGCTTAGTTCTTTGGCCTGTTCCAGAAACACTGCTGTGATTTAATCCCAGTAGACAGCTGAGCCCCCCACAGCTGCTCACTCACTGTCCCCATGGCAGGATGGGGGAGAGAATCGGAAGGGTGAAAGTGAGAAAACTTGTGTGTTAAGATAAAGACAGTTTAATAGGTAAAGCAAAAGCCACGCAGGCAAGCAAAGCAAAGCAAGGAATTCATTCACCACTTCCCATCGGCAGGCAGGTGTTCAGCCATCTCCAGGAAAGCAGGGCTCCATCACGCATAACGGTGACTTGGGAAGGCAAACGCCATCACTCCAAACGTGTCCCCCCGCTTCTCCTTCTTTCCCTAGCTTTTACTGCTGAGCATGACTTCATATGGTCTGGGATATCCCTTTGGTCAGTTGAGGTCAGCTGTCCCAGCTGTGTCCCCTCCAAATTTCTTGTGCACCCCCAGCCTCCTCGCTGGCAAGGCAATGTGATTAACAGAAAAGGCCTTGACACTGTGTAAGCACTGATTAGCAATAACTAAAACATCCCCATCTTATCAACACTGTTTTGGTAACAAATCCAAAACGTAGCCCCATACAACCTCCTATGAAGAAAGTTAACTCTATCCTAGCAAAACCAAGTACAAACACAAAATAAAAAGTTAGAAGACAGAGCTCTTTGAGAAAGAGTAATACTTGTATGTTGTTCACCTAAGAGGACTAGCGTACCTGAACAATAAGCACATACAAAAAACACAAATAATTTAATTTTTTCCTTCCGGTCAGCCCTTAATATTTGGAAGCATTTCACTCACCATAAAAAATAAAAAAAGAAATCAGCCTGTGCTAGCAATTTCCTATAAGGGTGGAGGTGTGAGAAAGGAACACATTCCATTTAATGTTCTTGAATACACTTACACATACCACTTTCAGCAAGAAGAAGGTTAAATGCCTTTGTCTCCACCATCAGACATCACTAGAATCCACATCATTTACATCAAGGGTTCAGTGGAGGAGACCCTATGCTCAACAGGGCTGGGCCAAACTAGAACCCACCAGAAGAAGTTAACTTCTGCCGTCTCAGATGCTAAGTCTATGAGACAAGGCAAAAAGAATGGCCCACCCACATGAGGAAATAATTTTTAAATAGTATTTATGTAAAATCAATCACAGTTTATAGTTGTCTTCAGAGACAGAAATGGAATTCCTTAAGACGCAAAATACCTGCAGTTGGAGAGTTTGCATGGTGAGACTTTTTGGGCAGGTTGAAGATCTGTTCACCAGGATCCGGTGGGGGAAGAGCATCTTGGCCTTGTCGAGCTTCCACAGGATCATACTCCTTCCCATCATAGTTAGCATCGAAGAACTTCTTAAACCATTGAATGAAATCTAAGTTGTCTTGGAAGCGCCCTTTGACCAGTTTTTCCACGGGAATTACCTGAAAGGTAGAATAAAGGTTCCAATAATATATCACTGCCATTTTTAAATATAAAAATTACATATACATACTTATTTGAAAGAATCTAGCAACTATATCAGCATATATTCTTCTGCCATTGTTTCCTTTCTAAAAGAATGGTGGATTTGCAAGTGCTCTTAGTAAGAAATAAAACCAAACCAAAACAAAGACCCAGCCTTTGAAGTGGCTATACAGTGGGTGTATGTCAGCCTTTGTAACTGCTCTTCCACAGAGTTACTCCTTTCTTATTGCAGTGACAGCCATGATGAATGAAGCTGTTCTGGGAGTAACACTATATTCAGCTAACTAGGGATTTTTGTTTTTAATGGACATGCTACAGTTGGGCATACTAAAAACGAACAATTCTTCAAAAGGTCCAGATGGGAGTTTCTTGCTCTCTGTCCTACTGTTTGAACTACAAAAAACCCAGCAGCTTTTCCAAGACATGCTGAAGTTCAAACCAACCTACATTTTGGTAGTACATTTTCATCATACAAACTAACCCTGAGGTTTTAACCTTGTAATTTTTTTCCATTCCATATATAGCTATACATAGAACAGTTTGTGGACATGCAGAAGTTGACTAAAATGCCTATCAAGTTTTAGCAAAACAAAAGAAAGGCTATGAGGATGTCTCCATATCCATATCCTGCAAATTTTTCACAGAAATGAAACCTCCAAAAGGTGTCCTGGGCTGATATTACAGTGCTCAAGCTTCCCAGACACTGTGGGTAGACAGGGACTACAGCTGCAGAAGGAGGGTTGCCCTGCCTTGCTTAATTCATACAGCTGATTAAAGAGCCAAGTTAGATGGATCTTAATGCCTCCTGAATGCATTTAATTTTCAGCTGGGAAAAGGGTACCTAAAACCACTGCAATTTTCATTTCTTCTTCAAGGTTAAGCCAACTGTACAGCATTTTATAAGTCTATGATACTCCTACAAGGATTAACGTAGCATTTTGCATGTCCTTTCAGGTTGTTCTATTTGTATCTTAATTCTACACTGAGATGGTATAGCAAGTTTGCTTGCTACAGAAAAATTGACAATGTCAATTTTATTAGGCTTTCCAGTGTTTCACTAGCAAATCAGACTGTAAATAGAAGCATCTGCAACATCTCAGGAAACAATGAAGGTTTTCAAGTGCTTTATGAAAGTCTTATGGGACTCTAGTAAGACTGTTTAAATTTCAGAATAAGGCAACACTAAAAGCCAGAGCAGAACCTTTGAAGGGTATACAGGTAATTCATCTGTGTAGAACTAAAAGTATGACAACATAACTTTCATTGTTCATTTTTATCAACACAGTTATTATATTGGTGAGTCCGTCAAACTCTCACATTTAAGTATAAACTGATACCTTATGGTTGAACAAGCCATTTTCTAAGAGATTTCCATTCTTAACTTCACAAGATCACATGTGCTGTCCAACCTATTGAATCACTGGGTAAATTATTTCAGTTCTTGAATAATTTAAATTCCTTAAACCCTGTTTTGGACAGGAAACATGGAATACTTAGAAGAACAGCATATTTCCAAGTTACTTTGTTGGAAATTCAGGTTATCAGTAATTTTACTGTATCTAAAATTAAGGTTCACTGATGGTAAGGAATTTCCAACACATGGTATTTTATCAAAAGGGTCTCTGGTATTAAGATATAACAAGTTATGCTGCACAACTCCACAGCAGACACATGGACTCAATTTTCAGTTTGTACCTAAACGAAGCATGCCAAATTTCTTCCTTCGTGCCTAAATACCCTTTTCAGATGATGAAAGGTCAAGAACAACAGCTTCACATACAACTTGTAACTCCAGTTCCAAGTCCAAGAGTTGAAAAAGTGGACTTAAAGTATTTTGAGGTTTGTTTCCCCTATTTATTCATTTTATCCAGTTTATACAACTTTTGAAACTTGTAGTGATTGAAAAACAAATACAGAGTACCTACCTTATCCACATTCATTCTTTTAAATGATGCCTGCAGAAGTTTGAAGTTGTGAATGTATTCATGCTCCAGCTTTGCTTGAAACTTTACTTTCTTCAAGCTAATGCACCCTGGGAACAACATGTCCATGAACTGGCAGTAAGCTGCTCCTATAACAAAAGAATGCATTGATGTTAATTCAGATGCACCCAGATAAGACCAAATGGCATTTAATGTCATTAGCAGAAAGCATGAGGAAGAAGCAACCATGCTGAATACGTCCCTGCTGTAATTTAACCTCACACTACGCACCCAAGATCTACTGGTCTTACGTACATTGAGCAGTGCGACGTATTAAATGTGGTTTTTTTCCATTCAGTCTGGATGCACGATGCACTGTTGTGTACCATCTGAAGAACCACCATGACTACTGCAAAGTAAATCTTACTTCTATATAAAAAGGATGTTCTTGGAGTCCCTATACACACTAGGACTGTCCATACTGTGAGAAGATCACAGTCAAAATGGAAATCTCTTTATAAGCTCCCTCAATCCTCACAGCCCCTGAATTCAACCAAGCCAAGATTATCTTTCTTCCGGCACTTGTAACCAAATGCCAATCATGTCCAAGGCAATAATTTAAGATTATGTCAAACCATGACTTAAAAAAAAAAAAGATTGTAAATCTCCAGCTTGTTGAAACATACTAGCCAGTTCCCACCCCTGTAAAACAAACATCCTTACTGATTTTCATCTCCTGAGAAAAGCATTAAATAAGCAGATTTAAGCATAGTCCACCCATAGATTTCAGAAGCTAGGCTGCCAGCTTTAGTTCTCACTCAAAACAGTAAGTTTTCTAAGTTCAACTTTGAGGGCTATCTGAACTTACGCAGTACTAGGTGTGTGTGGGGTGCGTGTGCGTGTGTGTGTGTGTGTGTGTGTGTGTAACTAATCCAGCACAGAGCGGCAAGTATATGGAAAAATTTCTAAACGGTGTACTGAGTACAGCTAATAGAGATAGCCTTTTCTTGTATGCAGGGAGCTTCCTCCTACAACATCATCATGCCACTGCCATTTGCAAAATAAGTCTTTACTGTTGACACACTGAAGTGTTTGGAAATTAAGGATGAAAAAGTTTGAGGAAATCAGAGGAAAACCAATTTCAGTTCTTCAGAAGAGAGTTTTCTACAAAATGCTTTATATTTAGCAAAGATTCAGTGAAGTCCATTTCTGGAGCAGAGGGCTGTAGAATGTGCAGCCCCTGCGCTTCAGCATACAGGGCAGGGAAGTGATCGCCCAATTACTCCTGACAAGTTCAATTTCACTTCCACAAAAAGGAGTTTTGTGCATTTAGTGCAGATCAGTTTTGACAAACAAGTGTCCAGATCTCATGTAACAGCTTCAGCCCAGTATCAATGACAATGATTTTTATCAAAAAATAATTCTGCTGAGTGCTCATACAGAAACCAAATTAACAAAGCAGACACCTGGCTTGCCCAGTTTTACAGGAGAGGCAACAATAACTTTAAGACATTTTTCTCCATTGGTAGGCATGTGTTTTGACAGGAACAACTTTATGCATGAGGTACTTCTCATTCTCTGTATCCACTCAACCATCATACAAAGGGTTACAGAGCTTGTCCCCAAAAGAGAAGCAGAGTTGAAGAGTGGAGTCCAAAAAAAGTTTCCCAACATACTGATATGAGTTTTGCTATGGACTTAGCAAGATCAAGCTTTAGTGCTGAAAACCACTGCCATTTAAAAAAAAATTCTCTTTACGTTGCATAGTTTTGGGGGGCAGGGGGCAACTGTTATAAGAAAAATCTGATTTTCCAAGGACACCTTGTGCTTAGCTTTTTGCAATGGTTTTGATATGATTAAGAATCAAAGTAAAATATTCCCTAAAGGAGAAGGAGCCTTCTGGCAAGTTACAAACATCAGATGACAAATTTGCATCTTTGTATAGAAAGCTATATAAACACAATTAGTTATTCAAAACTCATCCTTAGCAAGAGAACTGGTAAATATGTGGCAACAGAAAAATGACATTACAATTAAAAGCATGGATATACAGCTAATGCATGGCTTGACTACATTTATTACTATTTAGTTTCATGCAAAGGGATTATTATGCAATCATTTCATGTTATAAATTGAATTTGTTCCTAACTCTGTCCTTTCATCCTCCCCATACCCCAATTATAAGCTTTACTCTGATATCTAAGTAATTGCCTGAAGGCCTTGAAAATGCACTGCGCAACCTTTCATCTAGATCCTTTTAGAAAACCAGAAGCCCAAAGTGTTCACATGAGATTTTCTCCTTCTGCTGGTAATGCAAATTCCTTCTGCATGCCTTTAGATAGAGTCGTACTAGGTTTAAGACTCTAGCTACGATAGTTCCTTGTGTTTTCTTCCCATCATGCTGGCAGTTGTTTCTGTGCATTTGCCAGCCAGGAGGTGGTCCTGGGTCTGCACAACACTCAAGGGCAGAAAACACTGGACTACATCCACATGACAGCATGAACCTGGTCTCTGATACAACACTGAAAGCTGGCTGCCGGGCCGTTTCCCCAACAGGAGGATTTTATTATGTTGGCAAACCCAATTCATTAAAATGCTCCTTCCTGAAGTACAGAGGCAACATACAAACATGGAGTGAACTAAACGCTGTAAACAACAAAGAGAGGAAACTCTTCCCAACTCCCAAAAGGCAGAGACCTGCCTGCCACAGCAACAGGAGAAAGTAAAAATATCATTACAGTCAACTGGGACTACCCGATTTTGGACATGGAAGTTATGTAAGCATTTAATATTATATAGGTATTTATTTATAATTTAAAATTTTACTCCCTAAAGCTTGTAGCTGTCACATTGCATTCGAATGCTAAACATCAGCGCAGCAGAATGGGGACACTACTTTCTACCCGGCCCATGGCTGAGATTTCCTGGAGGCAGCAGAAAGAGCAGCCCTACTTAAGTGATGCAAGATTGCGATGCCTTTATCTCACAGCCATAGCATATAGACATGTGGTCCTTTGCGTACCGGACATCACTTTAGGCCTATTCAATTTACTATACAACTGATGCTTCAATGCACGTGCATGGGAAAGCAATATTTTTAACAGAATATAAAGAAAATGGCAGTAGAGATAATGACATCATGGCTTGTGACATACCTCTTGCATAATTTACATGAACAAAAGGATTTTTATGCCACTTATTTTTTATTCAAGATTTAAAAACTTCCCTACATTTTCTGAAAAAAAAACAAAAAACAAAAAAACCCAAACCTGAATTAAAAAAAAAATAAAACCAAAACCAAACCAAACCACAAAACCTTAACAAATCTACACAGAGGAGCTCAAAACATGCTACCTGTCTAGAATGGCTCTCACAATAAATCGGTCCCTCTATGACCGAAGATCTTTTATATGCATAAACATGCACATACACACACACAAACAGAAATAATTTGAAATCCATTCAAATGAAAGATGAAAACTATAGCTGGTAGCACTGCAGAAGAGGGATCAATGTTAAAAACCTCTTATCCTGTATTAGCTAACAAGCAATTCAGAATCACTGGCTAAAAGTCCTTTTGTGTTTTGATCTAGAATATTGATGCAGCCATTAGTTACAGAAGATATTCACAGGCCAGACTCCAAAACCAACCTGCAAACACGCTGTCCTGATTACACCCCCAGCAGCTGCTACTTTTGGCCTAATCAGTGAGCGGAAAGAGCCCAGCAGCATCACAGAGTTTGCAGGTGTTTGCTGGGCCTCCCACACCAGGGTCAGGGCAGAGCAGGCAGCAAACACCAGTGAAGGGACTGCACCCACGGGGCTGGGCAGGCAGGCAGCTGCCAGAAACAGGGAAGGGATGCTAGGGCAGAATTAAGATACAAAAGAACAAACTGAGAATTGAAAAGGTGGTTGTTCAAAGCTATTACAATTGAAGAGTTTTGCCACACGCAGTGGTAAAGGTGAAAATTTCTACCACATCTATAAAATCAGAATACTTTTACAGCATGTTCAGAGTTGTAGATAATCTTTCACTAGTCCCCCTTGCAGTAAACAATGCTGAACTTGTTCTAGTTTTTGTCCTATACTTTTCTTTCACTGCTTCTGTTACCTTCCCAGACTGTCCATACTGACTTAGTTTGCTCTGAAGCATATGCACTCTGCATCATTACAGATTTTCAGTTTTTCTCCTTTCTCCTCTTCCATCTGGAGGTTGATGAATCCACAAATGCAAACAAGTATTTTCTTGGTAATCAAAAATACTTCTGCTTCCAATTATTTAAAGCACAAGAATTTAAAGGAGATAACAAAGACAAGAGAATCCTGTTTGCTACAAGTTTCTACTGCTCAGTAAACTTTTTAGATTTCAGCTGGAGAGCAAGAATAGATAATTGTTTTTTTTAGCACTTATGTTAATATATTTATAAAGGAAAAGGAAAATATTATTTGCAAACTAACTTCTTTAACTATACTACAGTTAGTATACTAATAAAATATTTAGTAGAAATACTGTAATATAAGCTCAGGTATTGTGAAGTTAATATTTGTCCCCTATAAGAGAAGTCAGGTCAATCCTTTACATCAAGTGTCAGAAGACTCTGCCCCTCCCTGCTCATCCCTGCAATGCGTGGGAGCAAGATCCCAGAAAGTCACATAAAACCACACCAGCCAACATGGGAACACAAAAGGCCCATGAAAAGACAGGGACTATCTGTGTGGAGGGCTGCTTTATTTTCACTCTGACATCCAAGCCACAGCAAAAGGAGCTCAGGGCTACACTAGAAATTTGCTATAAATGCTTCGTAAGAATTTTGTTCTAAAATGGCATGCAATTCAGGCTTAAACCTTTTAACCAGGCCTCAGTTTGATTTTCACAGACTCAGTTTTTTTAAAAATCCCATTTGGGAAAAAGTCTGACCGTACCTTTTTCTGTAATTAGAATTTTGTGTGTGTATGTTTGCTTTAAGGAAAGATCTTTCAGATAATCTAAGAACATATATCTAGTCACATTAGATACAAATTCCTTCAAATTATTCATTCCCTCCAAAGCTGCAAGAACCTGACCATGCATTTGGAAAATACGGGATGATTTGTATGCGTATTAGTCATCAGTACTTCACTAGAGCAGTTGTTGCTAACATGGATGGGAAACTGCACACACCCGGTATTTCTGTTGCTGGGACAACAACAACAAAAAGGCAGTAACTTGCAAGAAGCACGTGTGACCTAATAGTTTTGATAAGAAAGAGGAAAAACACACAAATGCCAGCAATCGTTGTTTACAGTACAGCAGCACTTGGGGCTTGCCTTTTACCTCGGGCTTCCTAGAATTGCTTCCTTGGGAGTGATGTTAAGGTAAGTACACAGCAGTAGTTTTTGACTTGCATATCAGAGTATAGATTTTCGTTTAGATTTCAAATACGGGTGTTCTGTTATGCACCTAGGTTTTTTTTTAAAAACGGGGCATGTCTGTGAGCATAAAGTTGCGTTACATACAGCCACATGTTTAAGAAACAGCACGATTCATGTTGAGCACTCCATTGGAGACCACGGTCTTCAAATTCCTATTTGCATTTCCAGCAGCACCTATATGACCTAGGATATAGGTCAATACAATTCTATTTCTCCAACTAAAATAAAAACCAACCTGATTTAAGAGGTTTCAGCCCATTTCCTGGTGAACATTCAAGCCCACATCAATCTACTGCCTGCTTAGTTGTAGAGAAGCAAGCATTCATGAGGCTGTGCATCAATGAAGCCATTCTGGCCTGAGCTTCACCCTTCCCAGCAACAGTCTTGGGAGGCGACTTTAAAAAAAAAAAAAAAAATTGATGCAGATTAGAGTGCAGCCCTGCACTCCTGCACATACATAGTTCCATAAGCACAGCTGCCTCAGCGAGGGCAGAGAGAGTGCCTGCATACAGGTGGGAGCTCCTGAAAGCAACGCTCCCACCCCAGAAAACAGCCTACAGAACTGTGTACCTCTTACAACCTTAAGATTGTAAGGTGGTCATTGATACATGCGTCTAATTGACATCTGCTTCAGAAAGTCCTATTCCACACAGGTGGGGCATTTGTATGACATAATCCAGAATATCCACTGATCATTTTAAATAATGCATGTGGGAGGGAGGTTTCCCCTGTGTTAACTTGTATTCTCTTTTTCTTAAATATGTAAATGGTTAAGCTGCTCATAAATTATACACAGCATAGTTTTTAATACTTAATTTTTAGCAATAATTTATTTTGGAATTCATTAATTTTAAATGGGAAGATCAGAACAATTTCAGAAAACACAGTTCCCATTTAACTTAAAATAGCTGCGTAACTCATCATGCCTAAAGAAAAAGTACCATGCAAAATCTAACAGGCTCTTTCAAAGGGGGGGAGATCAAGCAACTGACTGCAAGTGAGTGCTATGAGTAATTAAAGAATAATTTTAAAAAGTAAAAACCTTGTTTAAGTCCTGTTCCTCCTGAATTCTTAATGAATGACATTTAGAAAAAAAAAATTGGCTGAAAACCTCACAATAGCGCTTTGCAAGCTTCCTCAGAAAGTTTTGGAAATGATCTTAAATCCAATCATTAACATCCATTGTATCCCTCTAATCCTAAACATCATATGGAAGACATTAGAGAGTCATCGACACTAGGAATCCTCTGTGTTGCACGACCTCAGGACAACATGCCAGTTCCCTGAAACACGGCGTGGTTACAGAGTGCAAATGGGATCAAGCCATGTTTTAATCATGTTTCCAAGTTGCTCTAGAGACCCAGCCTTTGCAAGGCTGCAAACTGGAAAAAAACCAAAACCACTGATGTTGAAACATGCTTCAAGCTTCACAGGCACTAGCACACCGGGCTGCACAGAAATCATGCCGACACAGAATGCTCCAACAGGGTCCTATAACGACGATTTTAATCGTACGCACGTAGGACGTTACGGGTTAACATGGGCACTGAGCACAATACACCTTCCGAGACGTGAAAAGCCAGACCCTACGCAGCTAAGCCACAGAACACACACCCTGTTCGCACGTATATATACACAAACGACACGCAGCAGAAAAAGCGCTTCTCACCATCCCTCTGTCTGGCCAGCACCCTTCCTCTCCAGTCACCTCAGGCCTGCTCAGGACGATCTTTGCCGCGAGCCGGAGCGAGGAGCCCGCTCTGGGGGAGCAGCTCCTCGTGAGCCCGTGTGCCTGGCACGCCGCTCACGGCCACCACCGAGGGGCCGGGGGCCGGGTGGTGACGGGGGCACGACGGCCGCCTCCCAAACAAACGCTGCCAGGCCTAGGGGCTGGTGCCCGGCCCCACGGCGGAGAGCCCCGGCCGGACACCTCGGACACCCCCCGCAAGCCAGGAACGACCCTCCTCTCGCCGCACGCCGCGGGTCGCGAGGGGCCACAGCCTCTGTGGGCCCTGGCGGAGCTCTCCCCCAAAGCCCAAGGCGGAGAGGCAACGCGAAGTCAAAGAAAGAACGACATCTGCCCCATCGCCAGCGCTGCCTGCCTTCCTCGGAGGTCGGGGGGTGGAGTACCAACAAAGCGTGTGTATTAAGGGACTACGTATTTTCGCAGGAGGAACGCCAACTGAGGTACGGTACTAGCTACAGCAGTCATCACGTGAAAAAATCCCCCGTGGCAACACCCAGGGCATCTGCAGAGAAAGCATCACGGTCTAAAATTTGAAAATGCCAAACCACATGCCCTCTTTATAATATGGTCATTTATTGAAAGCAAGGGAAAAAAAAAAAACACCCCGCATTTAATCCTTGATCCTTGCATATAAATCCTGAAAGACAGAATGTCTCTACGCACTGGAGGCCAGACAATTTGCAAGTTTGTAATTCTACTGAGAATTTTCCCCGTGACCTTCGCCACGGCGGCGATCCAGAGGTCATTCTGCCCCATCTTGACCGCGCCGCCCGGAGTAC
>JANHGO010000063.1:61537977-61607505 GCA_024606505.1 Aquila spilogaster
ATAACCCCCCCGCCCCCGGCCCCTTTCCCCCCTCGGCTTTTTTTGGCCTTGTATTTAGCTTTTTCTGGCCTTTTGATTGCTCCTTATTAGCAAAAATGAACAAGAACTGAATAATCATATAACAGCATGACAAGTCCTAATGCTTTTTTCTAAAAAAGAAGAAAATGTCCATACAATTTTACAGTAGGTTATAAAAAATTCAGCTACAGTGGCTCTGCAGCTCCTTGTTAATGCTGTGAAATGCTTCATAGTTGTAAAGAGTTTCCCCTGTATTCCTTCTCTTTGAAGGCCTGGAGAAATGCTCATATTTTATGGAAACTAACGTTAAGCTGCATGAAAGTGGCCAATGCTTCAAGGAACATCAGCCAAAGGAACACCAGAATGAGTGAGTTAGATCGGCCGTTCTCAAACTACGGTCCATACCATGCTTGCTGGTGCTCTGCCTGTTACTTAGCTGGTCATTTGTGCTACTGTTCCCCAGTTTCCATTCTGTAAACTACACTATAAGTACACTAAATAAACTACTTGGAGTTTACATGGTGAACTATATTAAATACAGAAAGATGCCCAAAGCTTCTTGTCCATCTAACTTCAATCACTACATGTGCATGTCTTGCACATGAGAAACAGACTATGCAGTCTCAAATGGAAGGGACCTAGTCCGTAAGACTACTGTGCTCTAGTGTCTGCAATAATCTACCAGAGTTTAGATTCACCAGTTGAGAGAGTAAAGTCCTCCAGACCACAGGAAGGACTGCGCTAGAATGCTTCTTCAGATAAGGAACTATTAAAGCCCCTTCTGGGATTGTAATCAACATTAATGTAAAAGAAAGAATGTGACTATCAAACCAAATGGGGAAATTCAAGTTTACAGCTTTGACCCGTTAATATATGAATGTAAAAGCATCAGGTAACAACAGCAATTAATACAATCCAAGAAGTTCTAAAGGAAGAAAAGATTTAATTTTATACAGGATGGAGTAAGAGCTCTAAATGAGACAGCCTTTTTTCAGTTTTTCCCTTGTGGTGCGTCCCAAAATCCTCACTGGAGGTCACAGAAAAAGTTGTATAAGCAGCTGTGTAATGAAATGGGAAAGTGGGTTTGTGACAATTTCCATGCTTTTCTCCTGCCTGCCCCACCCAGCTGAAGTCTCTCGATCTGGTCATCTTAAATATCTTTAACTCATTGTATTCTGGATAATCAAAATTTTCTTAGATCACCTCTCCCCTACTTCGGGAAAGGGTTTTGGAGGGATTTTTTTGTCTTTTTTTTTTTTTTTTTTTGGTAAGCCCACACACATTTAACTCGATGGAGAATTCACTTCAAAAGCTTCCTTTCAACTGTTTATGAGCATATAAATAGCTACGCAGGAACAAGTCAATAACTTGTCTAGGATGCTTCCTGTTTCAAACAATGGCAAACCTTGGGTATTTTGGGATGAAAATGTCCATCTTCTTGTATCTTTCTATCTCCTTATAAGTGTGTGTGCATGTGTATATCTGTACCTATCTATATATAGGTACACCCATATTTACACACACATGCACACACATCCCCACGCAAATACTTCCTTTATATATAATTCACCAAAAGAAAATACTTAGGCTAACTTCCGGACATGTAAATATAACAACAGCTTGGTGTTGTTATAAACATAACATTTCGATTTCAAGTTTAATAATGGTTAAAAAGGTTATTTCCCATGTTCTATGTCTTCAGTTATTTAGTTTATATCAGTTACTTACATGCATTTTAATCTGCACTTTTTCAATCTCAACTTTATAGTCATAGTGCAAGCCTGCAAGCATGCAAGCCTGCTTCTGCAGCTGAGATTTGTTTTTGAAATTTTGTAGAGTAGGCTATGAAGCTATCATCCTCAGAAGATTTTCTGTACCTTTCAGGGAACATCTCTGAAACAGAGAATTTACCCAGAATGGTAGGTAAATTCAAATATATGAATATAAGACCCATTTATGCATTTCAGCTGGACCAGTAAATAGCTGAAATGTGGTAATGTGGTTTCAGTTCTATGTACTTAGAGCATTGTCTTCATAAGCAAGATATTCTCAGCATGTCAGTTGTCTGGAAGTAGTGATTTAAGTTAGATCTCCTCTAACACAAACATCTTCAAAATTAAAAATCACAGTAGGAAATCAGAAAGAATCACTCCCCAGGGGCATCTGTATTCTTAGTGAAACATCAGCCTTTGTCTGTGTCATTTCTAGGCATCATCTAGTTACAGACCCTGTTGTTTAACACTTATCTTGTAGCTGCCACTCTGATTAACCAAACTGTCCAAAGTATTCAAACCATTACCCTTTTTTTCAGGGCTCATTACCAAATTTACCTACAACAAGAGTTCAGTTAACATTTAAAGAGAAACAGGCAGATTTTCTTGACAAACTTCTCAAGCCCTCACAGCAGCTAAAGGCTCATTTCCTCAAATCCGTGGTTTTTTTCACAGTCACACTTGTGGTCTTTTCCTGCAAACGTCAGCAGGGATTTGAGGACCCTCACCAGGAAGGAAAAGGTGCTGGAGAATTTTGTTCACCTGGGGTGTCGGTTCTCTATTTGTCTCTTTTTCAGCTATGTCTGCTCTCCATTTGAAAAGATACCACCCCAGTAGCTTTAAAACACAAAACTTTATCACTGTATTCTTTTCTTGCTTAGTCAACCTTTTTATTACTTCTGTGTACCTTCTGCTACATTCATCCCATTCACCTCTGTATTTGTTATACTTTCTCAATGCACCTTATCTTTCCATGATTAACATGAATGAAAAAATGCTTCCTTTGCACATACATTAGTCTCTTTTGTCAGAGTAACTGCTTTACGTCAAAGTTATCTATTTTCAACAAATCAGACTTTTAAAGTGGTTTGAAAATAAACATTTGTAGAGCATACCATACTTTCTTACCTGAACAGAGTTGTTCGACTTTTGTGTAGTTTAAAGCTAATATATCATTAACCCATGCGATGATGTCATGTCTGCTCATAGTCTCTTGGGTTATAGAGGTAGAGTACACGTTGACCGCCATTCCCCAACTAGGAAAAAAAAGGACAAAAAACTGTTTTGACATTTTGATAATTTTTTTCTGGATACAGTGAATTTACACTTCTTGTTCAAAAAAAGAAGGAAAAGCTGCATCACTGCGCAACCTTCCCTTATTTATTGAGAAAGGAGGCTTAATTTTTATTCTTTGATAATACATAACCTCCTCAACATCCTCTTGGAATCTATGAACATTTCTCTGGCTGTCATTGTGAACTTAAAGAACATACAAACCTACAGTATTCTGCTTAATGCTAATAAGGTAGGAAAACAAGAATTAGACATAGCCTAAAGATACACAGACAGGATCAGAGACCTGGGATTTCGTCACATAATGCTGCACAAATATAGTGATCTGACATCTGTCTGACAGCTTTTTGCCACTGCATGATGATCAGACTGCCTAAACCAGTATTTAATTTTCAGATAACTTCTTAAAGATGTAGCTGTTCTGCTTACTCAAATACTGATTTTTTTTTACTGCAACAGGGGCCTTTTGGATCATTGATTCAGTTCCTAACACTCACAGAGTGAATACCAGATAATCTTTTTTATCAATTTACCAACCTCTATCCTGAAAGTAACCGAGACTTGCACCCCAACCGTCTGGTTGGAAAGCTGCTGCGGAGCCCGATTCCTCTAAATTGTCAGGAACATTTCCTCTCAGCTTAAACCCATTTGTTCTTCTGCAAACATTATCCTCCAGCTCTAATGGCTTTTTCTTCCCCAGAGCTGATTTCACACTGCATTAGGGACAGCACTCAGAGTCTGTCCCAACGCCCAGGTAGTCTAGATTAAACCAATCAATCCTCCAAATCTCTTATCAAGTCAAACCTTCAGTTACTGGTCATGCCAGCAGTCCTCCTTGAACACAGCCAAACAGTTTCAGACTGTGTTCAGATAAGGTTTCACCAAGACCTTGGAAAATGGTACTTTGTGCTGAAAATTTGCATAGCCACATATCTTAAATAGATCCTTCTAGCTGGCTAAGGTCCTTTCCTGCAAGTAGGTAGTTCATAGTAGCTTTTATCATCAGTCCCCAAGTACATAGACTGGAAACGCATACTATTGGATTTTATTCCCTGTTATTCAACACTAGTAACATCTTTTTGTTGCAAGATTGCTAAGAGAAAAAATGAGCACATTCAAGTTTCTCTCATCAACAGTTTCAAAGAGCAGAGCCAAGATCATTCATGAAGACAGCAATGTTCCCAAGACTAGTGGACTTCAGGAAGTCCACTAGTAACAATCTGAGTAGGAGGTGTCTCAGAAATTATCAAATAGTCAACAAAGTTGCCCTATTGTTGTTGGAAAGAAAGGGTTTCGTGGGGACTGCGCATCTTTGTTTCTAGTGACACCTTGTAGCTAACACTTAACTGGGTAGCTGTGGTGCCAGTCCTGCTACCTCAGCCTTGGACCTCAACCTTCTCCCTCAGTGAAAGAGGACAGGATCTCCTCTGTGGGATCCAAGGTTTCCATGGACTATTTCCATTGCCAATTTGCAAGATATAACTGTTTGAAGCTTGACAGACAATTCTGCAGAGAACACAAAGACTGCAGGTTAACTCCATCCATTTCTTAGGGGTGCTGGAGCAATCCAGATAAAAAGTATAAAAAACCCACCAGCATGGAAGTTGACAGAGTAACATGTACGTATGTAAGTAGGTACAGCAGGGAATGTATTTAAAATACAAGATGAAAAAGTTCATAATATAGGTCACCTTCTACAAAACAAATTTCACAAACACAGAAGATCGTTCAAATTGTCTCCATCTACTGATATTAAGATCCAAAACATAAAATCTCCAAACTTGCCTGATGAGAAGGAAAAAAATTAAAAAAGAAAAGACAGGCCAGAAAGGGAAAATAGGCTTAAAAAAATTCATGCTCTTGTAGTCAGGCTACTACTGCCAGCAATTCATGCAAAACCAGGCTGCCCACCCCTCTACCTGCTTCTCTATGGACACCTCCGAAGCACAGAAGAAATCAGCCTGTCCTCAGCTTGTTCAGTTCTTCCTGCAGGCTCCCAGACAGTGCAGCTAATTGTACAAACATAGCACTGTATTCACTGTAACAGTTAGCAAAGGTCGTTTTCTTGGCACACACTAAGTGCTTGGATTGAACCGAGTGCTAGGAACAAAGTTTAAGAAATAGGGAGTGCCCTTTTACTCTTAAAACTACACCATAATGGCTAACTATGAAAGGTTAGCTTCAACATCAGAACGGAAGGGACTGAGGAAGCAAACAGCACCTTTGTTACTAATGGCATCTGTGGTTTAAAACATCGCTGTTAGCATGGGTTTTTCTTCAGTATTTTTAGCCTTTTTATATAGATAAGAAACTAACAGAAAGATACTACCACTGTCACTATTAAACTAACATGTTCAGTATTGTTTGTAAGATCAGCTCAAGTAAACAGCTTAATAATGACTTTAATATTCACTGAATATTCAGAATAGTGAGTTTTAATATTAAACCAAGAGATCAGTATGGAATAGTCCACTCGCTTCTAAAGAAGCTAAAGATACTTAGATGCTAACATCTGAAATAAAGCTAATCTGATTTGTAATTGCCACTACTTCAAAGTTTAATTGTCCTCTCCAGGCCAGGCAGAACTCAGAACAATGATCAGCTACCAGTAGTGAAAGCAGCAAGTCTACTCTGTTAAAAAGATCAAGAAAATCTACACACAGGAAGGAAGCAGAAATTTCCTCATCATCCTTTTCCAAAAGCAACAGCAAAGAGAAATACCTATCCTGCAAGTGACAGGAGAGCAACCAACCTCCTTTGCTGCAGTGCATGGGATGGAGAACTCTACTTCAGGAAACAGTGAGTAAATTAATAACCTTGAGTTTTACAATGATACCCTGAAGGATATCTGTAATATAACTTACACTGTGTCTGCAAATGAATTATTATGGTCTATGGGTCAAACGAAAGTTCAGGCTATTTGTTAGAGAGTATAGCTTCACCTTTGTACACGCAGGTATGTGCGAGGGTGCATCAATACAATTTTAAACAAACTTATGCAAAAAAAATCAGAATTTCTGTTAAAAAATACAGTAACATGCCATTGCCATTTATTGTCAGTGACTTGTTAACATATGTCTGAACCTTCCATGGTCTCTTCTCTTGGAAGAGTTCACCATGTCTTTGCTTCTTCTGTCCCCCACCCTCCTAATGGTTATGTTTTAAATAAACTCAGCTGGGAAAGGTTTCCTTTACTGTAAGCATGTTCTAATTCAGTGTTCAGACACACACATATCCTGTTTGCCACACGGACAGACCTTGGGGGGAAAAAAAGAAAAAAACCAAAACTAACAACAACAAAAAAAGAAAAAAAAAAAAGAGAAGGAAAAAAAAGAACAACCAGGCATAGGTAGCAGAGCTGCCATGCTTGATGACAAACAAGAACCCCTGTGCACGACATCCACAGCTGGGCCTAGGTTTTCTCCAGGACTCAGTTCCCCATGTGCTGAACTGCTTCGAAAAATGTGATCCAGATTCAAAACACATATTAATAAACATCTGTAAGGTGATGCAAGAGAACAGCTGGACAGGTGGAAATGCACAGGCTGTACTCTGTGAACAGCCAAGTAGCTAATAACTTGATTCTATGTCCTAATACACTATTTCTTCCCAATAACATTATTTATATTTTCAACTGGTTAGGCTTTCCCTTGTTTAGGCTGAAGGCTATCAAGCATAAGATTGGTATGAGGGTTATTACAAGTCTGAAAACCAGAATCTACCTGAGATCTTCCAACTTTCATAGAGATCCCTGGCAATTCTACAGTAACTAAAAGCAGACTGAAGATAGCACATCATATCCCCCACTTCAGAGCACACAGGTGGAGATTAAAAACCTCTGGCTGTTACAGTGCTGCCTAACCGCAAAGGACTCTCCCTTATTTTACTCATAAGAAACTGAAATTAAAAACCCCAATAAATACTAACAAGCCATAGGAGACTGTTCACATATTAGTCCAGGCCATTTCAGAAAAACACTTCACACACGCACAACTAAGCACCACAGACCTGAGTTCAGAGGATTAGTTAGGTGCTGAAAATCAGGCATATGCTTAAGCAGTTTCCCCAGTCAGAAATATACTGGCTCAGCATGTTCGATGGTAAACATTACACCCAAAGGAGTATTAATTTTTTAAGGCATTACATGCAGCACTTAACATCAAGCTATTGGGCATTTTCCACTGCTTTTGCTACAGATAACTGCAGCTGTTACAAGGTGCTATCCAGCTGTGTTTAAGGACAGTTTTGCAAGAGGCATATTTACTTTATTTTTCTGGGGAGAAACTAACAGTTTTTGCCAGCAGCAGCTGTATTACAACAAACCACTAATAACGAAAAGACTGGAAGGATTACAGCAATGAAGCTATCTGCAGCGCAAAAACTCATCACACACGCCATCACCTCTGAACCTGCAAAGCCTTCCTGTTTCGTACTATTAGGCACGGTATGATGTTAAGTTTTAAAACGCAGCAGAAAGCCTGTGTGACAATACAAAAAGGAGCGTTCTGGAAGCCGGCACCTGATAGCATCAGGATAGATACTGCCAGTAAAACAAAAGATCTCACACCAAAGATTACTGAAGCAGAAGATACAGCAGAAAGGCTAAGATGTAGCTGAGTAAGACTGCTGTAGCTCCTGTTGGAAAGGCTTTCTAGATTAAAGCTGCTGCAAAACAAAAATTCCTGAAGGAAGAAAACTGCCAGCCTCCATGGCTGCATCCCTGTAGAAGGAAAATTCATCCTTTCATATCATCCTGAAATGGCAGCTCATTTGCAGCTGGACCTTGCCTGCTGCTTTAACATTCGCTGCATACAGCCTTAGCCATAGTCATTAGAGGCCAGTTATGCTTGAGGTTGTCTTTACTGAAAGGAGTCCTGAGGACAGAAAAACAACACAAAAAGCTCCTGCGCAATGCTGACAACACTGTTCTTACTCTCCCTTTTGACTTATGCTGTGCTCCTGCAGCAAATGCAATGGCCATGGCCACAGCCCTCACGTCAGAGCGCTGCAACTGAAGTGGTATTTGTAACAAGCAACATAAAGGCTCCATCTAGTCAGAAACTCAGTTAAGATTAATCACAATGAGGTATTGCCATGGAAAAAAAGAAGAAAAGGAGAAAATAATCCTGTGGTTGTAATATTGGGAGAAAGTCACACCTTTTAAAATGCTGAATGTCAAATCTCTTATGCACTGTTCTCATGTTACTAAATAGCATTGAAATGTTAAAAATCATTTTTCTCATTCACTTCTGAATGCCATTTTACCTTTACAACATGGATCTGACTTGAAGACCTAAAATGATTTGTGAAGCATACTACAGAGTCTAGACAAGACTGAGGCAATCCATCTACATTTTGATTGCTTGAATGTTGCAGGATTACCATTTAACACAACAAACAGCATATTTTCTATTGTTTTCATCACAGTTCCCTGTTTAAATGCAAGTGAGATTAGACTAAGAGAGATTTACTTTCATTGGATTAGGGCATTTTCAAGTTTTTTTTCTTTTAAATTAAAGGCTGCCTGCCAATGCTGGGATGTTCTGACCTACATAAATGTTTATGACAGGTCTCAAGGACTGGTTTAGACCCAAATCTGAGTAACTCTTATAAAAGACTGGTGGTAATTCTGTTTTGTGGTACATATGGCTTTAGAAGTAAAAAAAAACAAAACCCAAAACATTTTATCTGAGAAGCACAAAAATACTGGTTCTTTTTCAGACATTCAGTTCC
Source organism: Aquila spilogaster (assembly GCA_024606505.1). Taxonomy (NCBI): domain Eukaryota; kingdom Metazoa; phylum Chordata; class Aves; order Accipitriformes; family Accipitridae; genus Aquila; species Aquila spilogaster. Next base: position 61,546,794 of record JANHGO010000063.1, read on the forward strand.
CCCAAATCTGAAAAACACAATCAAAAGTATTCAAACAATATACACAATTTGAGCCAAAACCTCTGAGATGGCCCAATAACTAGCAATGCATTACACTGTCTACTGCATAGTTTTTACAAAATAGTTTTAAGTTTATTCACTAACCAGTTATGAAATTGGGGTAGCTCACCAAAATAAACAGTTACAAATTCCAAGAAAATTATTTAGTGCTTGGAAGATTTTAGGGCACCTGAGGAGGACAAGCCACATTCACTGACTCACTTGAAGTTAATTTTTTTTATCTGCCAGTCATATTTGCATAGCTTAAGTAAGATTTCTTTATTTCTCCTACTACCTTCTCACTCCTGCTGCCACTGAAACTGCATAGCAATGTAATACATAATGTCATGTCTCTACAATACTAACACTTTTATTTTTTCCAGGCTTCACCTTTGCCTCCAAAAGTACAATGCAATATTAACACTTAACTACACGATATCTTAATTGTGGCTGAAAGTATTTGCATACTCTGAAAGGTTCACTATCAATTTCTATGAGTAAACAAATCTTAACTAAAAAATACATTCTTGACAAAGGGTAGAGGTTCAAGAAAGGCAGACATCAATAGCTTACACAAAATGGAAGCAATTTAGAGTCTTTGGCCACCACCATTTCCAGGTAGGTATACTCACTCTGACTGGTTAGAAATGAACCACAGCGATGCACAGCACCCTCAAACTGCACCTTAGAATAGTCGAACAAAGCAATAGCAATGCTCGGCACTGAATAGACAGGTACTGGTTAACATGGAGAAGGGATGCACAAATTTCAGTATAAAATGAATGTTACTACAAATTAAGAAGGCATTTTATTAATGAAGAACCACAAATACCTTTGAAGTGGGCTGAATGAGAGGAATGTAAGCGTGACAAGGCTGCAATGCTAAAAAATAAACTGCTTTTACTTACAGTTATTACCCACTCCCCCCCCCAAAGGCTTTCAACTCCAAGATCTTAAGCTTGAATTGCTGCTCTGATGCCCTGAAGGAAGACAATCAACCTGTAAAATTTTCACAATAGACACTGGCAACTAGTCTACCCTTCACAAGAGACAAGGGGATTGTGGAAAAAAAAAAAAAAGGTTGATTCAGAGAAAAATAGAAAAAGAATTCTCAGACTTACGTTATAGAGTAAACTCAAGTCAATTAGAAACACCTACATTTTAGAAAACAGAAGAGGATCTATGACCATTTTGCAACTAGAAAAACCTTGAAAAAGCTGATGAATAAACCAAAATTTAATCTTCTGTGAAACGAAGTCTCAATTCACCAAGACACGCATGGGAGCTTTAATCTCCTTTTATTCATTTTTTTTCTCTTATGGAAACTAACAGATTACTAAGCATACATGCAGACATCGCTAAAGGATTTCTAAGAGGTTAAAAACATGCCTTAAAGCAGGGTAAGACCAGTGCTAAGTACACTTATCATGGTGGAGAAAGGATGCCTTGAGAAGCAGCACTTGTTTAGCAAGCTTCAGTTCCTAGCCTGGGTTCTGCAAGGAACAGGGGAACCTCCTACATTTTGCTCCCACTAGATGATGGATGAGTAGTTGAGGAGCTACTGTCTGAAGAAATACAAGTGCTTTAGCAAATGCAGATTTACTGGAAAATGAAGACAGCAGCTCAGGAGAGCTCATCTCCAAACCCAGTGCCCCACATGAGTGCAGCGCATGAACTCCCAGGCAAAACAATGCGGATACAGCCACGCACCTGAGCAGCCACCTGCACCTACACCAGGGAAACATCTGCCCTGGATTAGGAAGGGATAAAAATAATCAGAAACCTTGATTAAGAAAGACCAACACTGCCAGGCACCCAAATTGCTGGGCACCCGAGGCACTATGTCAGAGACATAAACCACCGGCACAGCAGCCCGGCAGCAGCTCTGGCAGGGCAGGCAGCCCACTGCTCCTGACTCCTGCCAGTTCCGCCTTTTAAGTCCAGAAAACGCTGTGGGCAGGCTTGGGAGTTTCAGCAGGGATGAGATCCAACTAGAGTCAGATGAAGTCACCAAATGAATTTAGTTTTGACCTATCCGGGGTTTTGCCACCCTCCTCCTCCTCCCCGACATGTATACATTCGGAGGTGAAAGGCTAAAGTAACACGCCGATTTACTCCAAGCATAACGTAATGGCAAATGAGATTTTGTAATACTATACAGCCCTCCTGATGGGCGGCCTGAGCAGCCTCCAAGCGCCTCACGCCCCCGCACAGGGCCAGGCGAGCGAGGCAGTGACTCAGCAGGAGACGGGCACTGAGCATCCACAGGTTTCAGAAGAGGACAAGTCTGCGAAGAAGGGAAAACAGGAGGATTAAACAAGGGGAAACGCAATGCCTTTCTCCTAACACGTAGCTGCCATTTCCTAAAGGGAGACTGCAGTACACTTAATAAAGCCTGGTTGTCCAAGGCATGCGAAGTTAACCCGGAGAGCACTCTCATGGGAAAGGTCTCGTGCTAGCTGAAGAGGGACTACAATACACCTTTTCTACTCACAAATGATGTAATATGATACAGAGAACAAGGACTTCCATGCATCAACTTTTCTCTCCTTTACATTAAAAACAAATGTAGATACACACCAATTTATGCACTGCAACATTTATTCTAACCTTAATATACATGTATGTTAGAATCACAGAATATCCTGAGTTGGAAAAAACCCACCAAGGTTCATTGAGTCCAACTCCCTGTTTCCGCAGGGAACAAGGCTCTTTGAAAGTGGCCTTCTAAGTAGGCACTTCGAAGGCGCCTGGAGTGACACCCAGGAAAGGACAAGAAATAGCAGAGCGACCACCCATGCAACCAGTGCAACCATCCCAGGACCTGTGGGGAAACGTGCTGGAGCACAGCCTGCACAACAGAGCCCCCGAGCTGCCAGGCAGCCAGCCAGCCTCGCTCCATCCCTGAACGAGTCATGGTGGCAGGAAGGTGATGACACTGAGCAGTGGTATAAGACAACATTTATTTTAAGCCACCTTTACCCTGCAGTTGTAAACAAGCATGTGACAACAGATGAAGCAACAGGCAACCGTGCTGGCTGCTTTCACTGGTGCATCACTCTAAGACATGGTTGTGTATTTTTGTAACATAAAATATTAAGCTCTAGTATGGTTGTGCAGGGCTGCCACTGCTCCCACAGCTCTGCTGCCATTCGAGGTTCAAAGGAGAAGTGCCCGGCTTTCTGCTGGGTATGCGGGGCACTCGGCAGGCAGGTGTCTAGGACCAAGCTCCAGCAGACATCTGTGGCCTGAACCACATGTAAATCCCCTGCCAGCACTGCCTCTGCAGACCACTGGGCCAACACGCTATATAGCTTTTTACTAGGCTCTCTGTTCAACTTCTCCCCCACTTCTCCCTGCACCACTGGTGAAAGCTAGACTAATAATAATAAAAAGATCTCAGAGTTCTGACATCTCCGGTGTTGTCGAAATAGGCCCAAATAAATACTCCTCTCTTTGGCTTGTATAAACTCCCTACAAATCATTATTAATATTATAAAGATTTCAAGTGTTAACACTACCAGCCACGACACTTAATTTTGGGTTTCGATACCAAGGTAACTTGACCTCTTCCCTCATTCTCATGAGTTAATACTATAACAGACAAGGAAACACTCTGAAATTATTCTGGTGCAAGATATTACCAGTAAATTACTTGCACTTAAGAATTAATCCTACCAAGGACTATCTAGAACAGGGCTGAACTAAGTGCAATTGCTTAACTACTAAATTAATTTTGGAGCAACTAAGACTAGAATTCACTAATCCTTCACGGAGTAAAATGCCCTTTAGGAACACGCTAGCTCAACCATCTGTGATTTATGTAATGTATTATTCTTGCTGTGTGCCAGTAACCACAAACTTATTTTACCATTGTTGAACTACCAACGCAATTGCTGAGACTACCAGCATCAAGTAAAGCTTCCCCCAAACTGATTTTTTCAACCATGTTGGTCTTTGAAGGTCTGTGAAGTCAGTGTTTTCTTTTAGACTTTAGCTTTTAACATCTCCTGCATATCTAAAGGGGGAAATGCCTAAAGCCTTGTTTTCCCAAATTATGTTCTTTAGATGGTGCTTACTGCTTTGATGCAACTGTGATTGTAAGAACAGAATTACTGGCAGTTACAACAGTCTTTATCTACGAGTCCCAGTAAAGCCTTGTACCTTAAGCTAAGAGAAGCATAGATGTACTGTTTAATAGGATTTGGCCTCCTTTCGTGGAATATCTTGAGGTCAATTCCTAAAGCGTATTGCTTCCAGCTGGCAAACGATGACATTACCAAGTTCAACTCCCACAATAAACAAGGCAAAAAAAAAAAAAAAAAGTTTATTGCTTGAATTACCTTCAACTACATATAAGTGCAGTTAAGAAGGTAATAACCTGTGTTGCAATGTGAATATTTAGTTTCCTCAACCGTCTCAGTGTTGCTGTAGGTCATGCGACAAGACAGTTCTGCACCACTCCCTGTAAAAGCACGTCAAACTAAGCACACATCTGACACAGTTTGAGCTGTCCTCATAGTTAAACATTTTCTGCAGATTAAACTTATCAATAATGTTAATATTTTCTGTATGAAAAAATACACAATTCCTTAAAAGCAGAAGGAGTCATTTCTCAGCTTTTAACTTCAAGACATAATCTAATTGCAATGTACATAATTAATTTTATGACATAGCAAAACTATCCCTTTACTCTAGTGTGTGTCTACGAACTTTTGGTCATTCCTGGGTACTAAATTGCAGAAGTTGTTCCCTGTGATTTAGAGAATGCAATATGAAGTAATTCATACACTGCAGCAGCAGAAGTATAGCTTTTGCAAGAATTAAGCTAGAAGACAGTTGAAATGATGCAGTCAAACTGAGACTGCATACACCCATTTTTCTTTTCCATTTGAAACCTTTGATGATAGGATGATTTCACCTTGGTGGCAGTACTAAATTTGTTGCCGTATGATATTCCTTTCACTTTTAAAGCACCTGATTTCATTACTTTGTTTTGTGTGCTGCATTTTGAACTCAAGAGCTGTTTATGCCTGTTAGAGTGACAGAATAGGATCATAAAGCGACTCAGGTAGGCGGGGAACTCCAGAGATACCTGCTCCAACCTCCCTTTCACAGCAGCCAGCAAGAGAAGGCTGCCAATGGTCCCATCTAGCTGAGTTTCGAGTCCCTCCAAGGACACATATTCCACAGCCTCTCTGGGTAACCTCTTCCAGTGTTTGACCGTCCCCACTGTGATATTTTTTTCTCCCAGTATCTAAAGACATTTCTCCCGTTTCAGCTGCTGACTGCCATTGCCTCTCATCCTCTCCCCGTGCACCTCAGAGAAGAACCTGGCTCCATCTCCTCTACAACCCCCCCATTAGACAGCTAAAGACTGCAATGAGATCTTCCCCTGTCCCGAGCAATCTCTTCTGCAGGCTGACCAAACCCAGCTTACATGCTCCGGCCCCCTGACCATCCTGGTGGCCCTCCGCCCCGCTCACTTCAGTATGTCACTGTCTTTCTCAAATCGGAGAGGCCAAATTCAGACACAGTATGCGAGATGTGGTCTCAGAAGCACCAGAGGGGAATAATCACTTCCCCGGAGCTGCTGGCTACATGCCTGCTAACACAGCCCAGCATGGGCTTGGCCGCCTTCCCTGCAAGAGCGCACTGCTGACTCATGTTCGTCTTGTTCACCAGCACCACCAGGTCCATATTGTGTAGCACTTCAGGAACAATTTGGGGGGGGGGTGCTTAAGGTGGTAGTGGAAAAAGCCACCTCACCATATTAAAAATAGAGCTGCTTAAGAGACAAGGCAGTTCTGCAGCATCCCCGTTGCTGTGAAACTCATTTCATGCTTGGGGACCACAGGTTAAAAATGTACATTGGAGAGCCAAACTTCTGCAGGCAGAAATATATATTAAAGGAAAAGAAAGAAAATACTCCTTAGGCCTACTTGAGTCTGACAACTGGCACAACATGAACGTGTTGACTGAAAACAGTGTTTTCAGATCCCGATTCAGGATCTACATCTTGCATAACTTTGAAACATTAATACAGGCAAGGAGGGATATGGACCCCAAACAATAATTCAGTAAAATATAATTAACGCCATTCTGCATAACAAGGTTTCCAGCAGAACAGCTATTAACATGTGAATGCTGTCCTTTTAGAAAAATGTATCCCTTCTGCTCAACCAATTATCATTTCGCTCCCTCCATGTTCTCAGCATTCCTACACACCATAGTCTTTCTGTATACAAAAGCTCCCATGGGACTTCCATATCACTGGGTTACGTACTCCACTTCCATACAAACAATTACTCACAGATTCTATAGTCATTTTAATAAGCTGTGATTTGTATACCACTGAATCCATAAGTAAAGCAAATGCATACTCTACTTCAAATATTTCAGTGCTTCCTACTCGTGATATTACTGGACTAGCTCCACAGAGATTAACCTTAAGAAGCAAAGCATAACAACCATGTAAAATTTGCCTAAAATGAATTATCATTCCCCCCAAATTGTTTAATACATATTGCCAGCAAGCCCTTCTGAGCATCAACACTGCATTCCAGAGTGACAGGCGAGAATTTGCATTCATGTGCATCTCTGAATAATTACAGCTGCTTGGGTAGGAAATCTGTACGGTACTAAGGAACCCTGCTGTAGGGGGGATATTCACTTGAGTGACTCCTAAAAGATAAAACTCAAGCCCACGGATCTCGCTAACTAGCTCTCAGGGTTCCAAATTGCCAAGAAACATAATATTGAAAATTAAACCTCTGAAACAATACACACAACCATATGGAAAAACAGGACATACAGCATTGCTTTACACTATACCATTAGAGCAAAATAAGCTATTCCTTTACTCTGTCAACTGCCACATTGGAGAAGGGCCCATTTTACACAGAAGAAATCCCAAACTCCAAGCCGAGAATTTTGCATAGCTTGTTTAAATATTGTTCCGGACCACTCCAAGTTTCTGTTTAAATTCACACGAGCTCACACCAATGTTTCTGTCCTTGCCCCTCCACCCATGCAGGACCTAGATTCACAGCCTCCATCTTCCATCACCTCACCCATATTTCAAACCCGTTCCCTCCCCCAGCCAACACGAGTAAGCAACGCAAGGCAGCCGTACGCCAGAAGATCAAGACCACGACCTGCACGGCATACTCCTCTCCAGGCAGAACAATTTGGCACAGTTGTAGGATTTCCTACGGAAGCTACATCCTTAAGTCTCAGCTCATTGATGAATGTTTACATTTCCTGTTTGGATAGCATAGCAAAAAAACAGATTTAACACAAAAGCACCCCTTCACTAAACAGTGGGCTCTATGGGAAACAAGAAATTATTTTGGAGTGGTTAAGCTGAGCCATTTAATGGGTGTGCTTTCAGTATACAGAGCCTTCTCTATCAAATATTTAATAACTTCGTATACCACGAGAAAACCAGACAAGCTTCTGTCAAAATATCACAGGCAAGACTTTCATTCTCAATTAAATATGGGATAGCATGAAGACAACAGAATTGTGTCAAAAATAAAAAAGCCGCTGCTTTTAAAACCCCAACAATTAAATGCATGCTCAGTAAACTTTTACAGCTGATATTCCCCTTCCCCTCCCACCTAATGACAATGAAACAATATGAAGAAGATGCTTTATCAGTGAGTCAGGCAGCAGAGATCTGAGCAAGATCCAAACAGCTACGCAGTGCTCAGCTAACACCATTCACAGAAGAAACACGGATGTTTTCCATTTACGTTCCCTAGCACGGATACTGGAAGTGAGCGATCAGTGCTGCTAGCCGGAGGTCAGGATTCAGGGAGCAAGGAGGACGCAAGTATCTGAACGCTGTCCCGGTGCAGCGCGAGTCTCCCTGCCACCGCCATCGCGCTTACTCCACACTGCAGCCTTCGTGCCATCCCGCTCAGTGGTTTGCGTGATTGAGAACAGATGTGGTGAGACCACTCGTTTTCAATTATCAAACAAAGGCTGAAAGTTGCATCTCCAAAATGAAAAGCTGGCACACGATTTATCTTCTTCCTTACCGAGCCTTTGCTATAATTAGCTTTGGGCATGAGGAAGGAGAAAAGACTGTCAAATTAAACTAACCCCCTCCCCCCAAGCCCCCAAAACAGAACCTCTGAAGATATTTTTGAAAAGTCGCTCGTTCAAATGCCAAGGCTTGAAATGTAGACCTACTACGCTTAGTTTTTGCTACTGCGTCCCAAAACAAGTTTTACATCTCAAAAGGTTAGTCCAGGTACGCCACCTGGGAGAACATTCTGGTGGTCCAGCCTGCTTGTCATTAGGTAGCTGCATCTCCCTCAAACTAGCCATTCATGCAGCAAAGGAAAAACTCAAAGAAATAGCTTTAATCAGGCTCTCTTGGTCCACAGCCCCACCTCCAAATCACCTTTCGTTCACAATCCAGCATATTTTTCACTGCCTGTTTTCCAGGGAGGCTAGATTGAAGAAACTAGGCAGAAGCCAAATGTCTATTTCTAAAAGTGACAGCATCAGGTTCAGTTCTCACATATCCTAAACTCGCTCCTTTTGTTGTTAATATGCCAGAAACACACTGCTGTTGCTATGCAGCTCAACAAGGTAGTTTAAAAAAAACACACCGGGCGACAAAAACTAAAACGCAGCCTCCCACCTACAGGATGTTTCCAAAACCCACGGAGGCAGGGTGCAAATTAGGTGTACTCAGACCTTTTTGGTGAGAGCGCTTGGGTGCAAGCTGAGAAGATGGTGCTGTCTGAATGTTACTTACGTTACTTTCATTTCCTTACACAAACTGGTTTGTCTGTGAAGTGTTGTTTTCTTCCTTCCCCCTCTCCGCCCTCCCCCCAAGCTACCTCTCTCTCAGCCCCTGATTTTAACAAATATCCTCAACTCCCAAAACATTGTGAAGGTACTTCCTTCAAGGAAGATCTAAATCCAGGTCAAGAGAGGTAGCCCAATAATGCAGGCACGGACCATCTAGGCTTCAAAGTACTGATGCACTATTGAGCAGAGTCATCCTCGTAACCCTCCAAGCCATTTACGTGCACTCACATGTGATTCCCAGTTATCTTCAGACAGTTTCACCCTGTACTTTTTGAGAGCTAGACCTGCCCAGCAGAAGATACTCACCAAAACAGCTCTCCCTAGGCAGAGTACTCCCTAATCAGAAAACAAGATTAAAGAGCAGCAGCAGTGGCAGTGACAGGAAGCCAGCTTTATGAAAGTGAAAGAAGAGAAAATAGAGTGTACCTAAGATCAGAGGAACCAAGGAAAGATTTCTGTGTGGTATCTCTTACGCTGGCTAGTAGCTGCTGGCTGTAAGTCATCAGGATGGTCTTCTCTTGGATAGCTAGTAACTACCTTGTTGCAATCCAGATGCCTGACAGACAAGGGGGTTATCACAAATACCACTTTTAGAAAAGCTCAAGCCAAATTTATTGGGTGTGATTTATGGGGTTTTTTTAAACAAACATTTATTATTGCCTTTCTCCTGCTTCCAGTGAAATCTAGGACAAAATTCTCATAATCTGCAATAGGAGCAGTTAGGCCAAGAGCAAATGCCTCTGAAAATAATGTTTCAGTTACTAATATATTTAGTAGCATTTGCCTCCACTAGCATTGACTGTTCCAGATGGTGAAAACAGTCATGCCTGTCTATTCTATGAAGTGAGAAGACAACTCACTGTTTTTACTCTGTATCGTCTTCCCAGTTCTCAGCAAGCTTGCGCCTTCATATATTAATGTTATCAACACAAATGGTCTTTTTTTGTACTTCAGTGGAATTACCTGCTTACCACATTCAATGCAATCTAAGTTTAGAGCAAGAAATGCCTTCTGCCCAGAGCAGGGCGAAGTGGTAAGTCTCCCTTCGTACCCTGAGTAAAGCTGCACACGTGTGGAAGGCACAGAGTTGCCAGGGACAGTGGCAGGGACGCGTCCTGCAGAAGGACGGATGCTCTCTGCTGCGTGGGGCCAGCCTGCGTCCGGCAATTCATCGCGAGTTGGGAAGGCAAAGACCAAAACAGATTTTGCTAGAACGTAAATCTCGACTTTCATCGTGGAAGTTATCAGCTCATGGTGCAGTAAAAGACGGCCAGATACAGTAACACCCCACAGTTTATTTCAGCGGTGGGTGAGGAAATCACCGCCTCCCTCCAGCTTTCATTATTATGCACAGCACCATCACACAGCAGTGGCTTGAACAATGATTTCTAAAAGGAAGACGACACTCAGGAAAACCAAATATTTAAAAGAGATACCATTAGAAATGTATATACTCATAGATAGGAAAGAGGTTTTTTGTTTTAGTTTCTTTTAGCTTAGTGATTTGAAGAAAAATAATCAGGAGGTCAGTCTCCTTCCCCCAGCCTCGTGGAAGTTCTGGGTGTAAAACTAAATATAGCCAGTGTACGCAGGACCAGAAAACCATTTTTCCAGCAGCACGTAGATAAACCAAAAGTTAGGCGTGGTATCCTGCAAAGGAGGGTACAACAGTTTGTCCCTTCTAGACCGGAGTGGTTTAGGCTAGGTATGCCATTCGAACCTGGAAATATTCAAACTCTTTGTACAGCTAGCTAGCTTTTAAAAATATGAGCTGATCAACCGCATAAGATGCCTGGAGTCTGGCAAAAAAGCACTGCAGACATGCCCCATTTAAAAAAAATTCTCTGCACAGCTGTTGATTTGGTTTCTTATTGAATTTTTTTCAGTCGTCTTTGAACATGCAAGTAAAACTATAATTAAATGTAACACCGTTCTCAGAAATGAGCCCAAATCTATTTTGGCCCAACAAAATGACACCTCAGTTCCAACCAAATTTTAAAGTCAGTCTCCTGATCCGGAGCACCTGAAACAGCATTTCACTAGAGAAATACAGACTGATTACAGTTATTTACTCTGAAAGGTAACATCTCCCTGTGACTAAATTTTATACCAAAGTGCCTGGTTTCCATTTACCAGCTAAGTAAGGCTGGATGAGAAACTTAACACCGCGGGCCTGTATGTCCCAGTCTGCAAAATTTAATATGTCCTTTGGAAGACTTCAGAAAACTATTTGTGGCTTTGCATACAGAGCACATGGTTGGGACTCATGTGGTACAGGTTCAATTCCCTTCTGCATCCTCAACTCAGTGGGTAACTTAGGGCAACTCCTTCCACGTCAGCTTCCTAGTCTGTAAAACTGTATAAACTTCAGCTCTTAAAATCTGCTTCAGAAGCTGGATATCAAATCTTTGGTAGGAGCTGGTATTTGAAACAGTAAAGCTTCTTTTTTTTTTTTTAGGTTTGAGAATATCTAAACTGGTAAACACAAATTTATTCTGATCAACAAACACTACTTCTGATTTAAAATATTTATGTAACAGAGCATGTTAAAAGAAGTAAAATGAGAAAGCCTCTCTCCTGTAACATCAGAAATGCAAAAGGCAAATACTGAACCTCTATGCATATAGCAGATGCAGTTTAACTTAAGAGCAAAGCTGTAGTACGCAGAAGCGTATTGCGAGCAAAGTACGTACTTCTAGACCTGTACAACTGCTGATCTGATGTCACGCTCCAGGCTGTGTTTAATGACATATTTATTCCATATTTCTAGGTACAGATGGAACAAACCAGCCCGACAATCAGAGGCATAGCAACCTGATGTGTCATATGGTGAAGTTGTGCAGGCTGCTCCGTAACTCTGCTTCAAAGTCAGCATGGCACCAACAGTCCAGCGTGGCAGTCGGCACAATACTGATGGTATTAATCTGTTCTATTTAGTGATCTTCTGCTGCAACTCAAACTTAGCAAGGACCAAACTAGTCTAGCTCCTGAAGGTTTTCATGGAGGTTAAAAGCCCATTCTCTTCTGGTATCAAGAAGCAGCTTCACCACAGTTTTCACACATTTTCTTTAAGGTTTCCTTTCTGTTATGGTTGACGTTTACTTCATAAAGTACTTGGAGCTACAGATGAAAACAAATTAAGTATCATTCTCCCCCCAGAGAAAAGAGGAAATCAACAGATAGGGGTGCCATGACTCTGTAAGATCAGGGTAGATTTCCACAAGGCAAGGAGAACCTAAATAGGATTCCCCAGTGGAAATTTTCATTTGTGCATTAAAGGTGTATTTTTTAATATATTGAATTGGTTTATTTATTTACTGCCCCAAAATAACATGAAATGTTAGCAGCAGTGGTTCCACGTTCCTTTATATTGCTCTAGATAGGGATACAAATGGATGCAAAGCTCTACAAGACTAAGGAGTACTCCTCTGGATGAAAGGCTATTCAGATGCAGAATAACTTCGCAGTTTCTGGAAAACCAGGCAAGTGATATTTCTGTCACCATGTGCTTAACACAGCAGCCTTGCAAAATGTCTTTTCTAGATATAGTTCAATCCATGATATGACAGGCAGAAGGACAAGAAAACTGACTTGTTGATGGCTGCAGAAAATTACATACAAACCTATTACAAAAGGATACTGGAGAACCCCATTGAACAGAGGTTCTCCAAAGAACCCTTCTGAAGGAAAGCAGCGAGATAGCAATCAGTAGCACCTGTGACACATGTCAGAATAACTAAAGATAGACGGCATGATAATTCATTTCAAATCTATTTTATATTTCTGCTTAGATGCATGATGGAAATATGGCTTTCCTCTTAAAACAGAATCTTGTACTGCTCAGCTGAAATTCAGGTACAGGAAGTGAGAGCTCCAATCTTTCTGCAAGTAGAAATAGGTCTTTACAAAAGCAAATTTGCTACTTTGCACTAAATGTGCGTATTGGGGCTTCATTACACAAAGTATCAATGGATTCAGAGAGGGGAACAGACTAAACTTTGTGGTATTCAAACAAACCACATACTTGGATCTCAGACGCATTTCACGATCACCCATCAGTGCGTGATCAACAATGAGATTCACTGTTAAGGTTATTAATGGTCAGCTGCGCCGGCAGCATCTCTGTTACTCCTCAGCAGAAGAAAAAATGTTGTGATTTTCTTTAGACAAACAAGCCAAGCCATCCACATTTGTTTTCATCTCATCGAGCGCACAACTCGCCACTTTAGTCAGATATTTGAAAGCAGCATCATTTCCTGCTGTTTGAAAATCAGCTTTAAGGGGCGTGTTCTCTGCAGAGGCATTGCTTGCTGTCATGCAGGCAGTATTTAAAATAACTGTATATTAACATAAGGGGAGCTACTGGCCGTATTATCACCCTTCAAGTCGGCAGCAAGGAGCACATAAAACCAGTTGCGTTCCGGGCTGCGCCACGACTCTTATCAAACAATGCAAACAATTTTAATGAGCTTATCTGCCGGAACATATTGTCAGAGATGTTAATGCAGAAGCGCTGCCAGCGACGCATGCCAAACGATTCATCAAAAATGCCTACAACTGCGACAAAGGACGCGCCCCCCCCCCCCCAGATGAAAAACGATAAATAAATACAAAATGGGGCTGCGGCCGGCGGGAGGGCTGGGGCGGATGGAGCCGCCCCCTACCCCCCGCCGCAAGCACCGGGGGGGGGGGGGCTGTCACCCCCGCCCGGCGAGCGGGGGGTCGCTGTCACCCCCGGACCGGTGTGCTGGGGGAGGGGGTGGCCCGGCCCCCCCGGCAGAGCGGTGCCCGCCGCCCGCCCGGTGCGGTCCCGCGGCCGGGCAGGGGCTGCCCGCGCCCGCCATCCCCGGCCGCCGCCTCCCGCACGGCGCCGCCTCCGAGATCCGCAGCGAGGTGCTGCGGCTCTTTCCAGGGGGAGCTGGCCGCCTGCGCGGGGCTCGCTCGTTCCTTCCCTCCCCCCCCCCCTTTTTTCCTTTTGTTGGGCGTTTATTACTATTTTTTTTTTTTTTTTTTAACCGCCTTTCTTCCGCCCGGGAGCGGCGAGCCCCCGCAGACATCCCGCCTATTCCCCGAACGCTTTCCAGCCGGACAATGCGAGCTCCGCCGCACGCCGCAGCCCCCGTCCGCCCCCGCCGGGGCGGGGAGGGGGGGATGAGGACCGGGGGGTGCTGCAGCCCGCCCGCCTTATGCAACCGCCCCCCGCTCTGCAGCCGCCCCCCCCCCCTCCTCCTCCTCCTCCTCCTCCTCCTCCGCGGCCGCCGCCGCCGCCCCGCTAGCCGCCGCAGTACCTGTAGGAGCGCTCCCCCCGCACCGTGTGCTTCCTGAAGGGGATGATGGTCCCGTTATCCTGGATGATGTCGTTATTGTTCTCGCCATTTGGGGACAGGGCTTGGGTCGGTCCGGGCATTGGCGCTCCCGCGGCTCCGCGCCTCCCCGCGCTGCGCTGCTGCTGTTGCTGCTGCTGCTGCTCTGCGGAAGGTGGTGCTGCCGCTACCGCCGTCTCGCGCCGTCGGCCCCGCCCCGCGCGTCAGCCCCGCCACGTGACCGCCCCGCGCCATGGCAACCGGCCGACTCCGCACCCCCCCCCCCCCACACACACAGCGCCGCGGCCCTCGTGCCCAGGTGACGGCGGCGGGTGTGGGGGGCACGGCAGAGAGCCGGCCTGGTGTGTAATAAACAAACAACAACTACAGATTAAACGGCTCAAAACGTCAGAAATCATGCGCTACGAACCATAGAAAAAAGAAAAAAAGGAGAAGCAGAAGGAAGTCTGAGTTCACCGATAGAATTCCTGTCCCCACACGCAGCCACATCTATCACACACCACACGGCGCTTCCAGGTTCCTCAGGGCTCACACTGAGGGAAGCGATGGTGCCCCCAACCATCCTGCTCGGGCACAGCTTGGCAGTGCAGGCCAGCACCACCAGGCACAGCGGGCCTGAGAGGTGTGAGCAGAACTCACACCTCGACTGTACGACTGACAAACAGAGCAGCAAGCCGCTCACAGCCTGTCTCCCCTGCCCTCAAAACTCCGAGGCCAGCTATGGGCACATCTAAACTGCTCTCTGCATCCTCAAGGCTGCTGGATGGGGAAGAGCAACACTTTCCTTTCAAATTAGTCTGATTAGATTAATACATCAGGAGTTTCTTTTCCTTCATGAAAAATGTGACCCTACAAGATTTCAACTAATCTTTATGTAATCACAGGATCATTAAGGTTGGAAAAGAGCTCTAAGATCCCCTAGTCCAACCACCAGCCCATCCTCACCGTGCCCACTAACCATGGCCCTCAGTGCCACATCCACACATTTCTTAAACACCTCCAGGGTGACCACACCACCTCCCTGGGCAGCAGCCTGTGCCACTGCCTCACCACTCTTCCTGAGAACAATTTTTTCCTAACATCCACCCTGAACCTCCCTTGAAACCTTACCTAACCTCTCAGGCTAAACGACACTGCTGAAAACTGAGCTTACATGGTTGCGTTCACAGTGTAGATTTTAGATTCACAGAGAAACTGTGAGTGCATCAGTACCTCTACACTGACTGCACAGCACTCAGTCTTGTTGAGAACTGACATGGGCTTAAATCAGCATCACACAGTAACACACGTGCTCGGAGCTATCTAACAGAAGCCACACCAGCCGGCTGATTTGCCGTGGCCCTCAGAACGCTGAGGCTGGAGGTGTTATTTATTGCCTCTGCCAGGTTTCCCACCACTCCAAGAAGAAAAAACAATGTTTCCAGTAACCAACATCCAGCCCTTTGCAGATGACATACTTTATTGAAAAACGCTCCATTCATCTGGCAACAGTAAACCCGCTGGAGAAAGTTTCCTTTGAGTCTGTTTAAAAACAAGCAACAAAATATATTTTGCAGAGAGGGCCAATAAGTGTCTTAGTAACACTGATGATCAGGGAGAGGCCAGAAATGCTACATAGTGACAGAATGTAAAAATAATCTATAGCCGGCCTTGAGCAGCCAGACATAACCCTACCTGCCCTGCCAGGCAGCCAGCTATAAAACACTGCTACCCTAATTTGTAAAAATATTTTTACTTCTTCACCAGTGACAGAGAACAGAAGCTTCTCTTTAGAAGCCTCCCAAACCATGTCAAACATGTACTGGCAGAGCTACAGCAGAGAAGCGCAGGTGAGGACAGCGTGGCGGCCTCCCTTTAGACCTCCTATTGCCTTTGCATTAGGATTTAAGTACAAAGAACACAGTGCCTCAGTGAAGTGCCTTACCTTTACCAAGGCTGAGCCAGGCACAGGCAGAAACTGCTTGTTGCAGGGCTTCAGACAGCACATGCTGCTTTGGTTGATCTAGTACAGCCTGGGGAGCACAGGGCACAGCATGGACCCAGCATGCATGGCTTGCATCCCTCTGCTTACACCTCTGTTTCTATGCTCTGTGTGGCCTGCCAATGCAGCTCTTATCTTTATGTGCAGGAAGTTGCCACGTCATCTTTCTGCTTTCATCGATCTCAGCACAGATTTGAGACGTAGTTCCAATAACACAGAATGAGAAACAAGAACTTGCCAGTATTACCAGGTGACTGCATCCTTGCTGGCTGCACAGCTTTTGGATGCAGTGGGCATATGAGCAGAAACACAGCTCAAAGATCAAAAGGTCATAGCAGTGTTTGCTAAAAAAAAATATCCGTGGTGAATCGAAAGTACTGAAATCTAGTTCTCACATCTGGCTTGTCAACTGAGCAAAACAAGGAGAGCCAAGAAACCAATTAATGTACAGTGGTGATGACAAAGCTTGATGTAACAGATCTTCAAGCATCAAGAAAAACAGCAGCAGTGGTGAGAAGGAACATATGGAGGTCACCCAGCTCACCCTCCTGCTCAGAACAGGATCACCACTGCCACCATGAGCTCAGGGCACGTGTGGTTTTCTCCAGCCAACTCTGGAGGCTCTCTAAGGACAGAAATGTTCTGCCTTCCCAGTGCCACATTAACATGCTGTTCCCCATCTCCTACCACAGTTTGGCTGCAAAGAGATACCACAATTTCATGAGAGAGCCTCAGCTGAGCTACAGACAGGAAGAAGTACCACTACATGTACACCAGTACATGTATTTCAATACTTCAATTTCTAGCACGGTGAAATGGGCAGAGTGAAAATCCAACAGCACTAAACACCATTCTCTAAAATTCTGGTTGCTCCTTTCTCTTCAGAGCTTTCATTTCCAGTTCCTTGTTACTTGTGGTAGTAAAATAGCTATGCAGATGCCTATGCAGCACAATTTATAATGCCTGAGAGAGAAATCCCCTAAAAGCCCAAACAGCAGGGGCTGAAAGGCCTCAGGTGTGCTCAAGCCAAAATTTTGTACTATCTAGCTGATGCGGAAATAAATTACGAGTATTTTAACACTGATAGGAAGTGACCAATGCACAGCCTCTGAAAACAGAGAAGATGATCACACTAGAGACTTCAGCTAACATATTTGTCAGAAGATAAAAAAGCACCAGTTATAGTGAGCTTTATATGACACAGCCAAATTACAATAAATGACTGCAGAAATTCCCCACTGCTTGGATAACTTGTTTCTGTGGTGGAAGGGGGGAGGTGGAGGGGAGATTAAGAAGAATGCCAATGAGCATCCCTCATCTCTGACATCTTCTGTTCTTGCTCAAATTAGCAAAGGAGTCCCTGTGTGATATCCCTTGCACTGCTCTCAGAACAGGTCTCAGCTACAGCTTCAAACCACAGCAAACACCATTCAGTATGATTATTTTGGCCAATGTGCTCCCCTTCTCAGAGGAGTTTCATGAACGCTTCTGTCACTAGTACAGTTTTTTCACTGGGAAAGAAGGAGAAAACTCTAGGCTAACAGTTGGGAGGTAGCAAAGCCTTTTGGAAAGCAGCAATCCTGACTAATGTAGTCTACTTTTCTAATTCAACTATAATTTCCCATACTCCTAAATTTATCAGAATAAAGATTAACAGAATTCTGCAAAACAAAGAGTTTACACCCTGTTAAAGCAAGAACAAAGTAATTTTCAGCATTCAAGTGTGTGTTCATCAGGAACAGGTTCTACATGAAGAATCTGGCCAACAGCGCTCAGATTTGAAAATAAGTGAATAAAGCAAAGTAGGAAAAGGCTAGAAAGAGCTGGAAAAGTTACCCTGAAGGTTTGGACACATCTCATTCAAGGAAGCCCCAGTTCATCAAGGTACACAGACACAGTTAATTCCCAGTAGGAGCATTTTCAGTAAAATGGATAAAAATCATGAGTGTACTGTGACAGAATCAGCCTAATATCTGATAGTATACACCTTGAATGATAGTTTCATTAGCAAACTAAAAACAGAAGCCTTAGGAAATCCCAATTTGCATGTTATCTAATGGAAGTGGAAATGCGATATCTGCAACGGCACACCTGTTAGGGAGCACTGGTTTGTGCCAGCCTAAATTAGTGCATGGTTCCAACCTGTAATGATAACAATTACACAGAAACATCCATAGGGGAATTAGCAACAGCAGTGTTAACTAACACAGGGAATGCATATCAGATGCAATGTGGTGTATGATATGTTTCAGGCTAACCTGGTCTGTGCAGAAGAGCTCACATTTCCTGTTTCACTGATGTATCATCCAATGGCCTCACTGATTAACCCAAAGAAAAGATCTCACTGTGATGTAAAATCACTTAAAATGATAATTTTAAATGGGAACTGTACACTTTTCTTCATATACATGGCACCAAACCAACTCTTCCATCCAATTACTTCATTCTGTGCTGTATGTTTCAGGGCATGCTGCATTTAAATTCACCATACCAAAGAGCAAACAATAATGATTTGGCAGGACAAAGAAACACTGCATGAATTTTATTAAAACAGCTACTTATCACTCCAGACATCCTGTAGATAAAGAATGAGCTTCCCACCCTTGGGGATCATGCTGTTGCCACTTTAAGCAAAGTCTTGATTATTTGCCTTCCCTGGAGAGAGACAGAAAGAGAAAGAAAGAGAGGGCTGTCCCAATTAGCCAATGTGCATGGACCAACATCCCTATGAAGTAATTCAAGCCTATTTTTAAATATATGGACATATTTATATTTCAGAGGTCATATTTCACATTTTGAAGTGTTCTGTGCCTGGGAGGAAGAGTGAGAGAAAAGTTCAGGTCTTTGTCAGCTAGGCATTCCTGAAAATTTAGCCATAAGCTGCAAATCCAATCCGGCCATTAGTGTATGAAGGGTAGTCTTGAAGAGCCACAGCCTGTGGGCATTTTGCTTTAGAAAGGTAGCAGCTAGCTATCTTCTGTAGCTACTATAGAAAGCAAATAGAAATCAGAGGATTATTTCAAGATTCAAAAACTGTCTAAAAAAAACCAGGACTTTCTTTTGTTGTTGCTGTTCACAGAAATACGAATTCAAAAACTGTTGAACAGAACAGATACTGTGAATCAAATTATATACTCTAATATTATTCAGATTGTTAGATTAAAATAAATAGGTTTAACGGACACTTGCTAAACTCAACACTTCCAAGGTTTAGCTAAATCTGTCTGCTTTATAGAAAAACAATTCCTATTTAGAAAATAAAAAAAAAAACAACATTCTTCAATATACATCAAAGGTTTCCACATTTAAAACACTAGTAGTTCACACTGAATGTGAAACATTTTTTACCCGACACTTCCTACATAACAAAAAGCAGTGACAGCAGGAAACGTTCAGTGAGTGATGGTTCCAAAGAGGAGAAATTTCTACTTCCCTTTACTTCAGACCAAATCAGTATTTGAATTCTTTAGTCTGTGTTTAGTGTGCACTGGGTTATCACAAGCTTTCTGGCACATTTTGGGGAGTCACTTCATTTGAAAACCTATAAACGTCAGTTGTGATCAGTAAATGTTTGAAGCAATGATTCCCCCGTCTTACCCTGTCTTTAATACTGAGTAAAAAGAATCAAGAGAAGAGGCTGACTCATTCCTTGTGCATGCACATTTACATGGAAATACTTGGCTGGAGCTGTTCTACGACTACAGTAGCCAGCTCCGTTTATAGGGAGATGTTAACTAGTTTTCTTAGCCTGTTTGACAGAGTTCAGACGTTAAGACTGTGAAGTATGAAGTACCAAACCAAAAGCATTGGAACTGTTCAGGTAATACGAGTTACCAATTTTTTTCAGAGAATGACAAAACTGTAATTAAATGAACGTGAGATTAAGGTTCTAGTCATGAAGGATTTTGAATACTGAAGTTTCCATATGGTATAACTTGTTAATGTATAAAATGTCCAGAGCTTCAGACATTTGTATACTACGTAAAAACAATCAAACAAATTACGACTGGCAAAATAATTACTTCAGAAATAGAAGAATAGTAGAAGAGGAATCTAGCATTTCTTTATATGTTTTCAGCTGCCAAGGAATCTTTATGGCTTTCTTGGAGTTAAAGATAAGTGGCTGGAAAAATGAAGGGTGAAATAAAAAAAAAGCAACATACAGAAACGGAAAATCAAATTCTCTGACAGTCCTTCTTATGTTCCACACAGAGTACAACAGCAATGTACTTTAAAGACACCTGAGTCTAATGATATGTTTCATAAAAGCAATGTTAGGACATAAGGGAGGATAAATGCTTTGCAGTTCTATCTGCCAAGGGTACAGGTTTCTAGCATGAAAACCTGGTATGCCTGAGGTCCTGCACTGCAGTGATACCTTATTGGCAGGTGATGATTTTGAGCACTACCTGTTATACTACACTGCTGAAAACTTGACCTGGCATTGATATTATATACCAGGAACTCAAGACAAGCTAATAACGGTAAGTGATTCTCTGCTCATATTGTACAGCAAGAGTTTTGAAGCTGACAGTTATTTGATTTGTGCATGTTATTCAAGTAATTTAATGCCCCACATGAATATCCAGTACCTCTATATAACATAAGTAAAAGTTTAAAAGCTTTGCAATGATTATCAGTCAAGACCTACTTACAGCACTGCCCTTTGTCCAGCACCAGCATTAGAGGTCCTGAACATGTGAAGCTTGCATAGGGATCATAGCCATCACAAGGAAAATTATATTTGCCAGTGTTTATCAAGCTGTCCAAGACACTCACCACTGTTAAAGAGGAAGAGAGAAGTCTGGCACAAGAAAGCAATGGCTCCAGCAGAAGGTTGATGAAGTTTTTGACACCTATTACTAAATCAAAAATGCTTCAACCAGCCAACTAAAAGGGCAGAACCATTACAAACCAACATCTGAAGGGGTTACTTTGCCCCAGGAAACAGTTAATTAGGTGTCTGTCCTCCCACACCTTGCAAAATGCCAACATAAACACTATTACATACTTCAGGTAATGGGAAAGAAATATAGAGTGCATTCATGCCTGCTTCAGATCAAAACCATACTGCCAAATCATTCAGTAGTGTGGGATCATTCAGCAACTGCAGAACCCAAGAACCTAGTGTCTTACTGCAAAATACAAGGTTTACTCATGTTACTACAGCACGCTACAAATAGTTCTCTTACAGAGCATGTATTAACTGCCCATCAAATTAGCAAATGCCAAGAAATTACACAAAAAGCTGTTTTTTTCTTTTTTTTTTTTGTTGTTGTTGTTGTTTGTTTGCATTTCACCTTTCTCTCAATAACTGCTTTTTATCTTGTATGTGTATAGCATTTTACAAAATCTGGTTTCTGCCAGCTTTCCTCATTTCACAAGTACAGAAGCAAACCCTGCTGTTACAACTAGCTTCCTCAAAACACTGTCACTTGTCTGCACAGATTTCCCCTGCCTTGCCCTCGTGGCAGTTGCTGGGTCACACTCCCTTCTTTCAGGGTGTATCCTTTTAGCTATGTTTGCCTTTCCTAACTGGCTATGCAGCTAAGCAAGCCCACCCCTTTTCCCCATTGCTATAATGAGATGAGTGGCTCCTCCTTTCATCTTGAGATTTCTTTCCCATCTGGGGTTTCCCATTGTTCCTTCTCCTATTCTTTTCCACTGTCCCTTTGTCAAGCATCACCCTTTGTAGTGCTCCAGCAGTTTCCACTTTCCTTCATCAGCCACCTGCAGAGAACCTGGGTCACACCGGTTTCCTTCCCCCAGACAAAGCCTCAGTGTGCCTATTGTCCAGCTAACACACTGTCATTAGCTAATAATGCCTCATTTCGTCTACAGGCCCGAGAAGAATGAGCTACAGTTGTAAGAGCTAAGGTGCATGCACATTCACACGCAGCCTCCTCAAGCCGTGACACCTGTATTTACAACTGCATCACCTCCACAGCTCCTCACCGTAGGTGAGGCATCGCCTCTTAACACACCACAGCTGGAACCCTCGGGGGGCAGCTCCCAAAGACCGGGTTGCAAGGGTTTGTTTGCAATCACTGACTCTCAGAGAAATTGAGGAGTGTTGCTTCTTTGGGAGCAAGAAGTCACTCTTCAAAATACAATATTGCTCCCTTACACAAGGTATTACTAACCTTAAACATGTGATAATTTCCTCATCTATTGATGAAAGAGATTTTTTTTCAACAGTAAATGTTTATTATCACCCTACTGTTTACTCAGTCTTTATCAATAAGATAGTCATCAAATGAAGAGGAAAAAAATTTCATAGATAATTTTAACCATAATGTTACACTTATGCTAGTGCTCTGAATCAAAACAAAACAAAACAACAAATATTTGCAAACTGCACCAGGAAACTTATCTCACAGACAGGCATTTCCTAAGTGGATTTTTGAAACTTGGCATATCAGACCAAGTTTCCATGAATACTTTGAGCCCTTTATTAGCCTGATGCTGCAAGTGCTTTATTTAGATACCAGCATACTACGAGCACTTTCTGGAATTCTGAAATTCAGAATTAGCAAAAAAAAAGTCCTTGCCTGTTTGTTAAGAGGCAAAGCAAGTTGGAAGAAAGCTACACTTGGGCTGCTGTAGTGGAAGGTGGGTCTGTTCACAGGAACATACAAAATACTGGGGCTTAGGAGGTTAAAATAATGCTTGCTAGCTTCTGTGCCACAGTGCACTTTCTTTTATAGATTTGAATAGTACCACAACCAGCGATACATATTTGTGGATCAAATGAGATACCAGCTGAAATACCTCTGTGACTTGTTTATTTGAATGTAGGGAACAGATAAAACAAGATAAATCTTGGGTTCCTATTTGAAAATAGAGGGAGTGCTATCAGAAATGTACACATCTCCATTTTGAGCAGACAAGAGCATACAGAATGTGCATGATCTTAGTGAAAAGATAAACAGCTGGATTGACTGGCTTCCATTAACCAGTGACCCACTTGTCAAACATAAGCTTTCGATTTAAAAGAGTGATTACATGAAGCCTCTTATATTAGACAAAAAAGATTTGAGTTATGAAATTAGATCAAGTCTGAAAATACTTGAATGCAATCACTAGTGTTCTTCTATGAAGACATGAGGTGGGAACCAGTTATTGTTTTAAAAATGTTCAACGTATTTTAACAGTATTTTCTACAGTACTATTCACAGTACATTTATCCCATGCAGCCCGCTCAGGTCATTAGCGATGAGCCAAATCCAGACCTCATGTAAGAGGATGAAGCTGATGGAAGCCACTTCATAAAGCTCAGCTTGAGGGCACCACTGCTCTCCTTGTACTGTGGGTATTTATTCACAGAAAACTCAGTCTGGCACTCCCCACACTGGCACTGTGATGCTCACTCAGCCTATCTAACCACTCGTAGGAGATCTCTGACAGAGCTGTAGAGGTGGTTGTGGCAGGTCTCCAGCTGAGGTTTTGGAGGCTACAGCACTTTGCCCTTGCGTAAGCTCCTGTCTCCACAGGCTTCCCTTCTGCTCCTGCACCACACGGAAGCACAAGCAAACGCACGAGAAGATATTGACAATCACAAAAAAAACAGGCTTGGGTGTAAAGTCTGAGTTAATAGCAGAGGAAACGTAATGAGGACAGCAAATTACTAGGTCCTAAGAAACTGAAAACCCCTAATTTTACCACCTTGTAACAGCAGCAGAGCACATGGCAGCAGCCGTCCCACACCCTACTTACTGCTAACCAAGTCTCCAGGAAGGCTGAAGGTGACATTATTATAAGCAACATTTTTAACCTATGAATAACTCCTAGAATTAAAAACTCCTTGCATCCATCTGACCTCATGAGCATGCTGTGCATTGGTGGCAGCTCATGTCAAGTCTAAGAAGCCAGCTAATAAAGCCTAAGCTTCCATTCACAGTGATTGCAAAGATATAGTAGAAACTGCTGAAACTTGAATTATAAAAACAACAACAAAAAAAGAACAAACCAACAAACAACAGAATAACCAATCACCATAAAAACAAATGAAAAAAAACAACAAGAAAACTACCCATAACCCAGTCCAACCATTAAACTTGAAAATCCCCACCCAAATTTCCTCCTCAACAGAAGTAGAATTTTCATATAGCTTTTCCAAGACTTTCTGGGCTCCTGGCTGACACTGAGCTCTTCAGGGACCTGTCCAGAGGTCAGAGTGCTTCCCACTGGATTTTTCTCAGCTCCAGGAGGCCCTGAACACCCCAGCACCTGCTGCCCAGGTTCCTACTTCAGTCACAGCATCAGAGAGGAGGCCACATGGCACCCACCACATCACAGGACATGTGCACTTCACATAGAATGAGGTACAGGCAGGAACACGGCCACAGCACTTGGCTTCACACCTCCCACCATATCTACAATAGTCTGCAGGTTTTAGAAGCAGGTCCTCTGTTGCCCTAACTGAACTGGTCTGTCAGCAGATGCAGGATGGCTGCACAGAGCCAGCATAGGTTCTGCTCACATTTGCAAGACTATATTTATAAAATCCAGACACTGCTCTGAAAAATGAAACAGCTATTTTACAGCATCTGGATGCACTACAAACACTCCATATTTGACATATCTGACAAGGTTTTGTGTTTTTGTTTTTTTTTTAAAGGACCTACAGGGAAAAAAAAAAAAGGATTGCTGCTAGAATAAAACCTGAACCATACTTGAGTTGGTCTTTATCAATTATTCTCCAATTCATAAATGAACCATCGTTGACAGGCAAAACACAGAAGGCAACAACAAACAACAGAACACAAATAGAGGTATCGTTCTTTTATTTCTGTTGTATATTGTCATGATTTTGACAGCCATGGCACAAAGCAGCAACATTCTGTAACCTCTGAACAGTCATACTGTGTATAAATGAAGAAAGAGGCTTCTGTAACATTTTGAGCACAAAAGGTATTAGTGGCATGAAAACAGTGTAATATCCATTTTCAGTAGAAAATGGGTTTTCTATTTAAGAAGAACTCCAACCACAAGCCTCTGTGTTTTTGTGATTGTGAATTTATGTCACTGCTGCTGCCAGCTTCTGCATTTGAAAGGATCTCATTATTAACTTTTAACAAACCCACGTGTTATCTTCTTGAAAAGCTAAGTTATGTTCCTGATGAATCACTGTTTTGCTGAGCTCCTGTGGGATAATTTTTGGTACGGGATGCTGAAAAAATAAATATCACCCCAAAGTTCATAATATTTTCAGACAATACCATAAATGGCTATTCAAGCTAACCAATTCCTAAGTTAAGAAGGGAACAAGGACTGGGGCGTACAAAGCCATACACAAACATTCCATTTAAGTTAACTTTTCTCCGTTAGGTTCAGAATTTAGGTCTCCCGTTTTCTCATGTTGGATCAAAATCACATATAAAGCAGCTGTGTCCTATACAGAATTCACTCCCAAACAGATGTCCTCCACTGCATTTTGGGGGACCTGACATTGTTTCCACAGGATGTAAAGGCTTTCAAAGCCGTCCGCTCAGCCCAGAAGTTCAAATATTTCATACGTCTGAATTCTTTTGGCTGAAAGTTCAAAGCAGCCTTTAGGGAAGTCAGGTCTTCTGTGGTAGGAATTAAGGGGACCAGTCTGGGGAAACAAACAGGGTTCCCACCGAGCGGGAAACAGAGCTCACTTATCTAGAAGCAACATTTATCCTACACCAGTGCTGGTGCTGGGTTGTAGGGAGAATGAAGTGAGAGGGAATGTGCCTTCATTCCTCCCAGTTTATGTAACTCAACGTAGCTTTTGCATGAAGGACCAGGGAGTATTTGTTTCTGCACAGGGGAGGAATGAGAAAAGATCACACAAGCCTTTTTGTTCAGGTCTCTCCTGAACAAATCACAGATCAGTAGTTCAACATACGTTATGCACAGATGTGTGTACATATATAAATAAAATTTGCTTTCTCTTCTCCTATCCTCAATCCTACCACAAAGTTCCTGAACTCATGTGAGAACTATAAAATTCTTGGATGCTCCAACATTCATTCCTTATGTTGTTCTCCATGTAACTTAACTCCAGGGAAAAGTGTGCTCCTTTGCCAGCCTCAAATGCATCAGAACATGATTGGAAAGTTTCCTGAGTGACGATTAGCATGTAGCAGCATGTTACATGGATTTACTTTTTGCAATTCTAACAGCTCCGCTATCTCTCTAGCAACATAACAAACCTCTGGTATTAAAGGCTGATAGACAGATTTTTATTTTGACATAGTAGGCTTTAAGGACTAAAAGATTTGGAGAGGAAGAGTTACACAGTGAGCAGCAACTCATGGAGAATACACTGGAAAGCACTCTGTTGCTTCAAGAGTAAAGTTACTGACTCTAGGAAAACTGCGTATTTCAGATAAGTTCCTATTAGACAGATTGTACGTGAACACCCAGTTATTACACCAAACATAAACATTTATATGACCAAACCACATCCTATCTCGGTGCTCATAGTTTTCTTCAAATGTTCTGTAGTTCCATAATACTTGTGAGAGTGCAGTGTAACAACAGTAATGAAGCCGTACTTCAGCACCATCCCCTACTCCTGCAGGAGCAGAAGAACTAGATGAAATTTGCAACAGACGAGTACAGGGCACTGCCCCGTTGTACTTCCACCTGCCACACCTCCATGGGAAGGAGCATGTCCACATTACATTTTCCTGGCTCTTGGTATCAGAATCCTCCTGTAGTTCGTCCTTGCTTCATCCTTGATGCTTACAAGCCTCTTTCAGCTCCAGATTATATACTGTTCTTTTCCTGAGGATTTGTGGGTGCTCTTGAGACCTGAACATCTTGTAATTGCTCTGAGAGCAACTCTTCTCTTGCAGCCTGATGAATCTGAGGCTCCTGTTTTAACTCTCCCTTTCCCAGTGTCAGCTTCCTTAAGTATCTGTGCCAGTTAACACAGGCAATTCTTGTATTTCCCGTAGAGTTTACCCTTAATAATTACTTATGTCTTATAAATCTGGAGAAATTTTGCAAACATTAATTTTTTTTTCCAGAGCGTTAAATAACTTGAAGCAAATCCCTAGTTTCAATGTGACGTGAGACTTCAGAATAGCTCACACACAAGCCTCTTACTTCTAACTTAACTACAAAGCATGAACAAAAGTACCACCACATCTCCTACCCCCATCCAAAGTTATACTTGTAACAACTTTTTGAGCACTAGAAGAAACAAGGTGGTCTATTTTAAAATAAAAGTGCTTCATTATACAGCCTCAGGATCATTTCAGTGCTACACATTTTCAGCACTAGCTATGAATAGACATACCCCCCCCCCGCCCCATACCGCAAAACATAAACGTTGCCAAGAGAAAAGGCATGCACAGTACCCACCACAGCACAGCGTGCAGTGCCAATGACCCATTTATTCCAATAGGAGTTGTATTGCTGGGCATCCTGCAATGCATTTTGGCAACAGTTATGATTTCTTGTGTAGTAGCAGAGATGCACAGCAAGGATAGAAAGGGAGCAAGTGATAGCAGCTGGAAAGAGCACAGATCTGCTGAATGAGCATCCTTTCTAAACATTGCCACCTTGTGGGCCTTGCATTTCCCTGTAACGTTCATCCTTTCACTCTTCGCAGGTGACTCACTGAGAGGATCTCAGAGAAGCCAAGTTGCAGGCTGGAGAATTTAAGTTAGCATCCAGCTTGGATGGAATGTGGTCAAAACTCACATATTTGGAAATCAGAAAACGGACAGCACTTTACAAATTCCATCTGGTGCAAATTACTAACCCTGTACAGCAGCATTCGGTGTGCTTTTCCACTTCACGTTAAAGGAAGCACTAATAGGGTAAAGAAGTGCTAACATTAAAAAAAAAAAAAAAAGCCAGCAAATGAAAATAAGAATATGATTTCCCCAGTGTTCTCAGTAGTAATAGTAGTTTTCCCTTTTTATTCCTTTCTGCCAGAGTCTCCTGCTGACACCAGCCAAAAAGACAACCTATTTCCAAAATGTTTGTGGCACCTAGTTTAGCTTCCACCTATTCTGTTGCATGAATGAATAACTCTTAACGACTTGAATCTTTTAATTACATGGTCAAATATGTTGCAAAAGAATTTTACTAACTATTAGTATCAAACCTATTTAGCTACTGCCTTAAAGACGCAAATCAAGTGCAAATTCTTGAATACCTCATCAGTCACAAACACGATAACAAATACATGCAAAGACACAGTACTTACTTCGAGCATCCAAACACTTTCCTTGTTTGCTGGCTTGAACTATTCCTTGCAGCAATTTGGTACTAGAAAGAAAGCATGAAAACATTTAGTTCAACAAGCAAATAGGAAATAAATTAATAAATACATCACTGAATGGCCTTTGTCTGTATTGGCTGGGCAGTGATGCAATAGCCGTATTCTATAAATGAAGCAAGAGGAGAAGTCCCCCATTACAATGACATAATTCAGCTGTGTACACAATAGTTCAGTGTCTAACACATCTGCACAACAATCAGATGTCCCTCTGATATAGTAGCAAGTCTATGAGCTCCCTTGTGCAGGGCTACATTCAGAGTTTATTCATAATTGTTGAGCACATTGCTGATTCTTCATCTGACCATGCTTCTGCTGAGCACAGACAAGCAGTTATGACCACTGTGTCATGCAACCAGGGCCTTGCTACACTTGTCTAAACAGATTTACAGAGGAAAAGGAATCTATCATTGAGATACGTGAACCAATACCCAGGAAAACCTATGGTTTTGCTCATACAAAACTAAAAAGCACTGGCAATCCTTAGAATTTTCTTACTTAGCAATGAAGCCATGATGCTGCCCACTTGCACCAGACAAGGCCCAATCCCTTCTATATTCTTTGGCACGATTTCCTACAACTGCTGGATTTGTCCTCATATCCATTCTCTCAAGTACTACATCAGAAGCTACACACAAAAACACAAGCAGGAGCAACCATATATGATTTCCATATACGGTTTTCTGTTTGTGTTATGAACTGCATACTAGGGTTACGTGGCTAGATTTCTTAATTCACCTTCTCAGTCAGCAGAAAATATCATTCCTAGCAGGTAAATAATGGTTTACTCAGATTGAGGCTCTGGTTATTGCTTGTTTTGCATTCATAGCCAACTAGCTGAGACACACCAGCAGGAAGGGGTATTCTGAAGGCATCCATCTCTGCAGAACAGCACGAAACTACATTAAACAGGTCCCAGTGGTGCTCAGACTGAATCAGGACTGAGTGATGCAAGAAGCTCCAGCGGGTGAATTTACATTCACCATAAACTCTGTTTTAAGAGGAGGAAAACAAAAAACAAGTCTCTCTCCAATACATTATTATCTGGGAAAGGTAAACAGACCTCTAAACACAGCTTGTCTGTCTAGAGGGCTGGATCCCAGCTCCAGGAGCTGTGACTCATTCTGGCAGAGAACTTAGGAATCCTGCTAGCAAACTGGAAAGCTGAAGCTACCTTAAGCCAAACCAGAATAGAAATTAGCTATTAAACATGTTATTGTTTCATTTCTTTGAATCTCTCCAAGCCTCTTAAGCTTTGCTTTTCAATGTACTCTTTTTTCCTCCATTTGTTTAATGTGGGAAGTGATTCCAGCACAGCTGAAAAACCTCAGGCATCCTATTGGCATAGGAACAGCAAATCTGACATGGTATGTTAGCTTTTACTCAAGTAGACCCTCTGAACTGAAGCTGGGATCTAACAGCACTGCTCTACAACTTGTAAGAATGGGACACTCCTAAGACAATGTTTAGGAGAAGTGGTCTTGCGTCAGAAGGTGTTGAGCAGAACTCCTAACAGGCAAAAGCAGTGGAGAAGCACGGTGATTCCCTCAGAAACGCAGCAGACAATCTGACCATGGAACAGCTTCCCAGCTACATTTTCTGAATGGAATGCTATTTATCGAAGGTAGGTAACTATTTCATTGTCTTCAGTAAGCAGACCTCAATTTGAGAGTTCTTTGCTTAATGACACCACACTGAACTTCACCCATAAACAATATAATCATAAAAAGAAGGGGGAAAAAAAGAAAGAAGTCATCATAATAGAGGTTACTGATGCCTGAAAACTGATGATCTACACACAGGTCACACACCTCAGCAGCATCTCCTGACTTCTGCCTGCATGCAGGTGCTCACCTGAGCCACAGGTGAGGAGCAACATGGTGGCTTTGGCCGGGTGAGATAATTGCCATTCATTTGCCACTGCGTGCAGCAGCACTCTCAGGCCTCCACCTGCTCCACAAGTCATGCCAACACCTCAACCTGTACTTCTAGCTTGAGATGCCACAGCAGCATCCAGGCAAGGGAGTGGTAGGAAACACCGGGTCATTAAGGTAGAATTT
The DNA here is from genome assembly GCA_024606505.1 of Aquila spilogaster. Classification (NCBI taxonomy): domain Eukaryota; kingdom Metazoa; phylum Chordata; class Aves; order Accipitriformes; family Accipitridae; genus Aquila; species Aquila spilogaster. The sequence goes on from JANHGO010000063.1 coordinate 61,577,292, forward strand.
AATTTAGGTGGACAAAGGAATGCAGAAGAGGTCCTAGTTACTGAATGTGAGGGAGCTAACTATGGTGCGCTGGAGTTCTTCTTAGAATGGGGGAAAGATAAAGGCATGCAGTGAAGACAAGGGAGAGGAAAGGATGCCATCGGTTTACCCCCACCGCAGGACACACTGTTCACAGCTGCAGACTTGGACATCATAGCACTGCTACGCATGAAACAGTGAGCACAATTCAGCCCCTTAGTACTCCTCAAAACACACATGCCATGATGACGTTCAAATAGGTGCCCATCTCCTAAAGAGTTAACCTACCAAAACATTTAGGGAAGCCTTTCCTTCTACACTGGTAAACATGGGAAAAAGGCCAAGAGGTAAAAGGGAAGAGGATAAATATCTAGGGGATCTCAAAGTCGTGAGACCAAGCCCAGACAAAGGCTGTTGGACTGGCAGGCAGCAGGCTTCCAGGAAGGAGCTCAGAAAGAACTCTGTGGGGCCCCTCACTTCACCAGCTGTATCCATGGCCCTGTACCCTATGTTTGTCTCTTTCTCAGATGTAGCTGAGTTCCAGAACATGCTCTTTGTGATAGTGTGTGCTGGTGGTGGCCTTGGACAGATAAAATAGACCCCTGCTCTTGGGTGTTTGCTGGATCTCAGGACAGTCAATTGATTCAACAGGACCACTGCTCTCCAGGGCTTATCTGCTTACCTCAGGAAGCTTTCACAAGCTCTCTCTCAGTGCATGCTTTTCCCCTCTGTGAACTTGTTTTCTGGTAGCTATTGCTACATCCACAAACATAATCACCTACTGAACCCATTCACACAAATCAACTCAGAATGTGTTTCTGTAATAAAATCCCTTCAAATGCTATAAAAACTTAACAAAACAAGGAATGAGCAAGAGGGATTTGAGAAAGCAGGCCAAAAGCCAAGATACTAAGCCAAAAATAAGATGGTTAAAAAAAAAAGTGATATCCAGAAAGCAAGGTACAACACTTTTTAGGTGTACCTCACATACTCATACTAAGAGAAGGAGTAGCCGTAGCTGTAAGCTGAAAGGATCAACAAGTACAACTTAGAATAGAATGGTTTTATAGTGCTTTAAGCCAAATGCCTTCTATCACATTTTAATGTATTTGTTCAAGACTTTGTCTGAGGGAGCTGTATTTCCCCCGTGGCTGCACAGCCCTGTGTCCTGCCCCTGTGTCTCAGTGGCTCTCTGCTACTTCGCACAGATATTTTTTCCATCTCCCAGTGACAACTGGGAAAGTGACGTTGCATGAAAACGATTTGTAATATAGGCTAACAGTCACCTATTATTTCTTCAGATATCCTTGGCATTTACAGAAAACAACTTCAAAACCAACTTATTTTTAGCAACTGAAAGAATTCAAGCAAACCCATTGTGGCTGCTATCCAGGCATTTACTGACCGGAGAATAGAAAAGGACAAACTCAGATTTTAAGTCAGAAAATAGTGTGTATCACTATTCACACACACTTTCCTGTTCAAAAAAAAAAGATTTTAAGACTTCCAGCATCAAAGGAAAGAATTCCTGAGTTTTCATTATCTGTACATGAATTTAAAAATAAAATAATAAAACAAGAAAAGACCCACACATATAGCAGTTGGGCAGATTTACTGCTAATTACCAGCCCAACTCGGCACTGTCTCACTGTTCGTGGGTGAATCCTCTGCAGTTGTGCATGGGTTCCTGCAAAGTCAGGTTCTTGCACAAAGACACAGATTCAAAGAAAATAAATTACGAGTTGAATTTTGTACCATTCACAACTCCAAAACCATGAGAAATGCTCAGTTTTGGCTCAGAGCACTTGAAAAGGAAGGCAGCTACAGAAGACACGAGATGCCGCTACTGAGCGCCCGTCTGAGCCTCCCGCCTCTTTTACTCTCGCCATTTCTAATAGGGCTTAGTTCCAGCAGTTCTGCTTCTCAGTCACTGCTCTGATTTCAAGTCACATACTGGCATGAAAGAAGTTTAGAGACTTCCTTTAGAACTCTGCTCCCTCCCTCTCATTTACAAGGCAACCAATGTTTTTTGCTTGTTTACATATAAAGTAAATCCAAACACATCCTGTTTAACAACTTGGTAGCAAAGAACATGTATCATTTCTCCAGAAGACTTCTTCCACCCTATTTTACTCCCCAGAGAGCAGTAAGCCAGCTTCTCCTGTTTCTGTTGTCTTCTCCCCTCCATCCTGGAAGCTGGAATTTCCAAGATGCAGTTGTCTTAGAGACAACATTGGGTTCAAAGCTGCGGCCAGCTACAGCAGGACACTCACTTCTTGCAGCAGCCCACCTGCCCTCCTCCCATCAGTAAACTCCTCTGCCTTCCTGCCCATGAAATTGAAGATGCAATAATTATCTTCCAACTCAAAAGGGATGTAGCAGAGCTCAGCTCAAGTGATTTGGTTGAAGTTTGGCACATTTTTTTATTTTTTATTTTTTTTTGGCACAACAAGCAATGCCAAGCAAGTGCATCAAGCAGTAGGTGGCAGACTTAACAGGAAGAATACGAAGTGTGTCATTCTTTGTAACTATCAGCAGGCTGCCACATCCACATCATGCTTAGCTCAATTTCAACCTAAAAAAGATTTTCCTCTTGACTTCTTTTTGAGAAAACAATCTTATTTCAATGATCAGAAACACCTTTTTGTTAAAACTTTACTTCAGATTCACTGATGCCTGCATTTCAACTTCTACCGTGTTAGTTAAAAGTCTGTTCTACGTGCACTGTCAGTGCTTAAACCTGTTGGCTCCTACAACCAGCACAATCACCGGTTTTGGTAGGCACCTGCTTGCATTCTGCACAGCTGACTGTAGTTTGCTACTGACTCACTTCCGTGTGCACTAAATATGCATTCTGATTTTGATTCTGGCAGAGATTATACCATGTTCTTGGTTTAAGAATGACTGGAGTTTATCAGTTTTATGCATTGTTTCATACACCAGAATCACAACACACTAAAATAAAGTCCAGGGAAAAAGCATTAAGTTATACATCTAGAGGTAAAACATCAAAAAAAACCCCACCAAAACACTGTGCCTAAGTTCTGATCTGAGATGTATTTTCCAAAGTTCTTTTAAACAGCAAAAACTGAAGTTAAGCATGAGGAGACTTGACAACATAGTATGTTGAAATACCCAGGCTGATATGCTTTGAAAACATACATGCAGAACAAGAATGGTGGGAAGTGTCTGAAGGTGACTCTCATGGAGATTTCATACAGGCTTTCACAGCAAACTGAGGGACTTACAGAAACGTGCAAAGGGTATAAAAAAAATACCAGCTTCAGAAACAGCAAAATATTTAGAATAACAAGCTGGTTTAAGAGCTTTAAAAGATATTTAAACCAACGCATTATCTTGCATTTAAGTGTTACCCCTCACTGTAACCCTTTCACTTCTAGACGTGCCCAAGAAAAACACAAGTGGCTTGGTAGGGGATGAGACTAGATGGGCTGAATCCCCCTTTCTTCTGTCATTAGCTTTTTGGATCTCTGCAGTGAGTGAAGGAAAATAAGCAAATCAAAGAGTATTCAGTGCTAACCAGGTAGGTGTCCCCACAGAGAGGGATAAAGCTCCTACTGATCTTCTGTTCTAAAACACCACTCTACTGCTGGCACATCCAGCTGACAGAGCAGCGACCTCTGTTGAATTGAGGAATTCAGTATCTTTCCTCAAAAAGTAAAAATAATCTATACAACAGTAAAGGATTCACTACTTGTGTCTATTTCATCACAGGAAGGAATCAAGCATGGCCTGGAAAGCAAGTGTGCAGACATTTGTCCCTGAGAGGGAACAACCCTGTTGGACAGCACAGGTTGGGTGCCAGCCAGCTAGAGAGGAAAAACAAAACAAAACTGCGGGCTTTGTGGGCTGGGTTTGCAGATCCAGAGTGGCAATTGTTACCCTATAATCAGTCCTTGCGAAAGTAGCATACCTGAGTCCTGGGCAACCACAAACCAGAGGCAGACAAGCTGGAGCCCAGCCCACTACTCCCAGGTGGTGTAGGGGCTGGAGCACATGATGCAGGAGAGGCTGAGAGACCTGGGCTTGCCCAGCCTGATGGAGAGAAGGCTCAGGGTGTGGGGTGTTGTTCCATTGCAGCCCACAGCTACATGAGGGAGGGCATAGAGAAGATGGGGCCAAGCCCTTCTCAAAGATACGCATTAGCAGTGCGAGGGTCAACAGGCAAGTTTCAACAGAGCAAATTCTGATTACACATTAGGACAAGTGTTTTTAGCATGGGGGTGATTGAATATTGGGTTCAGGAAAGCCATGAAGTCTGTTCTTTGAGACATTCAGAACTCAACAACTCCCTGAGCAAACTAATCTATTGGGATTAGGTTCAACAGGGGTTGGACCAGACAACCTCCAGAGGCCTCTTTCAACTTGTATCATCCTATGTTTCTGTACAAAAGTACCATAACTGCAGGCTGCTCATGGCCTGCACATCTCACCCAGGAAGCAGAGCCCTAGCTGGGGTGCTAGACTGACACATCACATATCTCTGTCCTTATAAAAGCTCTGGTGACTTTCTCTGCCTCAACTTCCTCAACATCAAAAAATTATAGGACTAACTCAACAATGTAAAGATAGATTCCAGTATCTGTGGAGATAGCAAAAACAGAAAAAATCTCGTATCTAAATTTTTATTTAATTCCTTAGAAGTCTAAACATGTAATGCAGAAGTATAGTTACAATACATAATGCACAAGGTACTTGTATTTAAGATACCAATCTAAAAACAGATCTTCGCTCTTTATAGCACTGATCAGACAGCTAAAGATTTCTTGGACTTCTCTCTCACGTGAGCAGAATGGATTGCTTGCAGTAAATTACAGATGTACACACCTGTGAAGGTAGTCAGGTCACAGTTTGTGGAATTCTCCCTGTGATTCTCTGATTAGAAAAGGTACATAAGAGCCATTTTTCCATAGATATGCAATGGACTAGTGTCCCTGAGTGCCAATCCTTGCTCAAAGGGCTGTGCTTACAGCCACGTGGCCATGAAGATCCTTGGGGGCCCACATTTTAAGCCTTCTCCAAGCTGCTCATAGGCAGATCCTCACCAGTTTCTTACGTTTTGAGTCAGTCCTCCATCCTCATCTACAAGGCAGAAGACTGGCACAACATCACTTCATACCCTTCCACAAATATTTTCAATGAAAGCAGCCATTGATTGCTGTGTGCAGCACAAGTAACATGATCTGAGCATGCTGATAGGACTGGATCCCTTGAGAAGAAGGCAGAGAAACACTGTTTGGTATCTAATCCACGCATCAAAATGGTGAGTGCTGAGCTGCTCAGCCCTCCCAGGTGGCAGTAGCTTTGATCACTCCAAGAAGCAGAACTTCACTGATGAGTACAGCTGCCTAATATTCTCAGTAAGACCATTTACAAGTGCAGGCTTCTGATTTGATTAGCAAGTGGGGGCAACCTCACATCCTGCCTGCAAACTGGTAAAGCTAAAATGCATGGAAAATTGAGGGCACTCACATTACGATAACAACGCTATACAAATAACCACTATAGATGAAATTGCAAGACCTGTATATTTGACACAGGAAGCATGAATAAGGGTGACAGCTTGTTATCTCATTTAGTCTATGATGTTACACAGTTAAAGCAAGTCACATGGAATGGGGTTCACAAAGCTAGGTGCCATGTTTCAGCCTTTCAAGACAACATTGCTTTGTTTTGAAAGGGCAGTTTGTATTGGAAGTTCAAATCAGAAATTTCTGGGCTGCATTTGTGAGCTGTAATATTTCCTCCAAGAGGCTACAGTACAAAACTCACAGCAATTTTTATTTATTCGTTCTGCAGGCAAGTGCCACAGAACAAAGTGGAATGACACTGTAACTTGAAGACATGTGCATCATTTCTGCTCATTAGATAAAAGCTGACTGGGAAATTTCCAAGTTATTCTGCCATATCAGATTGAATTTTAGCTTCCTTGGTGTTTTGACTCTGGAAAGCCTTTTCCTTCAGCACACTGCACGCAAGTACTGGTCTGGAGGAGCACTAAACTCCTTTTAGTAGCATACACAAGGTAAGTGTGGATACTTCTCACACGGCCTTTCCCAGACACTCATGTTTTCTGTTTGCTGTCCAAACTAAGCAAGGAAACCCACCACTTAACAGGAGAAACGGATACTTTGGATGAATTTATCATTTATATACCCACTCTTTCCCTTACAGCTGACAGAACTTCTACACAGTCCGATTTTTCACATCTAGAAGTTGTCTTTTAGCTTGGATGGAAAAGCAAAACACTGTCAGTTGTTCCTCATCACTCCTGTTGTACGGAAAGCTTTATGATAAAGAGGACATATGTATCTGACTCAATCTTATTGGGAAGCCCGCCTATCTCTCAGCACAGTTTTCAGTGGTGCTATCCCAGTCTTGAGTATCATTTGGAGGCTGCAGCAGGCTGCACTTGGGCTTGAATACACGAAATGAGGCAAGGTCATTTCTGGTGAGACGTTCACTGGGACAAATTCTAATTCACCCAGATATTTTGTTCACATACAGACAGCTGGAAGTCTTTGCAACACTCTCAAATGACAAAGTTTGGCAACTTACCAAACAAACTAAATGCCTTTTGCCTGTCAAGAGCACAAGCACATCACTTTACTTTAGCGTAACTGCTCTCCCTCAATGCAATGTGTCAGCTTAGACAAACTGCTGTATCCTAAAGAAAGCTGCCAGGGTTCAGCTTGCCTACTCCTTTTTGATGACAAATTGATGTTGAATTTCCAGAATATGAAACTGACCGTGATAATGTATTTTGACATACAAGATACGCAAAGAATAATACAGCTGAAGCTGTCTCAACTTTATTGGATCAACGCTCTGTTATATTTGGAATCCAATTATTTTTATTCCCAAAAATACTTTTACTTTCCTTAGAGCAGACGCTTATAACCTCTTCTTGCTGAGGTACTGTGCTCTTTTTCCTACCATCCCATAGCAGAAAACAGGACATGAATGAGAACCCATAAATTCAGAAACACAAGTTGCTGTCCCTTTCCCCTCCCGGTAGATTTGTTGATTTGGAAGGAGACGATGGAAGTTTCACTGCTTTCTTCCAACGCAATTTTGCAGTGGGACACTCACCAGCACCTTCTAGGACCAAGCTCCACGCCTGGGATTACGAGACAAGAAGAAATACACCCATGCAGTTCTATCTCAGATATTGCTCTGAGCAAATCTTTTTATGCAGTTTCAGGTTTTAGAAGTCAAATGCAAAGAGATAACACACACACACACAAAATAACATAGATGGTCTATACTGCACAGAGGGATACATACAGGAAATAACAGCCCATGCACCACTGTCTTGGAAGATTGAAATGGATGCAGTTAGGCTGCAGCATAACCTATACACTTATCTTACAGTGCATTACCAAATTCAGTAAAACCTCAATAGAATCTTAATGCAGAGCAAGGCAGTACTCTGAATTTTTCACACTAATGCACAGTGAACAAAGTGGCAACAACTCCTCAGTGCCACATTGTTTTAATGGACAGACGCTGTACCAGTAGCTACACGTTCCTTTCAAAGGAAGACAAAAGACATCACTGCCATCGGTCAGACAAACAGTTCTTGTTGGCCCACAGCTACATAATAAGCTCCCTGTCATTTGACAAGCCCATCATAGCACTTCTCTATCTGGTTTTCTAACATGATCATGTGTTGTAGTCCTTGCACCCCAATGAATGATTATTTCTGCAGCAGACAGTGCATCACCCTAAAAACATAAGTATAGCACTAATCACATCTCTCATCCGATGTGGCCTTCAAGCATTTAGCACACTTCACAAAAGCTATTTCAGGTCAACAACATCTGACTGGATGACTGGCAGTTACATTTCTTTCTCAGTTTGTTATTTTACATGCAGACATAAATAAAAACCCTTAAGATCTTGGTTATTGAAGGAGAATTTTCATTCCCTCTACTATAATGCATAGAGAAGCTGAACTTCAGGCTCCTGCCTCATTATGGGAGATGTTGCTCGTTTGCACAATTGTCAGGTAGGAAAGGGATAGCAAAATTTCAGATCCACAAGAGGCAGCATCTCGTTTAACCTTAGCAGCTTGGTTTGACTTGAACTAACCCAGGGCAGTAGAGGCCAGCTGACACTTTCCTCTAACAGCACCCTGAGAAAAATTACTACTATGGTTATCCAGTCATCTTAAGGAAACCGCAATGATTTTAGGATCTGTAAAACCCCTCTGATTTCAGGTTCTTAAAATCTAAATAAACTGAGATAACCAGGAGAATCCACAAAGGTTTGCTGGTTCTTAAGGTAACAATGCAGCCAGCTAAGCAGAGCCAGCTCAGGTCTTCTCGATGGTACATTGAAAACTTTGGCTGATCCAAGAATATAGATAAAATGCATTTCTATCCTCATTCAGGAATCAGAAAGTTCAGTTTCTTGGTGGCAGCAGAAGAGATTATGGGAAACAAGGAGGGCCACTGGAGACTGTTCAGGGCCAGCAAGGCTTAAAAGCTGGGCAAAGTCTCAGATGACACCACTGGGATGGGGCCTTTCTCCATCTGCTTTGCCCTCCCCACCCCCTGGGGCTACCCTTCCTCACCATCACCTCGCTCTTCCCACCAGAGCTGATACCTGATACCTAGCTCAGACTTTCTCCCTGATTCAGAAAATTCATCCAAAAGAATCCAAGAACAGAAACATCTACAGTTCTCTGCTGCTGTTGAAAGTATTGAAAGTATCAGGCTGAAAATTAGGAAAAATTCTTCTCGGAAAGAGTGGTGAGGCATTGGAACAAGCTAGGCTGCTGGTGAAGTCACCATCCCTGGAGGTGTTCACGGTTAGTGAGCATGGTGGGGATGGGTTGGCGGTTGGACTGGATGGTCTTAGAGGTCATTTCCAACTTTAATTATTCTATTTTACGATCCTATTTTCCTCTTTCTTCCTCCCACTTATGAAACAGAAAGTGACAGCAAGTATTTTTGAACAGTTTGTTAATATGCCAGTTTGAAAAAAACTTAAATGCAATGCACTTAAAAATATCTATGAAGAATCCGTCCACAGCACGTCAAGACATTGGAAGAATGGCATTAGATAAGGCCAAGGGACTCCTCTGCAGGATGCTGCTCTGCTGTCCAACAAACCTCCTCCCACCACAAACCAGTAGAGCCAAATTTGACACATATCAGTAAAAACACATTGTAAAAAGTAGAAGTGACCACATGGCTCAAGCACCCTACAAGTTCAATATTGACAGTACCAGCTCCAAAGCAAAACCACAGCATTATCACAGTGGAAAATGCGTCTCCTCAAACTCAGGATGCATCTATTTTCTCATGTCTATTAAGCACACACAGTCAAAACTCTCTGACAGCCTCTCCAACTTGCATCATACCATTTTGCCCAAGGGGCTGTCAGTCAGCTTTTCTTGCCAAATACAGTTTTCACAGTTTTGCTTACAGCTAAAAAAAAATAAATAAATGAAGCCATCCAGCCATCAACAGTACCAGGACTTTGGTTATTTTTGTGGCACTTGGTAGTAGAGTAGTGCACTTGGCAGAAAAACTTGTAGACTAATGATCCCCAAATACTTCCGGTGTTTTGGGAGCAATGACTGAAAACAAAGTAAAATGCAACTTCATTCCTTCTAAATCGAAAGGTCACAAAAGAAAATCTGGATGGCTACAAGTGAATTGATTGGAGGAAAAAGCTCACTTTTCAGATACATCTGGTTGCTTGTTCTGTTTTTTAAGAAGTCCAGGCTTTCTTTCATTTTACCAAAGGCCTGATGGGAGCTCCAAAAAAGTATTTCCAAGGTTCTGTCCCCTCTTGCTAGTTCCTTATGATTATACTTCACCAACTGTAAGCACAGAGATAGGAAACCAGTGAGAGAGTGGTATTCTTATGCTGACCATTACTCTTGATATGTCCCAGCTGCACCCTCTCTATATTGCTGTGATCATTTCTTAGTACTTCAGTACTTTAGCTGATGATTGTGAATGTTTTCACCCAGGCATCTTAAAAATGAATACAGATGCATCTAGGAAAGCACTGTACCAACAGGAGCACCTATGTTGAACAGCAATAAGTCTTCATAGCACATACTTCATTTCAGGACGTTCATAGTAAATCAAGAGACCTCTGCTGAACAGAATATTTTCTAAGCATCTACGTGCAGGTGTATAAAAGGAAACTGTGATACACTTCAAACCAGAGTTATGACAGGATTCCTGGGTGTATCAAAGAGTTCTGACTAAGCCACAGTAATTATGCAATTAAGCACAGCATATCTTTTATTTGTACATTTGAGAAGTTAATATTGGGGTGGCTAACAAACAGCAGCACCATAACAAAAACCACAATAACCTCAATGTTGTAGACAGGTGGTACAAATTAGTCCTCAAAGTCATCACTCTAAAAGACCAGATCACCCTATAGTAAGTACTAACCTCTCCAAACTCTACAAAGTTTGAGGACATTTAAGGTTGTTTTTTTCCCCCCACTTGCATTAGCATTATAGGAATGCAAAACTATGGAGAACAAAACTCCAATTATACATAGCAAAGAAAATACAGGCCTTTGAAATTACAGTAGTACTCAGGTCTCTGCCTCAGAGGTATTATGCACAAAAAGGAACTAAGTTAGTAAAGTAGACTCTGTGACTTACCTTACTTCGCTGTTTCAAAGATGTATTTGGAGGTCCATCCCTACTATGGGAGTCTTTATGAGGCCTTGACATACTAACAATTGAAAAAAAACAAACAAACAAACAAATACACAAACAAACCCGCTCAATAAAACTGACAGTTGTCAGAGACCAGTAAAAAAAAAAGAACTCCCCTAGAAACCTCCTTATAAACCTCACCATGGGTGTAGCTAAACGTGTGGCTCCACCCTTCATCCCACCCAGAAACTCAGCCTGTAATAAAGTTTGAAGCAAGATGATTGTGTTGTCAACGTCTTGTGTGCTCTGTTTACTAGTGGGAAAAAAAAGAAAAGTAGATAACTAGTTGACAGCTTTACAAGATAATGGTAAAATGTAGATAAATAAAATTAACCTTGTCCTAATATTTGCATTTTCTGCCATATGGTCTAGAAAAGTTAAGTGGGAAAGCTTGCTTGGTTGCTTGCTTGGTTGCTTGCCTTTTGAAAGCACTGCTGTAGCAACTTGAGGGAAGCCTAAGAGCTTTTAGTATTTTTTTTGTATTGGAGGTCATATTTGGTCATATATTTGGTATTTAAACCAAATATATCTATGAAATTGCAACAATCGCTACTTACACTATCAAACCTATCAAGAGCCTCCACCACCAGTGTAGGCTCCTGTCTTCATCACTGACATCATGAAGATGATGCAAGATTAAAAACCTTTGCAAACCTCATTAAAAAACACACATTCCATGGATGCACAGGGACCAGAACTTCTAAACATTAGATTTTGTTCCCTTGTCTACAAACTACTCTAATTTTTAAAGAAAACAACAACAGATCTTTTCCCTCAAGGTCTAATTCAACAGAGTGAAGAGATGCGCTAGGCTGTTGCAGCCTTAGTGGTTATGTACTGCTTTGGTATGTAGTATAAACAGATCAAGAGGTGTATTATTCCCATTTCTTAGTATTTTGTACCTTCCCAATTCATACTTTTTTCTTTTTAAAATTGCAAGTATAAGGAACTATAAGTTCACAGTGGTTAGGCTCTTCTGCCGTGAATAATTGAGGTTATCCTGGCACTCCTGCAGGAGATTGGGTGTGAAATCGGAGTTCTTGCATTGCTTGGCAGGAGCCCAACTATGCTTCTATTATCTGGGTTTGCTGTCAAGGGAGTGATTAGGAGATTATGTTCTTGTTAACAAGATGTGTGCGAGTAATGGCTACTATGCCCAACATTTCCTGTATTTAAGTTGAAGCGATTGCTCCATCTTGATATGGAGAAGTATTTTCCTGAATCATCATCATAGAATGGTTTGGGCTGGAAGGGACCTTAAAGCTCAACCAGTTCCAAACCCTGCCATGGGCAGGGCTGCCTCCCACCGGATTAGACTGCCCAGGGCCTCATCAAACCCGGTCTTGAACACCTCCAGGGATGAGGCACCAAGATTTCACTGTTTGGGCCAAGTATTAACTTTAATAAGTATTAAAAGAACATGCATTCCTTCTCACAAAACCAGTCCACTTCTGTCTGAAAATGCTAATTGGCCATTAAAATACATGTACCCATATGGAGCTTTTACTATAACATTAAAATATAAGCTTAATATTGCCTGTGTTCCTCTTCCAGTCCTCACAAAGTCAGATGGAGGAAAAAAAAAACAATCAAAATAAAAGATTTTGCTTAATAAAGTATATCTTTCACTTTTCATTGCTTCTGTACCTCTGCAAGCAAGAGAAAGCATCTTTTGCTTTAAACTCCATAATTAAAGGACAGATACCCGTGTCTCTTTCTGTGGCAAAAAGAATGTAATCTCATGTCATATCATATGCGAATACAAAAATTCTACAGTGTTCTCCAGGGTCAATAAAAGCATTTCATCTTTAGAGAAAGTCCAATGATTCTGGGAAAAAAGATAACATCTTGGTGAGTTCACAAATTAAGCATAGCATGCAAGAGAAGAAAAACAGTTATATTTAAATATCAAGTTAGAAGAAATACAATAGATTTCATTTTCTTTCCTACCACTCTAAGGTCCCATAGCTGGCTTCCTCTCTACCCACTTAAGCAATGATGACAAAGCAGATTAGCCCTGACACGCACAGTTGAATTCTCCCTTATTTTGGGCTGTTGTTCGCAAGGACAGTGACAGAATCCAGAAGTGTGGGTGGAGGGAGGGTGAACATCACTAGAGATGGGCAAAACCAGAAATCAGGAGACAAGTACTGCTGTGCCCTGTGCAGCGAATCCTGCACCTAGGCTAGGACTTGGATCCAGCTTCTGTTAGAAACACTGGGTGGTGAGATAACAGGGAGGCTTTAGTTTTTACAGGATCTGCTGTTTTGGCTGGTAGTAACTATTCTCTAATTCTGAAACATGAAATGGTAAAACAGTATGGCCTGAGCTGTAGCAGCTAGCAACTAAAAACAAGAGATTCTCTATGCCTCAGATTGGCTTCTAATAAACATTGCACATGAAAAAAATATCTGATTTTCTGAGATTTTCTGAGTATCGCCAGTGCCTCTTCCAACTACAAGAGCACACCTACATGCCTGCTAGAACTACTTTATTATATTTCTAAAGACAAACAAAACATTCTGCAGCTGTACAAGCAGTCACACTTGTTGCTGTTACAGCCATGGGAAATTGCTAAAGCTCAGTTGACCAGATCATATTTTAGCAGCCAAAACTGGAAGAGGTGAATGCAAAGCGAACAAGTAGGTGTCCAGTGGGTCAGCTATTACTGAGAGCTCACCTCAGCAATACCCACCTCCATCAATGCCACCTGGCTTTTACCAGCAACTATTGTGCTAAGGCAAGAGTTAAAAACACATTTGCTTTCCTAAGCAAGAGTAATTACAAGTGTTCCCCAAAATTTACATAGGGGCAAGACATAAGTAGGACCCCACAGCAGTAGAGTACAAACTAGAGATGAAAAAAGGAGGTTGGCCATTGCCCCAGCAAAGTTAGAGACAAGGGGAAAAAGAAATCAAGCTGGCAGAATTGCTGATAAGAGGAAGTGGTGCAGGCAGGATGCAGCTAGGAGGAAGAGAAACAGATAAAGAATGTGAAACATTTCTCAAGAGGGATTGTATGAGAGAGGAGCACAGTGTATGAAAAGGCAGCAGTGAACGAGAGCAGGGCTCCTTCCAGACTCAAAAAAGAGTAATGAACCCAGAAAGAGCTGAAAGACCAGACCTTTTTTTTTTTTTTTTTTTTTTTTTTTTTTTAAATCTGGAATTATTTAATCTATACTTCAGAAGTTTTTCAAGAGGCTGCTGTTCAGAACTTCTGAACGTCAGAACTCCTCTGACATTCCCCAGACTGTTTCCGGCTCCACCTTGCAACCTTTGCTTCCTACAGAATGCATATTCCTAACAAGTCTCCTGTGGCTTGCTAAGGAGGCACAAAAATCTTTGCAAACAGCTGTCAGTGTGTACTCTCCTGTATCTCTAACTTCCCATTCTGTTTGCAAGTATTTCTCACGATGATGATTGACACCAAAGCACATGAGGTAGTTAAAGGATTAATGGAGTTGAAAGAAGTGGAGGGGAACTGCCTATAAAAAGTTATTGCAACTAATAATGGCTGAGAACTTAACTCATGAGAAGATAAAAAAAAGTTTGTGATAACCAATGAACAGCTTTAAGGTTTGATCTGTATATATTGCACACTGAATTTATGACAGAGTTTTAAAATATTCAGTCATTTGGAAATAATGGGCATTGTTCATATCTGTACAGCAGATATGCAGAGTAACATGTTGGAGTGGAACTCAGCTTCTTGAGTGGGTCATCGTGCCAAGGCAAGCGTTTGCTCTGTTGGTACAGTGCGGTAGCTGAGAGATGAAACAGCAATCCTGAACAAGTATGAGTTACCCACCGCCTCTCTGATTAGTTTAATTACAAACATAAGTCACTTGTTTTCCTTTAGTGTATATACTTCTATTGATACCAACCAGATGCTATCTGCCAATGAGCTGTTTCTACTTTTAGAAAGCAAAGCAATTAATATTTGCAGGTGTTTGAAAATGTATTTATCTATCCATCAAAATCCAAAAGACCCAAATACTACCAAAAAAATACTTGCATTTCCAGGCACTCCTGCAAGATAATGTCCTTAGATCTGTCAGACCTGAAGAACTCAGGAATCCGATGGAAATTAGACAGAATCCTCACTACAAGAAAGACACTGAGGTGCTGGAGGATGTCCAGAGAAAGGCAGCGAAGCTGTGAAGAGGCTGGAGCACAAGTCTTATGGGGAGAAACTGAGGGAGCTGGGATTGTTTAGTCTGGAGAAGGGAGGCTCAGGAAAGACCTTATTGCTCTCTGCAACAACCTGAAAGGAGGTTGTAGTGAAGTGGGGTACAGCCTCTTCTCCCACGTGGAGAAGATATAGCACGAGAGCTAATGGCTTTAAGTTGCACTAGAGGAAGTTCAGGTTGAATATTAGGAAAAATTTATTCTCAGAAGAGTGGTGGAACAGCCTGCCCAGGGAGGTGTTGAAGAACCACGTGGATGTGGCACTGAGGGATATGGTTAGTAGGCATGGTGGAGATGGGTTCACAGTTGGACTAGGTGATCTTAGAGGTCTTTCCCAACCATGAAATCAAGAAAAGTGTTCTATTGGTTCTATTCTGTCTCTTAGCCTGCGTCTTCTCCTCTGCCTTGCAAACGTTCTTGAATTCGGATTCTTGAGCTCTGCAAGGGATGCTGCATTCCCAGGAGAGATGAGTCATGAGATCCAAGGTTAGTTCCAAGTGCCACATTGCAATGGAAATTCAAGAACAAGATTATTCAGAGCATTTCTATTCAGTCTGAATATGACAAAGCCAAACTAAACATATTGTTTTCCTTTGATAAAACTGACATACTTTGCTGTCTGAAGAGACTGTTACTAATCTATATTCAGCCTAATGTTAACTGGGACATAAAATGGTTACCAGATCAAAGCATATTTGAATAAAATTCCTCAAAAAGGAGTAGCCTGAGAAGATACTTGTCTATTTCTCATCAGAAGTTGCACAACCAAAGTCTGTGGTGAAATCAGAGACAGCTTCTTCTCTGCTGACTTTAACAAGTCTATCAAACCTACAAACAGATTTACTAGATTAGAACAATTTCTCTGTCTGAAGATTACCTCTAATAAACCTGCATCTTACATCTTCCTTCCCTTCCCACCTGTCAAATCTAGGATTTGTATTTTCTAGCAACTTGTTATTTTTACTTGGCCTTTGCTAGGCATTGATAATTAAATCAACCTTGCTAAATCAAAGCTTGCTATTCATGTGAAGGGTAGGTTACTTGGTATTAGGACCTTATTAGTTTTATCCTTCAATGAAAATTTACTCAAATTCTTTTAAGTACTGACTATCTGAAATTGTCTGAGTAAATACTTTTGACTTCTTCCTACAAGGTGGAAAAGTTACACAGTCAGCCATTTTCAGAAAGAATTAGGCTTCTGCAAAGCATTAGAACTATTCCTATGCTTCAAACAGGACGTGTTTGAAACTTGGAGTCATTCAAGGCTCAGTGGAATAAAGCTGGGAGAACAGAATTTTTTTCAGCGTAAGACTCAGAAGATTCTGGGCCTGAAGAGGTGCACAGCTAGGATCAAAGATCTTCCCACAGGCTTTGTTGCGTTTTCATCTTCTTCATCACCCCTTCTCCATCATCCATCTTTCCCTGATCAGCGTGGAGCATCATCCCCTCTTCAGGGCAGCAGCTGATGAACACATCTGAGCACACTTGCCCCACCTAAAGCCCTGCTCTTGCTATGGGGACTGTCAGACAGGAGGGTAGACTTTCTTCAGCCTTTTTAAAACCCTTTCTGGACGTGGCCAAGATAAAAATAGCCCAGGGCAGCCCTGCAGCTAGATTGCTGACGCTGGCAGTGCTCCCAGAAGTGCCCTTAATCCTGCCTGTCCCACAACTGTGTGCTGGGGATGTGGTTCAGCCCATCGATGACAAATGCAATGTGAAACAGCTCCAAGATCCAGCTGCATCTGCAGCTAATAAGATGATAAATGCTTGTCCCGACTACTTTCCTGGAGCATTCTTGCTGTTTTCTGTATAATTTTCCTGCAGTTCAAGTTCTGCCTTCTACTTTCTGCATCCTTTACCCTGCTTCCAGTCCCCTTTCCCTCACTTGACCGCCCCAAATGCAGATTAGCTTTACCTTACCATCCATGAAGCCTTCTCCATCTCTTTGTAAGAAGACATCCTGTTTGAGGTTTACCCCACGTACCTTCCCAAGATGGCCAAACCCCCCAGTTTCCCTCACTCCCCTTGGAGTGCACAATGTTCCCAGAGCCCAGCAGCAGGAAGGGAGCAGAGGCACCTCATGACAGTAGGGATACAAAAGCTGCACAATGATTGTCCAGATCATGTCACCTGAAAAGTGAGAAATGCAGCCCCACTGAAGCTGCAAGGAATTCACGTGGAGAGTTGGAGCTGTCCTAAACTTAGTGCTTTGCTAAGCAAAAACATATACATTTCATATACACTTAAACTATGCATATATAAATTAATATATATAAAGGTGCTGAAAGATTCAGGATCTCATTGAACAACACCAACACGTGTGCCATCATGCAGCGGTTGGACTTTGGGCCACCAGTGACTCAGAGCAGTGCTATTGACACATTCACCACTGGAAGCTTTCTGCACCATCTGCATTTTCCCTTCCCATGCCTCACACAAACACTGGCCCAGCCCAGCTCTGTGAGCCACAGCTTACAGTTTTTGACACGAAATTGTATCACTCTCCAGAGGCGCCTGAGGGAAAAATTCCACTCACCTAATTGTGTTAGTCTGAAGCTTCTCTCTCTTCTGGGATTAAGCTTGTTTTCAAAACACTTAACCATATTAAAAAGTTTCAATGTTGTAAGAGAAAAAGGGCCAGGATTACGGCTATTTTAAGCTAAATTTGGAAGTTGTTCTAGCAAAATATACAGCAATTTTGAAGGTTTCTTACGCCCCCCGAGTTTACTGAGGATGAATTCTTGTGATGGCCCATTTAGGTGCGTGTGTGTGTGGGGCACAGTTTGTGGTTTAAGTAACTGCTCCTCCAAGTATTTCACTAGCATTTGGAGGAACGGTCAGAAAATAACACCAAAATATCTGAGCAAGATTTTATACTAGCCAGAAGAGACAATGTTAAATAGCTTATAGTACTTGAGCTTGTAAGAGTTGGAAGAAAAAGAAACATGATTTGAGATCCTTATTGTCAATGAGAGAACCTGGATATAGAACATCAGACAAATTAAGTTAATTGGGACAAGGCAACACATATTAAATTCAAGGAGCTGAAATATCTGCTCCAGCCCTCCACTACCAGACAGATTTGTCACACCGTGGTTGTTTCCAAAACACTTCAGAGAACCAGGAACAAAGGCTCTGTGTCCTTAACATAGCATGGTTTGGGTTGAAGGGGACCTCAAAAAACCAGCCCCCTGCCATGGGCAGGGCTGCCCCCCCACCAGCTCAGCTGCCCAGGGCCCCATCCAACCTGGCCCTGAGCGTCCAGGGATGGGGCACCCACAGCTTCTCTGGGCAGCTTGTGCCACTACCTCACCACCCTCTGAATAAAGAATTTTCTCCTAATATCTAACTTAAATCTCCTGCCTTCTTGTTTAGAACCACCTCCCTTATCTTGTCACTAGATGTCCATGTAAAAAACTGGTCCCCCTCCTGCATATATGCTCCCTTCAAGTACTGGAAGGCTGCAATGTGGTCTTCCCAGAGCCTTCTCTTCTATAAGAGCAAGCCCAGTTCTCTCAGTCTCCAGCTGTCCTTCTGCACCCCCTGTTCCTGCTGCCCTCATGGACAGGCTTTGAGGAGCAAAAGCTACAGCACAGACACGTCTGTTCCACCTCAGGGAAACAGATGCTACAGAAAGGTTTAACCTTGCAGAACAGGCACGTGGTAAGAGGCCAATTGCCAAAACCTTCAAATAAGCATAAAACACTCCACATTACAAAAAGTCACAAGAAACCCACACTTGCCCTCTGGACAAGTCAGATTCGTGAACTGTTTGTCACTTCTGAAGCCCAAGGTTGCATTTCAATGCAGTACAGTCAGTCAGCTTTTCCTATCAGGGACAGTACAGTACAAAGCACATGTGCGCCGGGGACTCGGAGAGCACTCAGTCCGTGAGCTGGGCATCCTGATGTGACAGCACATACAGCTGCAGAATGAGGAATATCTCAGGATGCCCTTGAGACGCTTCCTCCAAATACTGAGCACTTCACTGAAGCAATCAGAACCCTGGCTGAGAGATTTACCCCGCAGCAGCGCTGCCGCAGAAGTTTTTAAGCAGTTCATTTTACCTTTAAAGACAATATATTTTAAGAGAGCGAGTACATCTTACAACCCTTATGCTGTGTTTCAAACAGAGCACACGCTGTTCTGCTGCTCTGTCCGTCTCTGTCGGCGTTTATCCTCTTGTAAAACACAGAGAAAATTGCTGCGATATTTCTCTTTTGAAAGTTTCCACCTCCTTCGCCGCCGCAGGTCTCTCACTACTGGAAGTTCGGAGCTTACACTATCAGCCTCATCCCGTCCGCCACCCAGTTTGGGAGGCAGAGAGAAAGCAAAGATCCTTCTGGGAAGCCAGGGAAGTACAGAAAGGACCGTAACTCACCACAGCGTGCTGTTATCGGCAGAAGCCTTTTGAAATGGGAAACCGGGTGACGCACTGATCGCTCGCCCCGACGGCAACAGGCGTGCCCGCAGCGCCGGGCCGGAGCCGAGGGGGTTTAGCGCTGCCCACCGACCGTCATGGAGAGAATCGCACTTTCCTCTTCCCACAGCGGACAGCCGGGGACGGCCGCTCGCCCCCCTCCGCGAAGTACTTTCGGGCCGACGGTGACAGCGAGCGCCAGACGCAGCCGCCGCCGCGTTACCTGTCCCGGCCGGCCCCAGCGGTCCCGTTATCCCGGGCCCAGCCGCGCACAAAGCCGCTCCCGCCCCGCTCGGCCCCTCCCGGTGCCGTCGTGGCACGGCGCGGCCCGGCGCTCGGGCGGGGCTGCGCACTGGGCTCACCTGCTCGGCTCCGCACCGCAGCCGCCGCTTTTCCTTTCTCCCGCCCTCACGCTGACAGCGCGGCTTTGTCCGCCCGCCCCGCTCCGCCCCGCCCGGGAGGCGACGCGTGAACCGCTCGGGCACCGCTCCCAGCAGCGCGGCTCGGCTTGGCTCGGCTCGACTCGGCTCGGCAGTGCCGTCCTCCCGGTGCCCACACACTCACGCTGCGTTTGATTCCCCACCTGCCCTCCCACACGCGGCAGCCCGGGCCCTGCCTTAGTCCCGAGCCGCAGATGGGCTGTTGTTCCAGCCCTGCCCACGTGGAGCCCCGTGTTTGTGTTTTCCAGCTCTGTCATGCGGCCGTGAGAGCCGGGGGAGGAGAGCTGTGTGGGATGCTCTTCCTATTTTTGTGGCGGTAACCGTAAACCGCGGCTTGGAGGAAAGGGAACGGCGCGGATCGCTCCCTCCCTGTTAGTGCAACCTGATCGTTCCCGCTGGGCGTTAAGCCGGGACAAGCTCGGATGGAGAAAAAAACTAGGGGAGGGGAGGAGGGTGAGGAAAGCTCAAAAGCTGTGACATAAATAGGCTGCACTTGCTGCAGCCCCTTGTTCTTGACAGGGGAAAGCAGTGCGTCTGCTCCAGGACGCTGAGGCTCCATCCTGGGCAGCACTGTGTGGGTGCGCAGGGCTGAGTCCCAGATTGCTCCCCTGTGCTTTTGGGACTTGTGCTGCGTGCATTATGGGATCCTGTGTCCTTGGGGATGCATGGATCCCGTGCAGACCTAACACAGCTCTGCTGTCCCACTGAACCGAGGGAAAGGACGGCCCAGCAATGGATATGGGGAACACAAGGTCTCCAGGCCTTCCTGCTGTCTGAGCCTAAGCCAAAGCCCAGAGGACCAGGGCTACCCACTCTGTGGGGTGCAGACAGGACCTCGAACCAGACTCATGGCCTTTGGGTGGTCCCGGTAGAAGGGCAGTGACAGTGCCATGCCACCATCACTGCCTCACACGTGGATGTGATGATGTGAAGTGGGAACCAGAAGTCTAGTGTGCTCATGGGCACCCCTATGTCTCACACACCTCTCAAAGGGGAAATGTATCCTAAATATGAGCACTCTCACTCAGCTAGAGCAGAGTGGCCAACACTTTGAAAACCTCCCATTCAAAGTCAAAAGGATTTCCTGGCTTTTTTTTTGATAGTGTCTGAGAACTGCCAAATTTCTTCTTAGTCCTGATATGAAATCTATTTTTGTGTCTATAGGACCACTAAAGGATTTTACTGCATCAGTGGAATTCGCTTGGCAGAGTGTTTAGATCAAAAGATTTGCTATTTTGATATGATCTCTGGAACTCTGCACAGCAATGTTGGAGCTCCTGGTGCACAATTTTGACATCAGCATGTGCCTGAATGGCACAGGAACTCAGTTGTCCTCCTTGTGCAGAAGGGAGGCTGCACGATGAAGCATCAAACAAAGAAAGTTAAGCCTAAAAATGTCCCTTCATTTTTGAGCATGTCCTGTCTAAATGCCCACAAGGAGACCCATCGTCTGCAGATTTAGCTACAGATCACTGTGTGGCCCCTCTCTCATGTTTAAGGTACTCAGAACCCAAGGCCAGAGGTGTGGGTCTTACCTATGGCCTCATGCTCCCCTGTATGCCACTGCTGGTCATGGTGGGCATCATGGGTCACCCTGTGCTTGTACTCCACAGTGCACCACGGCGGTCATTTCACAGCACCCCAGAATGGCTGAGGCTGGCAGTGCCCTCTTTGTCCATTGGGTCCAACCCCCACTGCAGCACGGACACCAGAGCAGGGGCCCAAGCCCACGTCCAGGCAGCTGCTGAAGGTCTCTGAGGAGACTCCATTCTACTCAGATGTCAGCATCAGTGTAAAGGACCGCAGCTGCAGAAACAGCCATTTTTTGTTGTAGTGCTTCTGCAGCAGATTTTGCTTCACCTAGTTGACAGGAGTTTGGGTCACATAAGTGCCCAGCATTGAGGGGTGCCTGTATCAGTATCAGCTTAAAAATCTGTTTCTGTCCAGTGAAATTAAACTGGTTGGGTTTGTGTAACTTGTTTACCATGTTCCACCAACGATGCTGGATATAGCAGCACGCAAACCAAAACTGTTTTAAAAATGAGCATGTGTCACATTCCTAAAACTAGATGCCTGTTAGTTATTCCTTAACAAAACTTGCTCAGCAGCTCACGTATGGATTCCATCTTAGCAAGTAATGACTCCAGAAAATGACTCCAAATTGAGAAAGAAAAAGGCAAAGCAACACATTTGTGCCTTAACTTCCCTCCAAACACAGAAAGAGAAGCAACTAAACATACGGCTGTGACCTGGTCAGGGCTTCCCTGACACAGAAAAGGCCACTGCACTCACAGGGGTTGGTGAATTATCTGTCCCTGCAGAGCACAAGGGAAACACATCCATCTTCAGCCACACTTTTCTCGAAAGGAGAAATGATGGCTTTTAGTTTTTTTTAAGAGCTCTTTACATTTGATCTTTAATCACTGATGGAACAGTTGCAGTTTGGTTATGGGACATAATCTCAGTGTAATTTATTACCAAAGGCTTTTTCCTGAACTCCTTTGACCCTGCAACCTCCCTGATGTTAATCCAGTGCGGGGTCATGGCTGTGGAGGGAATATGGCTCTTCCACTTTCATTCTTCATAGCTGTAATTAATTATCTTAATCATTTTCATCAGTGAGTGCAGTTAAAGAAAGGAGGAACAAAAGGGATGTCAGTCTCTCTAATACAAAACTGATTTAGATGCTCTTCCATGAGCATTAAGCTCTTACTCAAGACACAACCCATAGGAAAAGCTGATTCTTCTAGCAAAGTCATACACCAAAGCCATCTCTCTGAGTAAAAAACCTTAGTTTCTGCTTGTAGATGTTTCTCTCTTTCTTCATTTACTACTTCATTAACTATGGGAAGAGATTCCTGAGTTGTTATTTCTTTTTACAGTAGCCAACACGCACAATGCATTTTCCATTAAAACAAATCAGAAGATTTCAAATTAACAGACCCTGTTATAATATACAGCTGCAGCTTTTCTTTTGGAAACACATGAAAAAAAAATATCTCAAGAAAAGTAATAGCACTTCCTAAAAGTTACAGTTAGTACTTGTACTGAATCGGTCAACAGCTCCAGCTTAACCTACAGCCTTCTGCGGTGCGGCCTCACCTCGAGCACTGGAGCCAGGAGTTGGACTTAGTGATCCTTGTGAGTCCCTTCCAGCTCAACGTGTTCTATGGCTCTGTGATTCTGTGGTTCTGTTAAGAGTGTAACCTTACATGCTGCTGGGTCCCACGGGGCATACAGCACTTCAAAACACACGCGGCCTCGTTCAATACAGCACCTCTTACCTCTCCCTTACAATACCTGTGGTGCACAGACCAGAGCTTCAGGAGGGGAGAAAGCTCCAAAAGATTTACTTTTTATTATGTCAACATGTACAGTACTTTTCTGGCAGCTCTCCCTGCTGAAACCTTGAGGGAAAAAAAGATCTAGAAACTCATTAATGGTAAGCTAAGTTATTAGATTGTTCGTATGGATTCGTGCAGCCCATTTTACATGGCATGTGTGGAACAGGAGGGATATGATCTATCAACTGTCATTCTTAATATTTTATAGTGAAGCATAAATCAGCAGGGGGTAATTCTGACATGTCTGACTCAAGGGCATGCTAATTTCATCACCTTTTATGTGATATTGCTCAAATGTAGGTATGAATAGAGCAGTTCTGGGGCCATGCAGGATATAATCATTTGCTTCTGCTGCTGTCCCAATATGTAATTTCTAGCAGAGCCAAAGCAAGACTTTTTGGTGCAGTCCTCTCTTCACACATTTTACTTAACATGTTTGCCTTGAGGATGAACAGCGTTAAGTGGTAATTACATCAGCCCTGTCTCAGCGTTAAAAATTAGGTTCTGAGATGTATCTACATATTTGCCCACTCTGCAAATATCCCAGGAGAGCAATCCCTCTCATCTAACCTTACTGTGGCCCTGATATACCATATTACTGGTATGAGTGGATGAGTTTTAAGAGCGCATTTAATTTAAGGGGTACTGTCATGAGGTCAGGCCCAAGTGCGGCCTTTTAAAATGGCTCTCTCTGGGGTGGAGGGTGTCTCGTGGCGAAATATTCAGTTAGATGGTGGAGAGAAATGTACTCATTTCCAGTGAATCGGCAGCATTTGAAGAAATAGATGCTCTAGGCAAGTTCTTTATTGGGGGCTATGCAACAGCACCTGCCAGTCAAGGTCCTTTACAGGAGAGCTCCTAAGCCTGCACTTCCTATTAGGCCACACCTAAGTGCTTTTCTGACTAGGGTGCTCTCTTGAACGCATGCCAAATACCTGATTTACACAGGGATGCTCACATCTGTTTCGGGCAATATTTTCCAATTCATTTTTGACTTTCAGCTTCCAGGATTTGGGAATATTCTCGTTCATTTTGCAGAAGACGTTTTTGTCAGCGAGAGCCTGCCTAACTAAGTTGCTTCTCTGCTGAAACTGGAGTGGTTAAATCTTACAAATGTGAAAGGTGTTGATGAGGCCTGCCGCTGCTTCTCCAGTGCTGTGGCATTTCTGGATTGGATCGTTGTTCCTCAAGACAGGAAAGAAGCAAACCCCTCAAGATTAGTTCAATCTTTGTCGTCATATCAGAGAGGTATTTGCAGCAGTCCAAGCAGACTGTCAACAGACTGTGTTGCAAAGGTGGCAGTCATGTAAAAAGGAGGTAGGTCTCCTTTTTTAGTGAAAGCAGACAGTCGAACCTCTGTGGATGGGGACAGCCCCCAGCTGCTGAGACCTGCCAGGTGACAATTAGGGCATCACACTGTGAGAGTGAGGAACGGCAACGTGAGGCTGAAAGTCTCCTTCCCTTGGAAGCTTCACCTACGTGGAGGTGGGACCATAGCAATGTGTGTGGGACTGAAGCAGATGGCTGAGCAGACAGTGTCTGTGGCACCTCGCAGAGCAGATAGTACCTAACAGAGTGCGAATCTTCCCCCATACCCCTAAAGCACCACTGTGGTTTCTGAGTTGCCTGAGGAAAGGCAGCAAAGATCTGACAAAACGGTTGCTAATTGCCACGTGGTGCCATTGTGCAAGGTCTCCTCACCTTCCACAGGTGTCCCCCGAACCCTGTAAAAGTCAGGAAATCTCCTGCTTTGAAGAGCCAGACTTACCCTTATTACAACTGGAAGCAATTCTGCTCCCTGAGGGAATAATTATGAAGCCGAACTGAAGCTTATGTTGAATGCGTTTTGCCTTTACAACGGTTATCCTTTGCATCAGCCCATCTGACTTGAAGGGCGATGTTTCTTTGAAAATATTGTGCACATCTCACTGTAACGGAAGCCGGAGAGCGCCATTACTGTCCTTCCCATCACTGCTGGGAACAGAAGTGAAATAAGGGGTAAAGTGAGGAACCATCTAAATCTCAAAAGGCTTTTTTTCCTCCTAGGCCGAGGCTGTTTAGGGTAATCAGAGCAGCAAGAAGCATTATGGTACCCAGATGCGAAGTGACACCCTTAGTTAGCATAGTGGGTCAAAATGGTTTATGACACCTGACACTGGGATTTCTAAATAAGGAATCACAAGTAGCTAAAAATCTCCTGTTTTAGTATTACCATAGAAACAAGCCATGTGTGAAGTAAATGAACTGTGTTTACAGAGCTGGATCAGGTCTTAGTGAATCTGTAAAGAGTAAAACTAACAATAAAGGAGGAGTCCAAGGGGCTGAATGTCCTAGTCAGCACAGTACTGAAAACCCATTCATTGTTCACCCTGCCACCACGTGTTTCTTTGTTCTCTAAGAAATTAATTCTGCAAGCTATCCATGTATGCACATTTGGCTTTGTCACATAATAGCGACTAACGGTAGAGCAAAAAATAACACATTTTCCTATTTGGCTGTAGATCTTCCGTGAGTGATTCACAAATGATTTTTTACTATATAACAGGTGAGTTTTTATTAAATATTACATTTGAAAGTGCATATTCAAACCAGTAACTGTTCGTCCATTACAGTGGGTAATAAATAAACTAATGACGAGTGACTAAACCATCTCCCAGAGGACTTAACAGTTTGAATAAGCAATGCCTACCTCCACAAGTGACTTTCTCTCCTACAAGTCAGTAAATTTTTAAGTTAAACATTGTATGTGAGGAACAGCCATAAAAGAAAATCAGGAAGAAGTATCAGACTCACGAGCAAATACAATCATTGCTGAACTTAAAAAGCATTCTGCTTCTCATTTACATAGAATTTTAATATTCATACCATCCCAGTAACACAAGAAAGAAGAGAAAGTCTGTATCCTGATTGATGTAATGCCTTCAAAGTTTGATTGGAAACCCAGGCATGCTGCTTATAAAAGACGAAAGCTTGTGTACTGGTAACTCATGTATTAGTACAGGTAAAGTGATTTCAGTAACAAAGTGATGGTATTTAAACAGATAGTAGAGATCCCTGATAAAAAAAATAAATAAATAAGGATCGACATAGACTATAAATGTAGTTCTGCTTATATGGGATATAATATATGCTTTCAGTATTAATTTAGAATTTACTTTAGTTATTACGTAGGTTTAAGCGGGCATGGTGGTGGTGGGGTGGTGGTTGGACTAGGTGATCTTAGAGGTCTTTTCCAATGTTTCTGTGATTCTATGGTTATCCTTGGAACAGGTTTGACTCTGCTTACTGGAGCAGGCAGAGGGAAATGCTGGTGAACCTGGCAGCCACATTACTGATCTGAGCTGAAACCTCCATCTCACTACATCCTTTGCAGATGAGCTGGCATCCCCAGCTTTTAGTGACAGCAGAAAATAGGCAGAGCATTTCAAATACTCTGAGAAGAATCAGCAGACTCCATGCCTGTGGAGTTTCAGTAAGAAGTAAGTTCCCAGAAATGAAAACACAATTCACCATGTCTTGGTTAAGCTTACTTCAAAAGTGATTAGCTGTCCAACATCCTGATATCGAAGGAGACACCTGAAAAACTTGAGAATTTTGTTAGGGTTTGGCACACATAAATGTGTTGGCCCATATTCTCAAATAGCCTCTGATCTCTGATGATGATAATAAGGAAAGTCAGATTATTCTCATCTCTTACAACCGTCATTCTGGTTTTAATTATTTATTTGCAGGCAAAGAAATATAACTCTTCTGTGGTATTGCTTGTTGGGTTGGAGGTTCCAGTGTGACCATAGCTGTTGTGGAGACAGAATGTACATTGTAACCTCAAACCAGGCAGGAACAGAAAAGAAAAAAAAAATACCATAGCAAATGTTTTTTTAATTGTTGGGATGTGATGCTTCGGGCTTGTAATGAAGGACATCTTCTGCGCTGAAGAGGAGAACTGTCTGGGAGCAAAGCCAGGAGTGGCAGCGGTAGGAGGAAGGAAGAGGAGAACCACACAGCTATGTTTGTTACAAATTGTCCAGAAAGAGGCTGATTGTAAGGATTTAGTTAAACAAATAGTACTCACAGCTCTCCGTGCCACAGATGCCCGGGTACTAATGAGGCTCCCTAGAAAGATACATAATAACAATAGCTGTTGCTTTTTACTGCTCCATGTGCTCTGTGAGAAGTAAACATTAAAAAAAAACAAAGCAGGCAACAGAATCAAACCTCTCAACTCATCCTCCCCATCCGACCTTACGATGTTTTAAAAATCAGCTGTCCACAAAAGGAAGCTTCCTTCAGCGTCATGAAGTGCGGGCATTGTAAGGAAGATAAGACTTGTCCTGGCCTGAGAAGCTGTGTCAGGGCGGAAGCAGGCTATCTGTCCTTCACATGCACACATTTGCGCTCCCTCTGCCCTGCAGCTCCCTATGTGACAACATAGGGACAACGTGGACAACGTTGTCCACAGACAACGAGCCAAGAGAGAAGTATAGGTCACGTATATGTCTGTCATTGTCAGGCTGCTCGATGCACTGGAGGTTAGGAAGTGGGGCTGACACGATCCCCAAGAAAGGAATACTGCATACCATTTCAGGGGCTGGTTCAAAGCAGAGCAGCAAAGTCTGGGGTTTGGTAACTAAAGGATCCAGATTTCATCTCAGCTGGCCACAGCAGCGACGGTAATGATTGCAGATATCGATAGCAAGGTTTTTTGTATAGACTTCGCCAGCACCCACAGAGTAAGAACACTCCTGTGCAGTGGTACATCTCTAGGCTGATTTAAATCAGTCTTACAATCAGTTCTACCAAAGCATTCAAAGACCTTTTCAGTAATTGGAGCTACTCCATGACAAATCTCAGCTTTTGGCATGGAAGAACTTCAACTGCACAGATATGCTGAAAAGTTAGTGAAAACATTCTGGAAAAGAATCTGTATTTTTCCATTTTCCTAGCTCTTACATTTGAATTGAAAGGTCAAGGCTGAACCAGGAGCATTTCATTCAGAAATGTGGGAATATTATCAAAGTTTGTTGAGCTGTTGTTGAGAAAACATTAAGACTGAACACCTCGCTGGTTGATCACTGTGGGCTGACCTACGCTTGACACGCCAGGCTGGAGTTTCTGACATTTTGAACATTCCCATATGACTTGTAATTTCTGAAACAGGTGTAGTAATCCTCTGACAAGTGCATGTTTTTTTAATTATGGCAGTGAAGCTGCAAATGCAATTAAAATGCTTGTATAGCACCACATAAAGCAAACCTTGCATTTTCTCCGCTATTGCTAATGGGCCAGCAGTGCTACTTCCATTCCCAGTGTTGTTAACTTCTGCCATTTCTGTTACGAGTTGCACACTATTATGTTATTTATCATTATGACATGATATGTGGTGCATCTAGGTTTGGTTTCTCTCCCACACTTGCTGCTGGAAGGGTTTAATAGCAGAGGAAGAGCTACACAGAGAAGCGACCAGAAAGATGAAGGATGTGGCAGCTTTGATCAGTTTGTGATGCATTCATGTTCTCTACAGCCAGGGGAAAAGGCAAGCGGGGGCATGTGACAGATACCTCTATTACATCCTTCATGGCACTGACGAGGTCATTTGGGAGAGATTGTTTGCTCTCCCCCAGAGCTTTGGGATAAAACATGCAGTTTCTAGGTGGCAGACTGAGAAAAAATGCCAAGAGCAAATGTGCTCTTTGCCCAACAGGTGTCTAAATTATGGATCTCATTGCTACAGCATGTTATGCATCCAAAAGGCTTGAAAGGGTTAAAATTGACTACATTAGTGGAAGAAAAATCCTCAGGGGCTACTGAACACAAAAATGCCATTTCTGGTCCAGGCATTCCCTGAACTGCAGTCGCAGAAGGCTGATAACTGTATTAGGAGAATGTTACTACATTGCTGCCTATTCTTATATTCTTTCCTAAATATGTAGTATTTGTTACTGCCAGGGACAGGATCCTGGGCTAGCTGGACCTTGAATCTGATCCAGTGTATCTGCTCTTGTGATCTTACATTAACCGTCAGTAAGAGAAAAAAAGATGGGGCATTTTAGTACTCAGGACCTTTAAACTTTGAAGCTTGTATTTTCAGTTCCCAGAGCCAAGTAAAAAGAACTCTAATCTTATGGATTTCAAACCAAGATCATGATTTTGGAGTGACTTGGGTTTACCAAATGGGACTACAGTGTATATTAAACCAGTACTGTGATATGCCAAAAGAGTCCAGAAGAGATGGTAGATAATAAACACATTCACAGCTGTTTTCAGACAATCATAAAGTACAATTGATTGCACCATTCTGATTTGCAGATAAGTCTCTGACAGCATTATAAAACAGTGCTTCTTTCTCCACATGTTTATCTTCAAAGGTACCGAGATTCAACAGTCTCCTTGAGAGCTTTTACCGTTTGTCCAGAACCTCCCTGTGCTAAATGTCCTATTTGTGTTTATGTATTATCAAGCGTAACTTCACATGAGTCGAATTAAAACATTCCAATTAAAACACTAGGAATGTAATTTGCTTCTCAGTAGTTCTGAATCCAAGGGAGAATCACTGAATGACATTGTTACAGCAAACTGCAGTATGGCACTGTATGCAGTTTTATTTTTCCCTCCTCTTTCATTTGAAGCTCTGATTAATAAGTCATATTCACAGGGGTCAGATGGGAGAAAGGAAAAAATTGCTGAAAATTATCAGGCTGGATAGGAAGCAGAACTAACCATCTCTCTGATTATCTCCCCTGGCCACGATGAGATATGGTCTACAGTTCATGGTTCGTTCCTCATAACCAGTGAGGCAGAACATAATGTAATGAAAATTGATCTATAGAACATATTCGATCAGTGAAATATGAGAAAAGGAATTACTTCAGAAGAAAGTGAAAATTAAGAGGGTATACCAGCACCAGCAGACAGACAGACAGGCAGACAGGCATTGTTTTTCCCTCTGGAAAAGCAGATGGGGTAAACACAGGACAAATTCACCAAGCAGAGTTCATTGCTTGACCTGCATCTAAATCTCACCCAGTTCAGTTCAACTATAGAAATAGAAAAACAAAAAATACCCTCCTCGCCCCCTCCCCCCTCCC
>JANHGO010000063.1:61607605-61624621 GCA_024606505.1 Aquila spilogaster
TTTTCTTTTCTTTTCTTTTCTTTTCTTTTCTTTTCTTTTCTTTTCTTTTCTTTTCTCTTTTCTTTTCTTTTCTTTTTTCTTTTCTCCTCCTTTTTCTCTTTCTTTTTCTCCTTATTTTTCTTTCTCTCCTTCTTTTTCTCTCTCCTTTTTCTTTTTCTCTTTCTCCTTCTTTTTCCTTTTCTCCTTTTTTCTCCCTTCGCCTTTGGCGTAAAGTTAAGCTCCGCGCCCGCCTTCCCCGCCCCGGGCCCAGGCGTACCCCGAGGGAACGCAGGTGGCCCGGTCCCCAGCGGGCACACAGCCCCCGCGGGGCTTCCCCCGAGCCGCCGGTCCCCGGGCGCCCGCGGGCGGTCGGACGGCGCTGGGGCTGGGAAGGGGCTCCGGCATCGCCCCCCTTGGCCAGCTCCCTCCCCGAATCCCCGCGCTGCGGCTCCGCAGCCCTGCTGGAGCCGCCTGAGGGACACAGAGCAAGAGCCCACTCTGCAGAAGGAGATGCTGATTTCCACAAGCTCTCAGAAATCGCCCCCGGCATCAAAATCGTCCCACCTGCTCTCGAAAACTGAGCTAGCCGAGGAAGCTGTCAGGGCCCTATCTTTAGTTCTTTGCTCCACAGATGGACTGTTAGTCAAGTCCTGCCCACGTGGAGTCTAGTGTTTTATGTTTTTAAGCTCTGTGTCATGCAGCCATAAATGCTGGGGGGAGGTGATCTCTGTGTAGGATGTTTTTTCCTATTTTTGTAATGGTAACTGTCAGCTAGGGCTGGGAGAAAAAGAGAAGCGGTGCAGAGCCTTCCCTCCCTTTTAATGCAACCTGATATTTCCCCCGGGTGTTATGTTAGGGCGTGTTTAAATGAAGACAAAATTAAAAAGGGGGGGAAGCCCCAAAGCTATGAAATAAATAACTTGAATTTGCTGTAACCCCCTTATTTTAGAGATGGGAAAGCATGATGCATGTTAGAGGAAATAGTGCCGTTCCCTTCTGAGAAGCTCTGTGTGGAGGAGCAGGGCCGAGGCCCAGCTTCTTCTCCAATGTTTAAGGGACGTCTCCTGCTGTGTAGATTATGAGATCCCACGTCCCTAGGGATGCACAGACCCCATACAGACCCAGTACAGCAGCACTGCTCTCCCAATTAACTGACAGAAAGGGCGGCCTGGAAGTGGCAATGGGGTCTCCAACCCACAGGGTACCCACAGGGTCTCCAACGCTTCCCATTGCTAGGAAGAGACCACCCCCTGCCTCAGGAGCAGGTCAGGGCCAAAGCTGAGGCGCAGAGGGGTTCACCACCACCGAGTGGGTTGGGGCCATCTGCTCCGAAGGGTGCAGGGTAGGGCCCATGGCAGCTGGATGTTTCATGGTAGAAGAGAGATGACAGTGCCACGCCACTGGCACAGCTCCGCACCGCCGGTGGGATGGTGCTGAAACTGTGAAACCGTGAAACTGGGCCTGGAGGTCGAGTACGCTCATGAGCCCTGCTGCTTTCCACAGGTCACAGACACCTTTCGAGGGAGGAAAAATCCCCAATATAAGCGTTCTCAGGTAACGCAGAGAGGCCAACCCTTCAAAAACCTGCCACTCAAAGCCAAAGGTATTTTCTGGCTTTTTTGGTAGTGTCTGAAAACTCCTGAATTTCATCCTAATCCTGTTGCTTTGTGTCATAGTGACAAGAAACCTATTTTTGTGCCCAGAGAACAATTCGAGGATTTTACTGCATCTGCAGGCTGCGTTTAACCGAGATCAAGAGATATGCTATTTTTGTATGGTCTTCTCTGGAAGTCCGCACAGCAGTGTTTGTGGTCTTGGTGGATGATTTTGTCATCAGCGTGTGCCTGAGTGACACAGGAATCGTTATCTTCATTGTGCAGAAGGGAGGCTACAGAGCAGGGAGACAGTCGAGTTAAAAAACATCCCCTCATCTTCAAGCACGTCCAGTCTAAACGCCCACAAGGAGACCTGCTGACTCAGGAGACCAGTGGTCTGGAGATTTAGCTGCAGGTCGCTGCTGGCGGGTCCCTCTCTCCTGCTTGAGGCTCCCAGCATCATAGGTGAGAGGTGTATTTGGTCTCAGTCATGGCCAGGTGCTTCCACGTCTGTGACCGCCAGTCACGGTGGGCAGCATGGCTCACCTTGCGCCCTCCACACCTGTGATTTCCTAAGCCAAAACAGCCCAATCTGATTGATATCATCTCCCAGACCCTTCAGGTACCGAAAGCCCAGAAATGAGAACTTTTAAAACTAGACACACTCATGCTGAGGTCCATGGAAGGTCTGGGCTGGGGATTTATCAGTCATCTACAGTAACAGGGAGGCTGTCTTCTCTATAGACATCCTGACGTGTTTCCTTCCCTCAGACTCTTCCCGTGTTTCCGTTCTACACCAACACCAGCACCAGCGTAAGGACCATTGCTGCAGAAACAGCCATTTTTTGCTACAGTCTCTCTGCAGCGGATTTTATTTCCCCTGGCGGAGAGGAGTTGGGCTTATGCACGTTCCCCTAGCATCACGGGATGCCTGGATTATGCTCACAATATGTTTGTGGCCAGTTTGGTTTTGTGTAATTCATTTGCCCTGTTCCACCAATGGTGCTGGAGGTAGCAGCTGGCGGTGGGGTGGGCTGGCAAACTGGCTTTACCTACCACAGCTGTTTTAAAAATGAACTTTTGTCTCATCTCTAAAACTGGATGCTTGCTGGTTATTTCTTAACAATACTGGCTCTGCAGCTCACAGCAAGTGAAAACCCAGAAAATGACTCCAAGTTAACAAAGGAAAGGGCAAAGCAACACACTTGGGTCCTAGCTCTCCTTCAAACACAGTAAGAGAAGCACCTACAGATGCAGCTGTGACCGGGTCAGGGCTGCCCTGGTACAGAAAAGGCTGCCGAATAATCTGCCCTGCGAGCTGTAGGGAAACGTGTCCATCTTCAGCCACACTTTCCTTGCAGGGACAAATGATGACTTTTAGTTTTTTAAGAGCTCTTTACACTTGATCCTTAATCCCTGATGGAAGAGTTGCAGTTAGGTTACAGGACATAATCTCAGTATAATTTATTACCGAAGGCTTTTTTCTGAACTCCTTTGACCCTGCAACCTCCCTGATGTTAATCCAGTGGAGAGTCATGGCTGAGGAGGGAATATGGCCCCTTCACTTTCAGTCTTCATAGCTGTAATTAATTATCTGCATCATCATCAGTGAGTGCAGTTAAAGGAGGAACAAAAGGGACATCAATCTCTCTAATGCAGAACTGGTTTAGGTGCTCGTCTGTCAGCATTTGGATCTTAGCCATTACACAAACCCACAGTGAAAACAAAGTGTGTGTCTGAGTCTTCTAGCAAAATGACATACAGGAAAGCATCCGTGTAAATACATCTATCTGAACATAAAACTTAGCATTCCTGCTTGCATACGCCTCTCTATTTCTTCATTTACTACTTCATTAACTACAGGAAGGGATTCCTGAATAGTGACTTCTTTTTACAGTAGCCAAAAATGTGCGATATATTTCCCATTTAAACAAATGGAAAGAGTTCAAATTAGCAGACCCTATTATAATATATAGCAGCAACCTTTGTTTACAGAACACATAAAAATGAAATTTGTCTCAGAATAAGTAGTAGCACTTCCTAAATGTCACAATCAGACAGGTTAAATTGTTGTTTTGTAGAACCTGTTGGAAGAAAGTAGGTTTTTTTTCCCTTGTGCAAAATTTCCATCTTAGCTGAAATAGAGCTTTTCAGTCTTTTTTTTTCCTTCCCTGACCAACTGTCCTCCCAAACCAGAAGCTTCCCACAAAATACTGCATTTGGTCAAACCTTACAATTTGATATCCAGAAACATCTGAGGAAATCCTCAGAAAACTGTCTTCTCTTGCTATAACTCATTTCTCTACTTGATTTGTTGGTATGTTTATTTATTTTTTACTTTTAACCCAAGTGCCCCCGATGTGCCTGGAGCTCTGGCCTCAGACCCCTTCCTACCCAGGAGGCACTATGCAGTCAACAGGAGGTGACTATGCCCAGCACCCACAAAAATTAATCTGAAACCCAGTAATAAGGTAAATTACCAACTCCAGCTTAACATACACCACCATCATTCTGCGAGCGTGCAGCCTTAGACACCGCTGCGTCCCACAAGGCACAGCACATTGAAGACCATGGGGTCTCATTTTTGTACACAGTGCCTCTGCTACCTCTCTCTTACAGTAGCTGCAGTGAGCACAGCAGAGCATGGGGAGGGAAGGAGGCTTGAGAAAGATGTAGGTTGTGTTGTGTCGACACAGCAATCTGATAGGTACGTTGTACAGTATTTTTATGGAAGGTTTTTCTCCCTGCTGAAGCCTTGAGAAAACAAACCCCAAATTCATTAGTGGGTTATTAAATTGTTCGGTTGGATACACGCAGCCTATTTTACATGCTGTGTGGAACAGAAGTGATATATCAACTGTCATTCTTAATATTTTATAATGAAGTATATAAATCATCAGGGGGTAAGTCTGGAAAGTCTTACTCAAGGGCATCACCTTCTATGTTCTGTTGCTCGAAGGCAGGCTTGAATAGAGCAGTTCTGGACTCATATAAGATACGATAATTTGCTTCTGTTGCTGTTCTAATACATTATTTCTAGCAGGACCAAAGAAAGATTTTTTGGCACAGTCCTCCCCTCACTCATTTTACCTAACTTGCTTGCCTCAGGGATGGACAGTGTTAAGTGGTAATTGCCTCAGCCCAGTCCCAGCACTAAAAATTAGGTTCTTAGCTGTATTTACATATTTGCCCACTCTACCAGCATCCCGGGAGAGCAATCCTTCTTCTCTAACCTCGCTGTGGCCCTGATATACACTATCACTGGAATGAATGAATGAATTTTAAGAGTGCATTTAATTTAAGGGGTACTATCATGAGGTTAGACCCAAGTATGGCCTTTTAAAATGGTTCTCTCCAGGGGGAGAGTTTTTCTAACTCTGAAATATTCAGACAGTGGTGAGAAATGTATTCATTTAAAGGGAATTGGCAACATTTGAAAAAATAGATGCCACTCTCAAGTTCTTTACCAGGGGTTATGCAAAGGTACCAGTTAACCGAGGTCCTTTTCAGGAAAGCTCGTGAGTATGCATGCGCCTCATAACAGGCCCACATCTAAATGCTTTCCTGACTAGGATGCTTTCTTGAATGTATGCCAAATCCCTAATTTCCAAACGGATGCCCAAGTCCATCTCAGGCAATCTCTTCTGATTCACCTTTGACCTTCAAGTTTCAGGATTTGGGAATATTCTCTTTCATTAGATGGAAGAAGTTTTCATCAGTGAAAGCCTGGCCAATTAAGTTGCTTTTCTGCTGAAATTGTGATGTTAAATCTTTCAGGGTCTGTGAAGTGTGAAAGCCCTTTGCGAGGCCGGTGGCTGCTTTCGCGATGCCAAGGGGATTTCTGGATTGGGTTGTCATTGCACAAGTTGGGAAAGACGCAAACCCCTCAAGATTAATTTAATCTTTGTCACCAACAGCAGAGAAATATTAGCCAGCAGTCCAAATGGGTTGGCAACAGACGGTTGTTTAGAAGGTGGTTATAGTGTAAAAGGGAGGTAGGTCTCCTTTTTTAGTGAAAGGAGACTGTAGCCCCACTGAGGCTGGGGACAATCCGCAGCTGCTGGGACCTGCCAGGTGATAATCAGGGGAAATACACTGAGAAAGTGAGGAGCAGTGAGGCTGAAGATCTCCTTTCCCTGGAAATTTCACCTCCTCGGAGGTGGGATCGTAGTAATGTCTGTGGGACAGAAGCAGATGGCTGAGCAGACACTGTCTGTGGCACCTAGCAGAGGAGACAGATAGTACGTAACCGAGTGTGAAGCTTGTCCCCGTACCCCTGTGGCACCGTGGGAAGTGCCATTCCTGAATAGCCTCAGGGAAAGCAGCAAAGGTCTGACAAAACGATTGCTAATGGCATTGTGCCATTATACAAAGTCTCCTCACCCTCTACAGGTGGCCCCCAAACCATGTAAAATTCAGGAAATCTACAGCTTTGAAGGGCCAGACTTATCCTGATTACAACTGGAAGAAATTCTGCTCCCTGAGGGAATAATTAGGAAGCTGAGCTGAAACTCGTGTTGAACACACTTTCCCTTTACAGTGGTTTTCCTTTGCAACTTGGAGGGTAATTCTTCTTTGAAAACATTGTGCACATCCCACTGTAACAGATGCTGAAGAGACCCAAGCCGTTCTTCCTGTGACTGACAGGAATGGAAGCAATGAAATGAGGGGTAAAGTGATGAACGATCTCATCTGAAAAAAAACCCATTTTTTTTCTTCCTGTAAAGCCGAGGTCACTTTGGGTAATCATAGCAGCAGGATGTATTGCCACACCCTGATGCAAAGTAACTCACTTACCTGGTTTCATGGGTTAACATGATTCAGTTTATGGCATCTGACATTGTTTTTTTCTAAATAAGGAAGCATGAGTAATCAGAAATCTCCTGTTTTAGTATTACCATAGAAACAAGCCATGTAAGTAAATGAACTGTGTGTACAGAGCTGGATCAGGTCTTATTGAATCTGTAGGAATAAAACTAACAATGGTGGAAGAGTCTAGGGGACTGAATATCCCAGTCAGCAGAGCATTGAAAACCCCTAACATTGTTCACTCTGCCACCATGTGTTTCTTTGTTCTCGATGAAATTAATTCTGCGCACTACGCGTGTATGCACATTTGGCTTTGTCTCGTAGTAGTGACTAACAGTAAGAGAACAGAAATTAACACATTTTTGCTGTCAGGCTGTAGATTTTCTATGAGTGGTTCACAAACGATTTCACTGTATAAAAGGTGAGTTTTTATTAAATATTACTTTTGAAAATGTATATTCAAACCAGTAACTGTTCATCTATTACAGTGGGTAATAAGGAAACTAATTACAAGTGACTAAACCTTTTCCCAGAGGACTGAACAATTTGCATAAGCAATGCCTACCTCCACAAGCCACTTTCTCTCCCACAAAGACAGTAAATTTTTAAGTTAAATGTCATGTGAGGAACACTCATAGAAAATAAGGAAGAAATACCAGACTCCTGAGCAAAGTCAGTCGTTGCTGAACTTAAAAAGCTCCCTGGTTGTCATTTACATAAAAATATAAATATTCATATCATCCTAATAGCACCAGAAAGAAGTGAAATAGAGGTCTGTATCATGACTGCTGATCAGAGTTACAGCTTCAGAGTTTGATTGAAGACCCAGGCATGCTGTTTATATAGCATGTAAACTTGTGTAGAAGTACTGACAACACACATGCCAGTGCAGTTAAAGTGATTTTCAGTAAGGAAGTGATCATTTTTAAACAGGTAGTAAAGATTTCTGAATAAAGATGGAGTAGTATGAGATGGTAAATGCAGTTTGGTTTATAAGGGATGTAAGGGATGTAAAGGAGTTATTTTGAAATGCTGTCACAAATGCAGAAAAGCACAAGTCTGGAGAGTTACAAAGGGCAGAATTCAGCGGTTCTGGCCTTTCAGTACCCCATTGATGCTAAAAGAACAGCTTCCCCATGAGTGATGATAAGAAAACATATCCTGTATCCTTGCCCTGCCCTGTTGCCTCCTTTCTCTTCTGCACACCACGTGCACTCCCCTACGAGTAAGTGCTGTGGGTAGCACAGCACTTCAGTAACTCTGGCAACAACATATTTAAATTGTCATGGACTGTAGTTTGCAATGAGCTGAATAGTTTGGCAGCAGTTTAGCAAAGGGCACTAGCCTTGGCATGGGTTTGCCTCTGCTTACAGGAGCAGGCAGTGGCTTTGCAGAGGGAGGTGCTGGTGAACCTGAGGGCCACATTACGTGTGTGCTAGGGAGGGGTTACGGTGGATAAGCCCCGGACTGGTCCTGGGGCCTGAAGGGCTTTAGCACCTGACGTTCATTAAATGCATTTGTATTTGTAAATGCATTGCATCATCTGGTTTGGTTTCTTCCAAAATGAATCCATTTTGTGGCTTCTGCACCTGCCGCACAGTGTGAAACAAAGCCCAGTGGGGACAATCAGGTGAGTCCCTGTAAAAAAACACTTCTGATGTGAACTAAAACCTTCATGTCAACACATCTTTTACTGCCTGGGGCTGGAGTTCCCAACTGCTATTGACAGCAAAAGATGAGCAGTGTTTCTCAAATGAGCTGGGGAGAATCATCGTGCCCCACACCTGCAGACTTTCAACAAGAACTAAGTCCTCCAAGCTAAGAACTTAATTCCCAAAGTCTTGCTTAAGCTTACTTCAAAAATAATGAGTTGTCTAACATCCTGAAATCAAAGGAGACACCTAAATAGCTCCAGAATTTTGTTAATATTTGGCACACATAAATACATTGGCCTGTATTCTCAAACAGCCTCCAATTTCTGATGATGATAATAAGGAAAGTCAGATTAGTCTTGTCTCTTAGAACCATCATTCTGGTTTTAATTATTTATTTGCAGGCAAAGAAATATAACTCTTTTGTGGTATTGCTTGTTGGGCTGGAAGTTTAAGAGCAAGCATTGCTGTAGTAGACACAGAATATACATCATAGACTCAAACTAGGCAGGAGCAAATAAAAATTACCATAGCAAAAATTTTTTTAATTATTGGGATGCGTTGCTTTTGACTTGTAATAAAGGACATTTTCTGCATTGAAGAGGGGAGTTGTCTGGGAGCAAAGCCAGGAGTAGCAGTGAGGAGGAAGAAAGAAGAGAACTACTGAGATATTTTTGTTACAGATTGTCCAGAAAGCGGTTGCTTGTAATGGTTTAGTTAAACAAACAGTACTCACAATTCTTTGCACTGCAGATGCCCTGATACTAATAAGAGTCCATGGAAAAATACACAATAACGATAGCTATAGCTTTTTACTGCTCCATGTGCTTTGGAGGAAGTAAATATCAAAAAGACAAAATAAAACCCTCCCAAATACTCCTCCCCATCCAACACTGTTACGTTTTAAAAATTAGCTGTCCACAAAAGTAAGCTTCTTTCAGCTTCATGAGTTGCAGAGTAAATATTGCAAGGAAGATAAGATTTGTCATGGCCCGAGTCGCTGCGTTTGGGCTGGAGCAGACTATCTGTCCTTTGCACACACACAGTCATGCTCCCTTTGCCCTCCAGCCCTCTATGTCTTTCAAATAAACAACAATCAAGAGAGAAGTATAGCTCACGTACATGTCCGTCATCATCGGGCTGCTCTGTGCGCCTTGTGATTAGGTGTCGCTGACACAGCAGCAAGACCCCGAAGGCAAAAGTGGGCTGCTATTTCACTGCAGGGCTGGGGTCCTCCCCTCTGCAGCTCAGATGGCCCCATGTCCCAAGGACGGTCACTTGCGAGCCCTGCCAGAGCCCCGGCTTGCTGCTTCTGTGGTCCAGTGGGGACATATGGGAGCAATGTGAGCTTGCAGCACATCACTCTCCACAACACCGAACTCTGGGTCTCTCTCTTTCGGTGCGTGCAACGCCATTCTCCCACCCGTCCCACCAATGCCCAGGAGAACTGGAAACCAGCCGAAGGGAAGTTGGCACCTATGCCATCATGAGGTGATGAAGAAGAAGAAGGAAACCTTCTGTGCAATTTCAGGGGTTTGGGGCTTGCTTTCCATGGGGAACACCTCTGGCATAGTGAGCTGAGGACCGATCGCTACTCCTGGATATGTGAAGCATAACTCATGGAGCGTGTGTCCCACATCAGCCATGAGTTACAAAGCAGGTAGCAGCTCTGGATAACACCTGCGTGCATTTGACCTGTTGACACCCAATCAAAGATTTCTGCAAGGCTCTCTTCTGTGTAGCTTCAAGGCGTTCCTCTCCGTGGTGCTAAATTAGCCCTGACTTTGCCACCGCCTGTACAGAATGAACACTCCTGTGCAGTGATAGGTCTCTAGGTTGATTTAAATCATCACCCAATCAGTTCTACCAAAACATTCAAAGCCCTTTTCAGTAACTGGAGCTATTCCACAATAAATTTTAG
This sequence comes from Aquila spilogaster, assembly GCA_024606505.1. NCBI lineage: Eukaryota > Metazoa > Chordata > Aves > Accipitriformes > Accipitridae > Aquila > Aquila spilogaster. Next base: position 61,617,562 of record JANHGO010000063.1, read on the forward strand.
CTTTTCGCATGGAAGAACTTCAACTGTACAGATATGCTGAAAAGTTATTAAAAACAGAAAGAAGAATCTGTATTTTTCCATTTTTCCTAGTTCTTACATTTTAATTGAAATGATCTATGCCAAGGTAAAACCAGAAATATTTCATTTAGAGGCTCGAAAATATTACCAAAATTTGAGGAGTTGAAAGCAAAAATTAAGCCTGAAACCCTAGCTGGGCGAGGAGTACAGGTTGACCTAAGATTGACATGTCAGCGTGGAGTTTATAATACTTTCATAATTTCCATAAGACTTGAAATTTCTAAAACAGATGTAATGATTCAATAAGAGCATCTTTTTTAATTCATGGAAGTGAAGTTGCAAATGTGATTATAATGCTGGTACAGCACCATCTAAACTAGATTTTGTGTGTTGTCCTCTATTGCTAATGGGTCAGCAGTGCTGCTTTCACTATGCGTGTTGATAACTCTTGCTATTTTACTGTGTTTCACATTATTATGCTATTTTTCATTACGCCATAATATATATAAATCCATGGTGCATCTGCATCTGGTTTTTCTCCCCCACTTGCTTCTAAAAGAATATAATAGCAGAGGAAGAGCTACATAGAAAAGCAACCAGCCAGACCAAAGATGTGGCACCACTTCTATTCAAGGAGTGACAAACAGACACTCTACAGCCAGGAGAAAGGGCAAATGAGGGGGTATGACAGAGACCTCTATTAAGTCCTGAGTGGACCTGAAAAAGTCATTTGGGAGTAATCGTTTGCTCTTTCCCAGAACAAAGGAATTTGGGAGAAAACTTACAGGTTCTAGCTGGCAGATTGAGAAGAAATGCAAAACCAAATGTGTTCTTTGCACAACAGGTATCTAAGTTGTGGATCTCATTGCCACAGGATGTTACGGATCTAAAATGGTTAAAATTGATTGAATACATTAACGGAAGAAAAAATCCTCAGGGGCTGTTGAACACCAAGATGCCATCTCTGGTGCAGGCATTCCCTGAGCTGCAGTCACAGAAGGCTGGTAACTATATTAAGAGAATGTCACTACATTACTGCCTATTTTTATATTCTTCCCATAGTAGGGAATATTTGTTACTGCCAGAGACAGGATCCTCAGCTAGCTGGACCTTGAATCTGATCCAATGTATCTGTTCTTGTGATCTCATATTAATTTCCAGTAAGAGAAAAAAGGGGGGACATTTTAGTACTCAGGACTTCTAAACTTTGAATCCTCTATGTTCAGTTCCCAGAGTTCAGTAAAAAGAACTTAAATCTTACAGGTATCAAATCAATATAATGATTTTTGAGTGATCTGGAATTCACAAATACCTGGGCTATATTGCATAGTAAATCAGAACTTTGATATGCCAAAAGAGTCCAAAACAGAGCATAGATAATAAACATATTCACAGCTGTTTTCTGATAATCTTGAAGTACAATAGACTGCACCATTGTTTTGGTGCAATCTCTGATTTTCAGATAAGATTCTGGCAGCATTATAAAACAGTAGTTCTTTCTCCACACATATTTTTCTTAAAAAATACCAAGAATCAACTGAAACTCCGTGGCAGTTTTTTACAGGACCTCCCTCTGCTAAGTGTCACATTTGTTTATATATTATCAAGTGTCACTTCACATGACTCAAATGAAAAAATTCTAATTAAAAGATTAAGAATGTGATTTGTTCTACTGCAGTTCTGAAGCCAAGAGAGAATCACTGAATGAAGTTGTTAATTTGAGCCCCAGTATGCTACTGTATGTAGTTTTATTTTTCCCCTCCTCTTTCATTTGAAGCTCCGATTAATAAGTCATACTCACAGGGGTCAGAAGGGAGACAGAAAAAAAAAAAGAGATTATTGCTCAAAATTATCAGACTGTATAGGAAGCAGATTTAACCATCTCTTTGATTATCTCCCCTGGCCAGGATGAGATATGGTCTACAGTTCATGGCTCATTCCTCATAACCAGTGAGGCAGAAATGCAATGTAATGAAAATTGATCTATAGAACATATTTGATTAGCGAAATATGAGCAAAGAAATTACTTCTGAAGAAAGTGAAAATTAAAAGCATATACCAGCACAAGCAGACAGTTAGACAGACAGGCATAATTTTTTCTTCCAGAAAAGCAGATGGGGTAAGCACTGGATGGATTCACCAAACAAAGAGTTCATTGCTTCACCTACCTCTAAATCTCACTACAGAGACTGAACTATAGAAATAGAAAAGCAAAAATTTAAATCTCCAATTTATGACTGTGCTTCAGAAAATGGCATTTTGGAAAAATGAAGAGTGGCTTCACTGCTAAAGAAGACCTTGTTGCAGCAAAATACATCTTCAGTTCTTTGTTTTTCCTTCAACTTCTGTCTGTTTAAGCCAAGGCACATCACTGATGTCCTCTTTCTTCCATGTTTTGTAGTTGTAAAATGTGGATAGTAATCACCAGAATTCTGTGAGAATTAATTTAATACAGGGAGTGCTTTCATTTCCTTGGGCAACAGGTTTATAACAGCATAAAAATATGTTGGGGAAATAAATGCATTGCCTCTTATCTGAAACATGGATCTCTTACGTGGTCATTTCTATGTTCTCAGCAAAGTAATAACAAATGATCTTTCCATCTGTGCAGGCTCACTCATATAGTACGGAAGAAAAATAACTTCTGTTGTTTAGATGAGCAATGAGAGAACATGGAGCAAATCAGGATAAGCAAACACTCAAGGCTAAAGCCATATACTATTCAAGAGCATGCATAGACTGAAACGTGTTCATATAAAACATTCATGGACCACTTTAAGAAGCGAAGTCATAAACAATTGAGTAGTTGCAGAGAAATCATGGAGAGAAAAGGGGTTAAAGGTTTAGAATAAAATTTTCATTGCAAATAGCTCAAGGTATTCATTATTTCACAAGGAAAATATTTGTTGTTCCCTTTGGGTCTGCTAAGCCATCTCCAGGGATTTCCATTTTCCATGCTGCACCCTATATCAGCACCTACATATGCTTACAGATTTTTGCTACGATTGGTTTCTATGACTGTATTTTTCTGACAGACTTCTAATTGAAAGCAGCATGATAAACTGTAGGAAGCCCCGTCTCCACAGACCTGCTACCGCTGCTGCAGAAAACCAGTCTGTCTGCGCGGCCTATTTTTGTGTTGTCCCTGAGCCGCAACTGTGCCCCGCAGAGTCGTAAATCAGATGCGAAGGCCGCCGAGAAGCAGCCGGGGGTTTTCTGTGCCACGGCCACGGTCGACTCGGCGGCACGGCCGCACCGCTGCGGCCGGGGGCCGTGCACCCTTGGCGCCGTGGGGGCTCCTCGGCGGCCCTGCCCGCCGCACAGCCCCACCAGCCTCGGCGCGGGAGGCTGCTGAGCGTGAGAGACGCTGGCCAGGGGAGATGCAGCAACGGAGGGGGGGGCGATACCCTTTTCACCCCTTTCCGTGACTTGCAGGCATACATTTGCTCATTTTGCTCCTTTGTACTGAAGGTCAGAAGATTCCATGTTCCCTGATCCCAAAAGTGATGCCAGAAGAGCAGAAAAGCAGCACACGGCAAAACACGTGAACGAATCCTCCAGGACGGGAAGGCTCCACACAACGAGTAGGCAGGTACAACTCCAGGAGGGAGCTGCTCCCGCTTCGTGTCAGGGTGAATTTGGTCCAAAGAGCTCAGCCTTGGGCTGATCCTTCCCTTTGTTTTCATGTTCCCGTCCAACGAAAATCAGCTAGCAGCCAAAGGACTAAACGGCAGCCTTAGCCTCCTCATTTTCATGTTGTGTTTGTCCCCCCCTCTCTCTGAAGAACAGAAAAGGCTGCCAACAACTTGCTCGTAGCTGTGCCTGTGCTAGGATGGCCCCGTGCGTGATCTCGCAGACACTGCGCAGCAAGAAGACTAGACGCCCCGTGATTTACACTTTTGGGCTGTTAGATGGCAGTTCCTCTTGAGATGCAATTTGGTGGGAGAGAGTAAAGAGCTAAAAATGCTGCAATGGAAGAAATCCACTGAAAACCAGGTGTAAAATTGTGCACATTTTCAGTCCCAGGATGCTGCAGGAGCATCCAAAGGTGTATTTTTTAATCCAAAGCACAGACTTGCGTTAATGCAGCACCTGCCTGTACACAGCTAATGAAATCTGGTTGACGCTTCTGTTCGCTCCCTGCTTTTGAAGTGACAGATGCTTGTTGTTTTCTGTTTCATGTGCCCATAGATCTTGAGCTAACATTTGTGGAAGCCAGTGGAGGACCCTCCTCTGTCTTCAGTCATCCATGAACCATGTCCAGAGAGACACCGGGGCTGAGATTACCTCACGGCATCTTGCCTTCGGAAACACATGGATGTCTGGCAGGTTGTAATTGCTTTTTTCTGAAACAGCAATGGCTGAAAGTATGCCAGTATATTAATATACTGTATTATTTACAGACTTGCTTGCTGGGCCAAGGTAAACACTCAGCAACTGAGTCACCTCAATTTGAACTTTTCTCTCTTGCTTTGAAATTTCACTTTATGTTCTCAGGATATCTACTGCCACTGCTGTGTTTATTCAGTTTGCTGTATGCCTCACATTAACCTACACTTCTGATTTTTCACAGTCAATGCAGCCTCATTGACAAATGGGATCTTCCACGCCCAGCATTACTCATTCTCGGAAGAATGACTAGAAGAGTGCTCCGAGGCCAAAGGAAGCGATGCCAGGCCTATTTTCTGATTTGCTTTTATTCAAAGCACTGCCATTGATTCTCTTCCACTTACAGAACTATTGGTGTCTGGGAATTTCACATGAACTAAAAATAAAAGCAGCAGAACCATCCCCAGTTTCTGAAGGAAAGATGCTCTAGGTTAGACCCTAGCACATGGCTGTTTTCAAAGTAGAGTGATATGCTCTCCTTTGTCACCAATGGGGTGTGGAGGGCAACTGGGCACAGTCTGGCTTTCTCATCAAAATCCCCCAAATTCACTTGTGACTTAACCCCAATTTTCATTCAATCTTAGATGAACCTGTCTACCTTGCAAGTATGCATGTGGGGATCTTCTGTATTACCCACCGTTTTTGATCTCAGTGTCTTCTCTGATAATCCCTGCTGGACCTGTGTGGCTGTGTTTATGTTGCAGAACCCAGAACCACTCCTAAAAGTGTGCTAACAGAGGTCACAGTGGTAATGTGCAAAAACCATGTAGGTTCTGAGTTTGTTTTTAAAACCTAGTTTGAGCACCATGACATGAAGACTAAAGTGTAGGGCAGTTGACAAAAGCACAAGGAACAAGATTAAAAGAAGAAAGGAGGAAAAGAAAGATAACAGAGACCCTTTAGATACTACATTGCATTAATTATACTTGAATTACATTGTAGAAAGAGAAAACAAAGTGAAATGCTCCATCCCAGTGATGGGCAGTTGATGCACATGGAGATTTTGTGACATACCTGTAGCCACCCAGGAAACCTGCAGCAAATGTAGCAATAGCCCTTGTCTGTGAATACCCTGACTGTTCAAATGCTTTTAACTTGCTTAATACATCTTTTCAGTCCTCTGGGGATATGACTGTGGGTCAGGAGTGGCCCTGCCAGGGCTGTAGAGTCCATCAGTATGGCTGAGATTCTGAAAACTATTAAAAAGTGTAAATATCTTTGAGCATCTTGTCTAAGTTAGTAGCAGAAGGGAGAGTAAGCAGAAGACTACCTATGCTAATATTTGTGTTGAGCATTTGAGCCTAGATGTACTTGCAGATGTTTGACAAGGCAGAGATAAATACTTATGCAGCCCTTTATGTCCTGGGCCATTGCTCCTGACCAGTTAGATCCCCAGGTACCCTGTAATCAGCAGCAGGACCAGTAGTGAAGCTTGGGGCAAGCTGGCAAATGCCTCATCTTGTACAAGTCGATAGCAAAACTCTTTTAGCAGAGCTAAGATTTTTCCCAGGATGTTTTTTCAAGGTTTTTCTTGAGTGCTTTGCTTTCACAGGTATATGTTTCTTCTGCCTTCAGTCTGGTACACAACTAGGGTAGAAAAGTAAAGTTTTAGCTTCAAAGACTTTTCGCTCCTTACCTATCATCTCCAACACCAGTGGCTGTCTGTCACCAAGTAGAAGGAATACTCCTTTGTACTGTATGACCTGGATAGATTTTTCCTTACTGCTTATATTCTAATGTAGTTGAAAAAAAAGAAGCATTCCAAAACCAGCACACTGTTTTTAAAAAAATACAGGAAAAGAGAATGACATTAACAAGATCTTTCAAAAGAAGATATATATTTGTCTGTCAACTTCATGTGCCAAAAATTCCATCTTTTTTACCAAAAACTTTACACCTCCTACGAGCTCAGATTGTTACCAGACCTAGAAATGCACAATGAAGCCATCCTCCCTGCCACAGGCGACTTCGTTCTGTGCATCATATGCAACAGTTAGGACTGTATATTAAAAACCGGTACAGTAATGTGAACAAAAAGTAATTTAAGCTGAAATGGGTAAAAATGAGAAGTTGAGGTTCAGTGAGATAATATCTTCTCTGAAAATTGGGGCCACAATTTCCTTGAATTGGATGTCTAGAATCAGTGAAAGTTTTGCACCCCTGCTTCTTTACCTGTGAAACAGAGCTAATGCTGCTGGTCCACCTCTGTAGAGCACACTGTGCAGTAACAAGTGCCAAGGATTAGCTCAGATATAAAAATTCCTAAAGACTAACCTTCATTTAAAGACATGCTAGCTTTCCCAGAGGCAGCCTCTGGTGGGAGAATTGCTTTTACTAGGAAACTAAGCTAGTAATGAAAACAACAATGAGAACAACAAATACCACCCCCAAAAAGGGAAAACCCTTAGTTTATGAATGAATAGTGTTTTGTTGTATCATTTGAACGTAAAGCTGTTAGCGCACAGGGAACCTGACCTCAAAACCAAAAGGAAGAAGTAACTCCCAGGTCTTGCCAAACTCACTTTCACAAAAGGCAGGCTAGGGAGGCCAGAAGGAGCTCTCTTAAAAAAATCACTATTCCCAAACTTTATTCTCCCAGATCTCTTTTTTTCTACAGGAATAGATGTGGAAAGTTAATGGTTGCCCAGCAATA
>JANHGO010000063.1:61624721-61638944 GCA_024606505.1 Aquila spilogaster
ATTCCCAAACTTTATTCTCCCAGATCTCTTTTTTTCTACAGGAATAGATGTGGAAAGTTAATGGTTGCCCAGCAATAAGAAAAAGCTCTGCTCTGTTCCCTCTCCTGCTTGTTGAAAGTCCCATTTACACACAGTTCAGACTAATGCTGGGGGAGGATGGTTTTCTTTGCTAATTTTCCTCCCTAGGGTGGGTAATGATTTCTCAGAGCTAATGCGTCCTGACAGATGCAGTCATACTAGTGCTTGCACTCTGCATCTTTGTTGGCCAATTGGGGTCATGGTTTGGAAAGCTGATCTCTTAATCATTTTATCTGATGGATGTCACCTACCATAAATTGACAGTTGCTTGAGGTATCGATATTGACCTCTTCTGTTCTCGCTGATGCAGGAGACAGACTTTTTGTGGGGCTCAGTCAGCCAGAGACCAGGGTTTATGTGGCAGTGTAGCTTTTTGACAATTGTCTCCTAGATATAAAACTGCATTTGAGTTTTTTTGGTGCGTTGGTAATTGGCAGACACCAAAGCTCTGCATGGCAGAATTCCCATGTAGTATTGCACATCACACCTTCTGTAGGACTTTGGACTTGATGAACAGTAGATCACAGGCAAGGGTTTACCATTCAATACTCTCAGCAGACATGGAACTGATAGATCAGAGCAGCTAACAAGCAGCAAAAAGCCAACATTTTCCCAGAATCCAAGTGTTCCCTTTAAGTGAAATTATTCCCTATAGTTAAAACTACATTAGTCTTTACATTTAGGTACTAATGTTATTAAAAACAACCTAGAGCATGTGCTAGGTGCGAATCAGTAGCTAGAAAAAGTACCTCTTGGCTCTTGCACTATTCTATACCATGTTTAGCTTGAAAATTGACTGTTCAAAGCTGAGCATATTTTCTGACCAAAAGACAGAAAGCAGAAGAAGGGGAATGCCCAGAATGTAAAAGGCACCATTTGCTTCATGTCAGAAACGGGCAGATGTCTAAACGCTGGCTGTATTCTATAGGAATCATACCTTGCCTTTTTCTCTCCCTGCCAGTTCGGTTTTACTACAAGAGTCTTGTCCTGAAATAAGTTTGCACAAGGTGAAATACCTGTGGCCTTAAACTCAGTTTGCCTGGTAGGTGGTGGAGCCGCGATAAGGTGCTGTTGCAGGGAACTGCGTCCGTCGGTTCTTCCTCCGAGAGGTGCCCGGGCTGGCGCTCGCTGCAGCAGGGTGCACGGGGCAGCAGCTGAGTGTCTGGGTGATCCCTCCAAAAATGCCTTCACCCAGAGCCTCTGCAAAGCTCCCCACTGGTGCCCCCCCCATCTGGGAGGTCCTTCCCACTGGTGGGGGCACAGTGGAGCTCCCGTGCTCTCTGGGACGCTGGCACGGGGCAGGGCCAGGAGCTGTGCAATGGCTTTGAAGGCAGAAGAAGTGTCCTGGAGGAGGACGTGCAACAGGGCTGCGGTTGCTGCTCTGGTTATCCCGCTGCAGCGCAAACAGCTATAGAAAGAAGATCCACAGAAAAGGAGGATCTAAAAGGACGCGTGGATACGGCAGGATTTTTATGATAGATTAGCCTGAATGGCTCCATGATGTGGAATTTTGCCTGGCATTAGTGGACTTCTATATAAAAATTGAAGTGATATTTAGTGCAGATAGGAAAGGATAGGAATTTAAATCTGAGCTGTAGCCCCGAGGTTAATGATGTAGCAGGAGCTCATAGGCTAAACCCGGACCATTTGCTGCACTGTAGGCTCCCTTTTTAGAAGTGTGAAAATAGTGGAAACAGTGTCTGAGAAGACGAGCCAGAAATACATCATTTACATTGCTGAAGCAAATTAATACCAGGAGGTGTTTTCCCCTTACAAATAGGCCTCAAGAGATTGATCTAATTAATTACTTTTGGTTATACAAACCTGACCCTTCTGCCTTCAAGTCACCACAGTGGAGAGACAACTGAGTGCAAAGGGCGAAATAAATGGAGCTGCGTCAAGAGAGCAAAGCTGGAGTACACACTGAGCCTGGGATTTGGGCTGAGGGCATCTCCTAGGACCTGTAATGATGGGGTGCAGGTGGCAACCAGCCTCCCTCATGAGCACTCGGGGGAATGAAGCCTTAAAATAGTTGTAGCAGCAGCTGATACAGCATGGTGTGGCACGGTACTCTCATCCAACAAAAATCACTGTTCAAAGCATACAAGTGGCTAAAGCATTTCTACTGTAATTGTGCAAGAAATACAGAAATTGCTGCTTTGAATAGTTAAAATTGTAGGCTGGCTGAGAAAATGTCTAACCCTTAAAATAGTCAAAAGCAATCAGCTGCCCTTTGCTGCAACGGCTTCACCTGTTACTCCTTATTCTGGGGAAACAGGATCTGAGGTGGTGACAAATTATTAGTAGGTGCAGGGCAACCACATTACCCTTGCTAAGAATACACTGGGAGCATGTCTCAAGAGACTGTAGAGAAGACAGAAACATCAGGCTTTGGGGCTGTTTGGCTAAATTCAATTTTATGTGAGACCTGAAGTCTTTTCTGCTTGCCTTATCCACCGAGAGCCCCAGGTCTGTGGGGGCAAAGGGAGGGGTCTCACAGCAGGGCTGGTTCATGCCTGGCTACGGGTACATTAAGGCAGCAACATTCGACCCCACAGATGAATGAAAAATCTCTTAATCTTTGTGATAAAGAATAAGGATGAACTTACTTTATTTTGTGTATTATGAAAGACTTAATCATGACACGACCAGGAAAGGACCATGCAAAGTGGGGCACAAGTCTGGTTTCATGGTATGGTGATAACACTTACTAATTTTGGTATCACTGGATACCCCATGCATTTACACCTATTACTAAGCAATTTTATTATTTTCCATCACTGGTACAAAGCATGATCTAACTACTAAAGAAATCAATTATTTGTAGTAGAGATGTCACCATCTTTGTCTCATTCTTTGGCTAAGCCTCAGTGAGAGCAGTATGATCTATGGTTCCTGGAACTAATGAACAAGAAATTTCCGTAATACTGCTTTCCCATCTCATTAATCAAGTTTTGCTTGTTGTTATTAATTGTTGTTATTAAAAATCTTCTTTATTGCCTTCTGGAAGTATTGGGGCCACAGTCCTTAATCATCAACACGTTTTACAGCTATTTCTGCTAGGAAACATCGCACAAGGATGTTGCACAGGGGAAGGGATGAGAAATGTCTGTGGCAAAGGACTAAGTGAAGAGTGCAATGGGATTTAGCTGTTTGGGGCTATGAAGTATCCTGGCTTCTGACTGTACAGGCAGAGGCAGGAGGCACATGGATAATTTGGGCATGTTCTCAGCAGAGAAGAGTACAGGCATTGCTGACTGAACCAATTTCTGGAAACTGTGAATTTGGATTCAGGGGAGATTTATTGGGGTTTCTTTATGAGCTAAGCGAGGAGAAATGTGACCAGAGCAGATGTATGAAAGCAATTTTGCCGAGTAAGTCAGAGGATGGCATAGCTGGCTGGGGAGTTGCACTGTGATCTTTGGCTGAGCTTTGCAAAGTGTGACGGCAGCACATTACCTCCTGCGTAGAGGAGCCGTGACAGAAATGAAACCATTTACTTATGCATAACTTAAAATTTTACTCGCTTACTCACCAATTGGCATGTTATTCCAAAACAGTGGATAAAGTAACTTTGAAAGGCCTGATGGATGCCCAAACAAAATAAGCAGGTTTAGGAAGTGTACTGCAACAGCTTCACCAGGGCTAATACAGCTATTAACAGACTGGAATAACGCTGTCAGCATGTTACCTCATGTCTGTTAACATCCTCCAGCACTGCCCAGTCTCCTGAAATCCCCCTCTCCAGCAGCAACGTATTCATAGAACAACACTGAACAGTTTGGCATTTGCTTGACTTTGACAGTCCCGCAGGAATTAGAAAATCTTTGCAACAGCATTGCTCCAGGTTGCGGTGCACAGCATATGTACAGCTCCACACCCTGCTTTCCAAGCAATCAAAAGCCAAGAGAAGGATGGATGTAAGTGCAGAGGGAGAAGGCACCTGCCCTGCCTTCTCACACGGGTTCTTCAGTGGAGCAGCCAGAGCTGCTAGAACTAATGTATTCTGACTGTTCTATACTGCAATTTGTGTTTCAGCTTCATTTTTGTCCTGTGGTAATTATAAATAGAAACCGGCAGAAAAGAACACATTTGACAGCAACTCATTTTAGTTAATTAGAGTTTTCTCTTTAAAGCTGAAATAAATCTGGAACGCAGAAGGCACGAGTGTCCCCCCGTTGTTCCCCCAGCCATGTGCGCATGTGCACGTGCACCCTCTCCCCCTTCCCTGCCTGAGTCTGATGTCTGTGGAGTTTTGGACTGATTGCATGTATTCAAATACAGTTTATCAAAAAAATGTAATATATAACAACTGTAAAGCTCTCACTTTAGAATGAGTTAATGCTACTTCCTTCAACATTGTGTGTGTTTTTTCCCTTTTAACTATGCCAATGTCTCTCTGAAAAGGAAATCTATTACAACTGTTTTTCATCTGAATCCATTTTTAATCTATACAATAATTAAGTAAAATAAATAATTTTTTAAAAATCCATGATTTTTTCATACTAAAACTGTGTACAAAATTGGACAGAGTTAGTATATGTGTCATTCAAATGGATTTTAATGGTGACCATCCATGACAAATATTTTAAAGTGGTGTTGTGGCTCTTTGTAATCATTCCTTCTGCTGCATTTTAAAAGCTCAAATGGAATTTTTTGAAAAAGAAAAAACTGACTCCAAATTTTTTCCCCTGTGACCTCAGAACAGTGGTGAAGCCAGATCTGTTCTCCTCTGCTTTTGCAGGTGCTGATCATCTGGGAACCTCAGCTGTCACAGGTGATAATAAGTGCTGTGGTCTATAAACTTACACAGAGGCACCATAAAACGTTAATTTATCACTGCATTAAAGCAGGTGTTTGAGAAAATAAACAAATGAACAAAGGGCTTTTTCAGATTTGCACCTATGCTCTTTTTCACCAGTTTTGTGCTGGAAGGGACTGTAAGCTTGGACAAATTTACATTCTGAGCCCCAATTATTTACAGGCTGCCTGGAAGCTCCTCTCCTTCTTCATTGTTTAGTCTTGAGGCTCCTCTGAAGTTGTAATTTCTCCAGCTTTCCAGATACCCAAATTTTTGAGGCTGGACAAGAGGTAAATGTCTCATGCAGAAAACAAAGACACTCTTGAGGAAGAAAAACTTCAAAGCCATGGAAGCCAGGGCCTTCGCTGAACCATAGAAACAGCAAAAGGCATGGGAAAAAACAATTCATCTTTTCTCTTTCAGGGGTCACAGTCCATGTCTTGTGAGTCTTGCTGAACTCCAACGTTAAGTTAAACTGCGGGATGGAGAAGGCAGTAGACCCTCCTGTGGGGAGGAAAGTTGTGACTCAGGACCGGGTTTCCTAGAGCCAGGGTGGAGAATGTCCTCCTGGAGAGCTCATTCGGGTGAGCTTCAGGCAGATATTTAGCCTCAAGCCGAAGGCAGCACATGGACATGAGCACATCAAGCCTTCTGGTTACTGGGAAGAAATGGGATCGGCCACACAGGACTGGGGTTGCTGTCTCTGGGGCGTGAGGAGGCAGCTCTGATCCTACCACGTCCCACCAGTGAGACTAGCCAGGCCAAAATGCAGGTTGTGTGGATTGACTGGGGCCTGGAGTAGGACACCATGGAGCAGGGTTGGGCCTGCGCTTAGAGACCTTGGAAAAGAAAAAGTCATTAGGTTAGGAGAATGAAGGAGAGGAGATGTGGCAATGGCAGCAAGAGTGATACTTTTTGGCCATAAATTGAAAATGTAAGCCAACAGTGGGGTTTTAGGTATGACTTTATGCTTAAGGACAATGTTTTAAATATCCTTGATGTCTTATTTCACTGCCCACAAAATCTCAGGGAAATATTTCAAAACGATTCCAAAGTGATTTTTATTCTTTCCTGGTCTCATTCACCATTGCTCATTAGTTCCCCTGTTTCCACCGAAGACCTGAAGCGACACAGAGCAAATCATGGGACCAAGACTTCACACCAAGCCGTACAGTAGCTGGGGCTGCAGGGTGGAAGGAAAGGATGGCTGAAAATCGTGCTGCATGCCAGTGGCTTGGCTCACATCACACCAGGATTATTATCTCTACATGCAGTGAAAAGGGCTGTTCAAAATCTCAAGCCTAATGTCATGCCAAAAATCTGTGCTTGTTGGTTTTTTTGTTTGTCACGAAAAATGTGACACAACTTTTCCATTCCTATAATTATTTTCTATGGGGAAGTCCTTACCTGCAATAAATAACCCCCAGCCTTTTGAGTTTACTTCACTGCATATTTATTTTTCTTGAACTCTTCTAGTTTTACAGCTTTGCTACTTAATTTCTGCTTTAATACAAGAAAAAAGCCAGGATATAGCTGTTAGTGGAAATGCAGCAGACTTTTTTAGAAGACAGATGTGCCAATGACGACCCTAAAGAAATACATACATGTTCCCATCTTTCTGCATTTTTTATGGCTATTTGAATGGGTTTTGCATTTGCTCTCTCTAACGTCCACGGCTGCAGGTTTGTACTTTTTAAATATCAACTACTTTTTTTTTCCTGTTTCATGTCTGTTGGATGTTACTTTTTAGATTCTTTAGAAATGTAACGAAAAGCTGAAAATTTCTCCATATCCTATGACCCAACAGAGTATCATACTGGCCTTGATCCCATGCTTCCAAAAATAAGAGCTTTATCTTTTAGATCAGTGGATAATGGATCAGGCCAATATTCTTCTACGAGGACTGGACTTGTATTATTTTTCCAAGCCTTAATATGTCACATGTAAACAAGTATAAATAATGTCAGTAGAGTATAAATAGTCTTAATTTCAACTAAGATAGAAACTTTAACCCCTATTGATAGATAAAACAACTAATGTAAAGAAGGCTTACATCTCCAACAGGTCCTTGCCCTGGTTTCCAAGACACTTATCTGTCCTTCTATAGTTTGAAGGTATATCAGTTCTTGTATCTGTGAAAGATAGGCATACAAATGAAGTCTCAGCTATGACAGATATTACTTCTTGCATGATTGTTTTATATCATCACCCCTATTCAGCAATAGATCTTCATTGATTGTAGGTTTTATGAGGTTTCAGACCTCGCCTGACTTTGACTTCAGGCAGCAAATACAAAAGGAAAGGCACTGGAGGGAGCAAGGTATGGACTAGGACTGTCTGGGATGGGTATGTTTAATTTTCACAGTGTGACTTCATTTATGAACACTGGCAACTTTCTGCTGAAAACAAGTGCTTCCAGAACAACAATTTTGCAGCTTTGCAGGGGAAAGAAATCACTCTTTCAATCAATGCTGGATTTTTAAGAATACTTAAGACCTCTTTTAGGACTGCATTGTATGAGAAAGACTTCATCTTCAAAAACCTGTCTACCAAAAATACTTCATATACCTGCAATTTATTTACGTAATGTAACCAGAAACAGAATGTGGTTATAATAAAGTGGGTTCCCTTTAAAAAATAAAAGGATTTTGTTCTACGGCATTGCTCTTGCTAATAATTTCCAAATTAAATTTACATAACAATCTTTCTTTTCAGACTGCTGGTCCAACAAATCAAGCTGCAACACTTCTGGTTAAGCTTTGTTCTGCAAGTATTCTGGAACAGTAATTTAGTTGTCAGGTTTTGGGCTGCAGGAGCATAATTAGGTTTATGCAGCTAAAGACATGTCCACATGCCTCTGTGGGTAATTAGATGAAGGGAAGTGCTGGGTTAGGCTAAACTTGCCAGAATTCAGCCCAGAAATTCTGGAGCAAGCTTGAATATCTCTGTAGATATACAGTATATTGAAAATAGGTTTTCCTGGAGTTACAGCTCTGGTATTGCTAAATGATAATGAAATGTATTCATAGGCCATAAAGAACAAATATTTTCATTACTACTGTGCCGTTCAAGAAAATTTCTTTCCTGATCAGGGGACCTGCACTAGTGCTGCTTCAATAAGATGAGGCTAATGGGCAAGCACATCTTGCTGACTCTCCAAATAGCTACTGTCTATTCACATCTTAGACGTAAATTGGCCTGAGGCCCACCAGTTATGTCTACTGATATTTCATTTTAGCAGGTGAACATCCCTGTCACCTCATCTTTTTTTACTTTCTTTGCGTGTTTTTCCTCTTAGTCTGGAGCATCCCACCTCTGGAGGAGGAGAGACACCTGCCCGTGTTTGGTGTGGTGGGTTCCTGACCTCCACCGCAGCATCTGCACGCTCTGAAGATACAAAACCAAGGCCAGAGGGTCTGGTGGCTGCCGTGCAGTAAAATCAGAGCCCTTGCACCGATGGGATCTCACAAAAGCAAAGCTGGTGCCTGAGCTGTGAGCCAAGGAAAGGCAATTCCTGAGGCATGGATGGGTACCGCCTCTGGCAGGGTACGGCCAGCATTGCCTTGGGGGGCTGGCATGTGTAGCGCAGCTCTCGCCTTTACCTGGTGGGGGTCTGTTCATCCTCTTGTACAGTGAAAATGAGGACCTGATCCATGCAAACTGGCTAGAATAACCTCTTACCGCATCTGACTCACCTCGTGGAGTCTGGAATGTCGCTTCTCATTTAACATAACAAGAACAAACTCATCGGTGTATGTGTGCATATGTCTGTCCATGCCAGGGATTATACAGAACTAAGCATATAAAGCTGGCTGAAGCGAGTAAGGGAAATGCTTCTGCAGGGTATCAACATTTCTAGGCCATTGTTAGACAATGAATGTCCAAATCAGCAGAACAAAGTGAATATAGCAAACCAAATTTGAGTCCTCTTCTCTTCTGCATCCTTAAAAGAGCTTGTTTATTTCTCTGGCTCATAACTCCTAGAAACAAGCCCCTGAATTTTAAATGTAGATACCTAGGCAACAGGGCATGAAGCAGATACTCAACAAAACTCAAGCTTTGCCTTTCCCAGTTTTTTTTTTTAATGTGTTCACTTGTGTTGGCCAAGTTCTATATTAAGAGGTGAGACAATAAATATTATTACTGTACAGACTGTCTATGGCAGAGGATAGGGGGAGGACCTGATGCGAGGGTTCTTGCTCTTTGAATTATCATGTAGCTTGGTGTGAAACCTCACCCGGGAATTAGGCTGGCTCATGCTTTCTGGACAAGGCCACTAGCTTTTCTGTCTCATCTGTTAGGCAGCTGAAGACATGAACATTATTCCCATCTTAGAAAAGGTTTCAGCTTCCAGGGAAAACATCCATGGTTCTTCATCACATTTTATTAAAGGGTTGACCAGATGCAGTCCTGCTATCAACTTGAGAGAGCTATTAGGGTGAATTTCTGCCTGCTGTACCTCAGCTGTACCTAATGGCCCATCCATGGCAGGAGCGAGCCCGCTGCGTCCTCGCGGCAGGAAAACCACCTGCCACTCGGCAGCGTTAGCCGAGCAGCATCAGCCTCGGCAACCCCAACTTGCAGCCAAAGCCAGTTAGTTTTTCTGTTGATTATCACTCTGCCAGACAAACAGCCAAAGCTAGAGGTGTGCAGACTTTGTGTAACCTCTATAAACCCAGTTTTTAATTGGTGAACAGATGTCTTTCTGCATACATTTCTCACAAGTCACGACCTTAGGAGAGTGTTCTGCATTCCTCCTTCTTGCGTTTATACATGAACTCAATTAATTTGTGAAAGCTTAGATCCAAAACGTAACAGAAAATGTGTTTCTGGTGAAGTGTCCTCCAATAAGTGTGTGACTCAGAGAGAGCGATGAGAGGATTTCCTGGAAGCAGCGCTCCCTCAAGTACTAATTACCATCTGCAACAGCTCCAATATCAGCCTTTCAGCCGAAACAAACAGGGCTCAAGCCCTTCGGTCTGCCAGGGGACTCAGGACTGCGAGGGGCTCTGGGCAAACGAACTGAGAGCGAGTGCGCAGTTATAGGTAGCAAATGTAAAACGAGCTCTGGAGAGCATGCAGTGCCATTCAAAAATACTAAAATACTACTTTGTAGAGAGGACAATAGGGTGGCTTTTCAGAGCTGGGGTCTGTTGGGGGGTTTCTGAGTTTAGTTGCACCTACGTAATAGACATGGTGATGAAAGCTGCTTCTTACAGAGCCTGTAAGCTCTTGCTTTTTCACATGAAGGCAGACGTAAAAGAAGTGCAGAGACAAAAGCGTAGATCTTCAAGGCTTGCTAAGCACCTGGTTCCTATTGATAGTAGCAGTGTTACATGCATAAGATCGCTGGCAATTTAAGGCTACTGTCAGTGGCCTTAAAAACCAACAAAGCAAAAGTGAAAAAAAATGGAGTGTAATTGGACTAGGGAACAGTGAGGGGTGCAGGAGTGGTAAGTCTGTGGGACAGGGGGGTACAAACATTTTTGTTGAAACGACGGAAGAGTTTTGGATGTCCAAAAGAAACTCTTTGATGTGAGTGAGGGATTTCACCCAGGGGAAACTCAAGTCTGGGCCCCACGGCAGCTCCTGTGGGAAGTGGGACAGGAGGGCGCAGAGAGGTGCTCACCAAGGGTGAGAAATGTGCTTTCCAGGCAAGCAGTAGCCGTCCCTCTGTGACACGGTGCCCAACAGCTTTTGGGGAGGTTTCAGGCAAATCCTGTTTCACCCTGGTGTGAGACTGGGACGCCAGCAAAAATATAAGGACAAAGGTTCATGCAGGCGAGGAGCAGCCTCCTGTCTTGCAATCATACTGAGGTGCACGTGGTGGAGGGAGGAGGATCAGGGAGGTTTTGCACCCCAGGCTGGGGTGAGGGGAGGCTTTCAGAGACCTGGGGGATGCAAAGACCAAAGACTGAGAAATGTAGGTACCCGTGCTCACATCCCCAGACTGGAAACCACTTTGACCCATATTTTTTTAGACAGGAATGTACCAAGAGGGGCCAAAACTGTATCGGGCAGTAATAAGAAAACCACTCAAAACATGCACGTCCTGCACACAACACTGAGCTATAACAAGCAGAGTAGAAGAAATGTTAACCGGGAGGCCTTTACGGCTGGCAATTAGCATAACAAGCAGCAGGCCTAACACATCTGCCATCTGGCCACTGCTGAGTGTTATGTAAAAAACATAATTCACGAGGAAATTAATTTGCTAGTAGTAAATTATGTTGTATTAAATAGCAAACTACATTCTGCAGCGTCGCATACCAATGACAAAATGTGCTGTGGCTTCCTCCATTTCCTTCCAAGACACAGAAAAGCAACTACTCTTTCACATTTCTTATCTTTTTAGTCTTTATATCTCCAAGCTGAATTAACCATCTTATTTCAGAGTTTGCATGATGTAGCTGCACGATTCCCCTGCTCCCCTGTGGATGTCCCCCAAACAGCTTTTTTCTAGAAAGGTCCAGACTTGTGGGCCCTCAGAAAGGCTTATTCCAGTCTGGGACCTGTTCATCATTGGTTGGTACCCCTCTCAGGGGAACGGGAAGCCAGTGAGAGGCGCAGCCTAATTCTGCTGCTTTGTGTTTTGCAGCCAAAGGCATGTTGGTGCTGTGCTGGCAGTGTGGGATAGCTGTCCTAATCCACAGACAACTCAACCGGTGGCAATCACTCAAGAGAAAGCGAAGGGGAATCCTTAATCTGCGGATTATCTGGGGTATTAGACAGGATGATCCTGAAGCATATGAAATTCTTCAATGCATTTTTTCATTGTGGAACAATAGAGGAGATTTCTTCTCCCACCCCACTTACTTAACCTATTTCTGTGATAGGCTCAGCTTTGTATTCCTGTGATATTCTCTTAAAAGGTTTCACCCAGAACTAAGGGCTGTTTGTGAATACGGGGAATACACAAGGCAATAAGCAACTGCTGAGCAACAGGCCTCCCAAGCAAACTTTGGAAGAGTGGCCACAGATCCATGTGCTGCTGAATGAAACTCCCAGGTGCTTTTAGAAAGTTCCAGATGCTTTCAGTCACCTAGTTCAGCGCTGATGCAGCCAAGGTGCCATCTTCCCCGATCTAAAGACCACTTATTTTTATTTATTTTATTTTATTATTTTATTTTATTTAAAAAATCTTATTATTTTTATTTTAGTGTTTTAATTTTATTTCCTTTTGCAAATTAATGTATTTCTTCCCATACGAGTCTGTTTTCCTTGTGGGGAGCAGAAAGTAGTTAGAGTAACCAAGAGGCAAAGAGGAAAACAGCCTTTGCCTATAAATTAGTTTTCACTGGCTCCTTTTTCCCCAAAGACCATAGGCTGATTGTGGGTTAGGAAGAAATACAGCAATTTGGGATTATGCATGGATAAAACAGAGTTATCATCATGAGCTGATGACATGTCATCATATATTACAATCCCGTGGATATGAATTTGGACTGGGATTGTGGAGGCAAAGTTCAGCAGATCTGGCAAATAATTTACAGTGTAAAATGATCGTCTTTATTGAAGAACGTCACCACGTAGACAGGGGAATTAGGGCAACCCCCCCCCTGGTGATTTATAGGTTACCACAGCAGTCAATGTTGAAGGAGGAGGCAGCAGACTGGGTTTTATCTGCTTCCCGAGATACTGGGATATGTGGTAAGTAGATAGAGGGTATTTTTGGTGTGCTGCTACCACTTTCCTTCTAATAGACCCCAACCTGGTGTAATTAATCTGCCAGTTAGCAACGTCATGTGTACAGCCGGGGACGTTTCGGCTGCGCTGAGCTGCCAGGGACACGCTCTGCGATGGCGGCTGCGGTGCATCTGCTGCAGGGGGCTGCCAACGCGGGTCAGCAGCACACCCTCAGCAAGCTGCCCTGTGGAGGACCGCCAGCACCACGGGCACAAAAAGCACAGCTGGGCATTGCCTCTCGTGCTTGTTTTGGCTGGGATAGAGTTAATTTTCTTCACGGTAGCTAGCATGGGGCTGTGTTTTGGATTTGTGTTGAAAACGGTGTGGATAACACAGGGATGTTTTCGTTCCTGCTGAGCAGTGCTGACACAGGGTCAAGGCCTTTTCTGCTTCTCACCCCACCCCACCAGCGAGGAGGCTGGGGGGGCACAAGGGGTTGGGAGGGGACGCAGCTGGGACAGCTGACCCCAACTGGCCAAAGGGGTATTCCAGACCATAGGACGTCATGCTCAGCATGTAAAGCTGGGGGAAGAAGGAGGAAGGGGGGACATTCGGAGTGATGGCATTTTGAATTCCCAAGTAACTGTTAGGCGTGATGGAGCCCTGCTTTCCTGGAGATGGCTGAACACCTGCCTGCCCATGGGAAGTGGTGAACGAAATCCTTGCTTTGCTTTGCTTGTGTGTGCGGCTTTTGATTTACCTATTAAACTGTCTTTATATCAGCCCACGAGTTTTCTCACTTTTTGCCTTCTGATTCTCTCCCCCATCCCACTGTGAGGGAGGTGAGTGAGCGGCTGCGTGGGGCTTAGCTGCCGGCTGGGGTTAAACCACGACACCTCCCGACTGCCTTTGCCATGCTTGGAGATACTTCATCACGACACAAACTTGTTGCTTTAAGTAACAGCTCTTGCTTTGCAAGTCTGTGCTCTTTTAGGTCAGCAACTAGTTGTAATTACCAACACCTGATATGGAAAGACATCTTAAAAGCGTAATTGGAAAAACAAAGACTTCATGTCTTTCTGCAATTAAAGATAACATGTGACTGTGTATGGTAATGCCATTAAAATGCACCTCTTCCAAGGTTTTGGTCCTTCTAAGGACAGAGAGAGAGAGAAACACAGTGGGTAAGAAAAATTACACTACTGCAGATAGTTTAGGTTGCTGAGGACCACGGTCCCCTCATAGGTCTGTGCCAGGCACCTCATCAGCCCCCTGATGTCTCTGCTTACGGTGATTTTCGTTGCTGTTAAGTGGAAGCAGGGGAAGATGTTTTACAGACAGGAAAACTGCGTTTTCAGGTTGTGAAACTGCTAAAGATATAGAGAATCAAGAAAGGAAGAAAGAAGAAACTGCCTGGACCACTGACAGCAGGCGCTGCTCGGTACCATGCTCAAAGTCCTGGGGGAAGTGGTGGAAGGAGTTCTCTTGCACGAGGTGGAGGAGATGGTGTGGGTGAAGCAAAGACTGCTTGCTGTGCCAAGGGGACACGTTTTCCTTCCCTACTGAAAAAAACCCGCTGCTTGGGCACCATGGAACAGGACTTCCAAAACCAAAATAAGCCACAAACGTGATGGTCCATAAATTACTTTTAAAAATCTTTTTAATGAAGAAATAATTCCATTCCAAAATATAGACACACAATTAAATAGTTTAATCAC